>OX155956.1:31713277-32313277 GCA_944548615.1 Micropterix aruncella
TTGTCTTTTTGTCGTTTATTCAATCGCGTAAAAGTTGGAAATTTGCGGTATTTTCAAATAAGGGATGCTATGCCGATGCTATCCAATGCAGTTTCACGCGGTGTGGTATAACAGTTCATATGAGAAGCAAGCGATTGAACAACTAAGCCCTGGACAACAGCTCTTCGCCACTGCTTCTGCACGACCACAGACCAGAGACCAGCGACGCACGACCAGAGAAAACACTTGCACGGTTGCATCAGTAGTGTGGAGCACTTTTCGTCGCCCGCCGTACTCGCTAAACCTTGGTCCGACAGATTTCGACTTTTTTTCTGAATTTGTATATTATTTTACAGGGGGAAAAATAAACTAGAAAATGTGAACAGACCTTTAAGTATTCATTAATACCTGCCTTCGAGAGTTCTACAGCAGAGGAATCAAGCAACTCACATTAAAATGGCAAAACTGCATAGATAAAGGGTCAATATCTCGGTTAATTACATATTTTTTCATACAATTTTCGGTCTTAATAGGCCTTTATGGAAATGGCAACTGCGGGTCTAATTAAATATACCGGGTCTAGTGGGGATCTAATACACTCGGGAGCAAAAAATCCGGGTCAACAACATAAACCTTAGTATATCGGAAACTAAGAATGCAAGCTTATTCAAATAAACAGTATGTTATAGACAATTTTACTACTCAAATAAAATTAATAAAAGATCATAGTTGATAAAAAACACCGCCATCAAAAAGGCTAACAACAAATGATTTTTTTGACAATCGAACTACGAATTCACTTTATTTATTTTGCTTTTGTTTCTGTTTCATTATTAATGTGGTAATTATTGAATAAGCCAGCATTACTAGTTACGAGATATTGTAAAAAGGGTTTATATTGGTCACCCGGATTCAATGCTCCCGTACGTATAATAAAAAAGTAGTTGATGATGATGGCGAGTATTTGATTAAACTCAGTGTCTTCCAACACTTCACTAAAAATATATATTTTTTCATATAGTTGATGAGGCAACATGTTCTGATCGATTCATTCCCCAGCTTCATGCCCCTATTTGGCAAAGGCAGCCTCTCCAACTTGGAATCTTCTACTCGGCCCATCGTCATATTATTATATTTAATATTCAAAAGAGTCACCGCATTTAAAGGCGTTGCGGCGTCGTCTTAAGGCGGTCGATTGCAACAGAACTCTGGGCTGTAATGATAGTCTCACGAGCATCACATCGGATAACCTTTCATAAAGTAAGTCCCTCGTCAAGCAATGCACCACTTTAACAGACAGTTATCCGATAAGAACACCAAAGGTTGGGAGGATTTTTCAGTTGTTTGAGTGTTAAGCCATATTGGAGTCGTTATATACTCGTATCTGATGTAATATAGAAATACATTTTTATTATATGTGCACACATTTGAGTATAGCGCATGTCACTGCATGTGCATATATCCTCGTAGAAACTGCAACTAATGCGGATATTCACTCTCGCTATGCCCGAGGTAAGCTCCATTTTATGCGTACCTACTCCGAATACGACTGGCAAAAGTACTACAGAAATGCTACTTATACCTTAGCATTAAATTCTATAATCTACTCCTTACCACTGTTAAACAGCTGGAGGACGTAAAATTAAAAAAAAACACAAGGAGATGCTGATAGGCCACCCTTTCTATGATCTGGCCGAATTTGAGGGCCATGACTTTTCAAATATTGTGCCCTTCTAATTTACTTGAAAAAGTAAAGCCTTATTGTCTGGTTATTTTATTTGATCTTATATTTGTACTTTCAGTTTTTAAATGCACGGCGTAGCTTTAATTTATTTAACATTTTACTGGCAATTTGAATATTACGATGAAAAATGTCAATACGTATCTTTTCGAATTATTGACTATTTCAAATATTAGGCTTTTATTTTGATTATTAGTATTTATAGTTTGACAGGCCAGTATTTAAATTCTTGACTACCTATGTTTAATAAATAGTAATAACCAGACTTACGACCTAACACAATTATTTTGACACGTCTAAGAGCAGTTTCAAGCCGGTTGGACACGACGAAAATGAAAATGAAAATATGTGTGAAAGTAAAAAACTTCTCTGTCTCTCCGCACTCTACAGTATAAATATATAAATCTAGTCAAATCTTCACAGTTTAAGTTGGAAATTAATTAACAGCTTTGCCATCGAATATCCTTTGTCAGACCGGATAATGTAATAAGCGTACAATGCATTTAGCATCACCTGTATATAATTTTAGAAGAATTTGGTTCAGAAAATAAAAATTCGTCAGTTTTCGAACAATGTATAAGTATATTTCTTGTTCTCCTTAGGAGAGAAAAAACTCTTAAATGTAAGTTTGTTTGTTTGTTTCTACCCTTTATTGCGAAAGGGGCGGGTTTATTATCATATGACAATTTCTTACAATCAACCCTACTATGACGTGTTTATATGTATGTATGCGTGTAACATGTGTGTAAGTATGTGTCTTGTTATTGCATTCGATCGACAGAATTGAAAATGCAATTCCGTTAATTAGATCCCAACGGAAAATGGTGACCCAGCCGGCAATCGAACCTGGGACCTTACAACGTAAGAACAGGCGAGCTACCCACTATGCCACCGGACCGTGTAAGTTTATAATGTTAATGCGTTCAAATGTTAAAATATCTGAATCCGAAAGGCTAAAAATTTACTAAACTCTCTAACACGTATTTTGCTATTTCCCTGTTGCTAAAGCTGTTATCCTTCCAAATCGCAAATTCCCATTTTGAAGAAATTCGGAGATACGCGTCAGACGGAATCGGATCGACTCCCTTTTTGGTCAGAGTCAAAAACCCCTGACAGGGTTGCAGGTGCGGAACTTTGCAAATCCCAAAAAAAAGTCTTTATTCGCTAGCTTAGGAAAGGAAAGCATCTTAATTTGACGTTCATATTAAAATGTTTTAAAAGTTCAATTATCTAAAACTCCAACCTCTCTTTCAACTGTTATGGGTTTAATTTAACCCAATCATCAAACGCGTATATTTTATTTCTCTAAATTGATCATTTTAACCGAGTTTCCGCTTTCTACTGATGGATAAAAATCTCTACCCTCTCAGATGCACCCACTTAGGGTTGACTTTTGCAAATCTCTCGAACGCGTATTTCTTCACTACGTTAGGGCGGTAGTTCTCCCAAATTGCAAATGTGAGGTTTGGAATTTCGAGAGACCCTATCTTAATAAGTATTAGTATTTACATTAGGAGAGTTTTGTTTAGAGGAGATTTTTCTATTTTGTTGAAATGAAAAACTAAATTGAAAATCATCTACGACTGTTTTTAATTTCGGCCTTCGTTACTGATAAAAAAATATTGAATGTCCTAAAGTTAAAGTTGAGAAAAATACTATTTTCTTGGTAACATGCGCCTAAATCCGAATAGTTCTATATGATTTCCAGCCCAGTATATCGTTTCGCATAATTTCCTCTCTTAATATATAAAGTCTCTTAATATATAAAATCTCAACAAAAATCTCTTAATATATAAAGATTTTCTTTTCATTAATAATATCCCTTCATTGCTGGTTTAGTGTGATGTAAAGAATTACCCCCTTTAATAAGATGCCCATTAAGTTAATAACACGCTGTATATCTTATGAAATTTAAATCCACGTGTGGCAACCCAACAAATCAAGATCTTTAAATTGACTTTCAAATTTTACAGCCACATTGAACAATTTATATTCCGAGCACCTCACATATAAGCAAAAGTATGTACCAAGTGTTTTTTATAGAGGTATAGAACTTTAAGTTAGCAATACTTTTTTAACTGGCGGCCATTTTGTCAGCTGTCAAGTGATTTATGTTTAGTTTGGTTTGGCATTTCAACATGAATAGACTAGTATACTATTTGACACTATTTATTATATTTGACACTATTTGACTTTATTTAGTATACTATTTGACAAGAAAATTCGCCAACAAAAACGTCTACAAATACGTGTGGTTTCGACATAGAAAGGCGTAAATAACGCAAAACTTGGGCTAGATAGCAACCCAGTTAGAAGCTAGTTTGCAGATTGTATAAATATTTTAATTAACAAAAAGTGGTATTATAAAAGTCAAAGTCTGGTGTGACAAAATTCGGGATATTCGATTTTAGAAGACTAAAATAAAATTCCAGTTATACAATATACTCATTATCTTGTTCAGTACTCAGACTGTTACTTTTGATCACCTTACATAACCCCCTCACGTCGTATAATAAAATTGTTGGCTCACAAGATCCGGTCCTAACAATAAATATCAATTATTTGGCGGTTGAAAGTGTGCATAAAAATAACAACCGCCGTCAAACAATGAAAAAAACCAGGAAACCCGCCTTGATTAATGGCTGCAAAAATGACAGATTAACTGACCATATCAAAACCTGTATTTTATTATATTAAAGACATACACTTTCATTTATGTTAATACAAAAAAGCCACAGCTACAAACGAAACCTATTCTCAAGCACAGATGGCACTACTGATGCAACCTGCGTTGTTTGTCCGAAACTTTCACTTGAAAAAAACTAACTTCTCGAAGAGAATACAGAATGGTTAAATAAATCATTTCGCGCAGGCCTACGCGCATCGTCACACCCACGGCGCAGATGCGGGTCATGATCCGAGTGGGAGTGTTAAATCTAGCGTAGGTTAAATAAGCTTATTGAAAACGAGAGGATTTATGGAATCTAAATAGATAGACAAATAGAAATTCTTTATTGTACACTGGCTGACCCGTGCCCACTTCGTTGGGCGGTAAAACTTTTTACTTGTGATGAAATTATGAGTGTGGTTTGGTTAGTACTGAGTGCTATGATTTATTTCCTGACTGACAAAAGAAGGATTATATTTTTACTGCATATGTATGTATGTATTTGCTTGCTAATTAGACTATATTACCGTTATTTGTGAGTGTCTTCTTGTGAGTGTCTTATTTGTGAGTGTCTTATCTCTTTAACCATTTATGCAGTACTGACTTAAATATAAAATTTAGACATATGCTGTCGTTGACTTTTTTGTAGGCATTATCAAACTCTACAACTTTTCTCTAGAACTTAATCATATATCTTTCATCGTTAAGGCAGTTATAGTTAGAAACGTTTTCGTTCGACCGCTTTTCCGACTTACTTTGGTAATCCGACTACCACGAAAAAGTCTTTTCATTTTTCGGATTAATACATAGCCTATGACACTCACGAATAACGTGGCTTTCTATTGGTAAAAGAATTTTCAAAATCGATTCAGTAGATCCAGAGATTACTTCCTACAACGTCACAAACTTTACATATTTATAATATTATTATAGATTTAAAAAGTAAATATATTAAAAGGAATAAAAACACGACTGACATTACAAAAAGTGAACTACTTACTATATGTATAATTATTTTTATTACGGTTTTGTATGAAATATCTGTGGTTTATGTATTTATCTATATAGCTACATATATATTTTCGGCGTGTACTCAATCAGTGCTTTCATTTGACACTAAGCACGATATATTTATGTTAATTTATTGATATTTAGAAATTTGGACAAATATACAACTATTTACTTAACATTTATACTGTTAAATTACACTATGACACTCAAGACGATATAACGATTCTAACAATACCACATACTTCTAGAAGATTCGAACGTTTAGAAGTTATCGTGGAATAAAGAAACGAAAAACATACATAAATGAACCACACATTACACTACTTTTTTCTTGGGCAGTCGTTTAAAAAACAAAATTTACAATAGTTGGAAGGTCTTGCAGTCAACATTCGTGGAAATAAAAGAATGTAGGTGCCATTAGCATGAAATACACAAAATTCATAGTAGATACTAAACAAAATACAACAATACCATTTTTATTTTAATTATTTGGACTTAGATCTGCAAGTAAATCTAGTCAGAAATTAAAAATAAGAAAAATAACGTTCAATTGCTGCTATCTCGCAATTTCTTCAAATTTGTTTTTAATCATCCTCACAAAAATTTTGATAATGTGTTATTTTCATTGCTTTTCTTCGTTTACAGCGTTTTGTTTTTTTTATTCAAGTAAAATAGATAAAAATATTATGAAAAAGATGTAGCAAAATTATATTATATTTAAAATAGTGAGCTAAATTTATTAATCAAAACGTAAAATTTATCATCTACTTTTTTAAGGAACATAATTTTTTTTTCTCGCAATACGTTTATTGTTAGGTTATTTCAATGTCAACATAAGAAAATGATATTTCGTAAACGTTGTTTCTCTCAGATAAACATCCTCACTCCATGCCTTAAAAAATAAAGTGCAAACTCTGTTCTCGAACACCACGTACAAGACCTCCTACTCTTTCTTTCTTCTTAACAGTGCAAAATTTACATATAAGCTACACAAGCTATAGCTTAGAGCCCCATTTTTTCGGGGTCCCCCAAAAAAAATTGACCGAGTGAGCAATTGTCATATATGTATAGTAAATATCTCACAAAGGGCCCCATATCTCAAATAGCTTAGGGACCTATCAATTCTAAATCCGGCCCTGCTTCTAACAAAAATGCTCCTTTGTGCAACGGTGTAAAATTCGATCATTTCGTTAAACCATCTCGAATCTCTTTGAATTAACAATTTCCCAAGACAAACGTTGCGATTAAGCCAGTGTTATCGATATCGACATACGTAAAGCTGATTCGCAACGGAACGGTTGAATAACAATAGCAGAGTATATTACGCTGAGACCATATTCCGGTGCAGCTAACTTTATATTTTAGGAAAGCAGAAGAAATTCGCTTTGCACAGCGGACGTCACGAGTCATGGTTGTTTTTGAAATACACTTCGTAATTGACGGTTATTTCACACTAATTTCTCCGCCGGTGTCGCAATGGAGTTGTACTAATATATTAGCTAAAGATATATTAGCTAAAGATTTACTGTGTAATAACCGACTGAATATTTACGCTTCGCCAGTACTGCCAATCTAGTAGATGCGAAATACAATACACATATTCTCAAGGTTAATATAATTATGGATTTAGCATTCTGGGATGCTCAAGTGGTACAGCTAATTGACTCCCTCCAAAATGAGACTACTATAGCAGGCTCCTACCATGACCAGGCATCCTACTGATAGACAAATTGTGTGAAGCTGTAAGAAAAGAGACGGAGGAAAGGTTAAGATACGAGGTGCCCTTTCATAAAGCCAATGCACTACTCGTTACCATTCGTGATGCAGGGTTTAACATGGCATACCACCAGTGCAGGATTTACGTATAAGCTACACAAGCTTTAGCTTAGGGCTCCCTTTTTCTTAAGAACCCTAAAAAATGTCCGAGTGAGCAATTGTCATATACTCGTATACTTAAGTATACTGCAGCAATAGCTCAAATCGCTTAAGGCCTTATCAAGTCTAAATCCGGGTCTTCATACCACCCACCCTGATATACACCTTCATATATACACTTAAGTTATAGGTTAGCTGATAGATATTGCCGCAAGGCAATAAGCTCTCTTTTTATAGCTTATTATGACTTTATTAGTCAACAATTGTGAAAAAGTTGGCAAACCTTTGGCTTCATTTTTTAATATAAATATATGTTTCTCACAATGGACGCTAGCGAAGATGTCATAAGCGAGCAATCAGAATGACTATGTGACGTCATACTTAGATACAAGACTGGTGCGCTATCTGACCGAGCGGGAGTACGTTTAAAAGTCTGTTTAATTTATTTAATTATTTGATTAATAATTATTTGAAGTAAAGCACGAGATACACATTCCTGCAGTATTACAAAATATTCGTGTTAGTGCCAATAGCAAAAACGAAAGCACACAATAAATATTGCTAACTGATATCTATATAAGATATCTTAATAAATATCTCTAAATTGATAAGATACTACAATATCTTAATAATATCAATACCTTAATAAATATCTAAGATAATCAATCAAAGATAATATATCTTAATAAATATATCTAATACTGATAAGATAATCTATATATCTTTATAACTAATATTGATAAAATACTGATAATATAAGATACTGCAGTATCTTAATAATAGCACTTACTGCTCATTAATAGCACCTAATAAAGTATCTTAATAAATATCTTGTCTATATCTCCGAAAAAACTCGTCGTATCATCCTGAATATAGAAAGCATATTGCTGCAACGCTTGAGAGGCTACAAAAAATCTGCATTTCTTTTATTATTGACATAAGAAAGTTTAAATATAATATGGAGTGCAGAAGAAGACTATAATGGCTGACGACCCGAGAAAGGAGAGGTACGAGGGTCTACGATTCGCTCTTCGGAATACTGGAGGGAGCCGTTCCGAGCTATTTCGTAAGTAGGTTCAATGCTTTAACAGCTCCCAGGCGTCCTCTGAGATCTGAAGACAGGCTACTGCTCTCGATCCCTGGTTACAGATGTGATTTCTACTCGCACTCCTTGTCCATACATGGAGCCCGTGTCTGGAATGCTTTCACCCTCAAATCTAAGAACAGCACCGAGGTTGTATTTCTTCTAACACACGCTCATAAATTTCTCTCGTCCCTTTCGCTCTCCCTTCCCTGGGTCATTATATTGCCTTTAAACTTAGTTTTTATAATAGTTTTGATTATTATAAAAATATAATAATGAAAACTATATATATAAAATAATCTGGAATGGTGATTTTAATAATAGTTTTACATTATATTTGCTGCAAAACATGTTTTCCCGCTAGGTTAAGGCTAGCTGTAAGATATTGTTGAAACGTAATAAGCTCGCTGATTTGTTAAATCAAATAAAGCGTTTTTATGTTTCTGGGAAAAAATACTTTGGCTTAAAAAATCTTTTTTTTTAATCTATGTTATGAAATCCTGAAGTATTCTTCTGGATTTAAGAGATGTTTCTCTGAAGTTATTAAATTAATTTACAAATAACCAGAAATAGCATTGTTTGCGTTTTATTTTAAATACCGTAACGTTGTTGGCGTTACAACAATAGACTGCTGTGGTTGAACGGGTGTAGCGGATGTATAGGATATCCATATTGTCGCAGAAACGTCACGCATTCACGATAAACTCAAATATCCGCCGCCGTATGAATAGCCCAAGCACCTTGGGCCATTCAGTACACAAAGGGTGTGTGTGTCCGTTCCATTGAATCGACAGCGATGCGGTGAGAATCGATTTGGAATTGTGTGCGTTTCGCATCACTATGCAGACTGCGTGAGTCACGTATAGGGCGTCCCAAATGAAGTTTCTTTCTTTATTTATTTTTATTTTCACTTTCCCGGGTCACCAACCGTCCATGAGGAAAGTGTTGTGAACGCGAATTTTTTTCGAGATCAAGACGGAAATATCTAGTTTGTGCCCACCTGAGACTATTAAGACCATTACCAGATTGAAGTATGTCTGTGTGTCTGTCTGTATGTGTGTCTGTCTGTGTGTATTCCTAAACGATAGCGTTCAGACGCTTAATCGGATTGAGCTGAAATTTGGAATGCATGCATCATTTTGGGCACTGTAAGGTCATGTCCCATCGTACATATATTTTAAACAGAAACCCAAAAGTACAACTAGGAGCGGCTTTATTTACCTACAATATCTTTACCTAACTTTATTAAAAATGCTTTTAAAGAACTCTTTTAAAATGACGTATTCCCCTGACAGATTGACCAATTCCCCAATTCTTTATTCAAGTATATAATTATTTGTGTATTATGTTATTATTTTCATATAATTATGTGATTATTTTTATCACCTTGCCGATAGGGTAGGTGATATCAGGCTTTGTTTGAAGATTCAACGTATTCGCAGTGTTTGTTTTATAACAGATCATTCGGCATTTGTATAAATATAATATTAACTAAATTGCTAGACGCATGATTTTGATGCATGATTTATTTTTTCTACAATTTCTCTTTCACTTTATTAACTGCAATTAAACCCTATTATTATTATTATACAATAATTGTAGTATTTGCGAAAGCTACTCTTATTTTTACTGAATGCAATTTGATATCATTATTTTACATCCGTTTTATCAATTCCGTTTTTTTGTGTTAGAGGAAATTATGTTGTCGTGATCACAATTACAGGCACGCTTATCATGACAATCCTACTCAATTTGCAATAATTAGCTTACCATCATTAAAATCATTAGTTGGTATGATCGTATCTCGAATAACATGATCGATGCGGACAGTCTCAGATGTATAAACACGGAACTAACAAAATATAGGCAAGAATTATTAATGGATATGTCCACAGATACTGGAAAAATCATAAATAATGCGATTCGAGTTCCAAAGGTAGACGTTTTGATCATTAATAGCACCTACTATCTATAAAGAAAAACTAGTTTTCATGGTAAATTATGAACGAACAATGGACATAGACTTTATGACGTCTTCTGAAAACCTACAGCGTACATACTATAATTTTAAATAACTTAATAGTAAAAAGGCATTTTAAATAAGCTTTTGTTAAAATAGTCTGTCCTGAACCAACCCTGGGTGCAGCAGCCATGTCATAGTGGAACTTAGAATAGGCTATTATAATTGAATGCTATACAGAATTTCTTGTTTGTGCTGTTGACCGTTGAGAGGTCCCCTTATTGGAAGACAGCCCTGGGTGCAGCAGCCCTATCGCGGTGAAACTTAGAACGTGCTATCATAATTGAATGGGTATACAAAATTTAGTTTGTGTGCTGTTAACCGTTGAGGAGTCCCCTTGTTAAGAGCCAACCCTTGGCGCAGCAGCCATGTCATGGTGAAATTTAGAACGAGGTATCACAATTGAATGCGTATACAAAATTGTGTGTTTGTGCTGTTGACCGTGGAAGAGTAGCCTCATCGGGAGCCAATCCTGGATGTAGAATTAGGTGATGCTCACCAGAAAAATGCATCGTCATCGAAACTGAACCAACATGTAAAATTTCGACTTCATAGGAAAAGAGAAACACGCTTGCAGGCAAAGGGTATCTCGGACCGTTCTTATTTTGAGTATGAATTATCGCTAACGTCAGGTAGAAGTCACGCAAGTGACCTCGATTCTGTTACTAGACTGGTGAACGGAGAAATCCGTCTAATCTAATAGTAAGGGAGCAAGGTTGGCCCGCCGGCTGAACTTCCCAGTGTCTCGCCGTAAGTCGTTGGACTCTCACTACATAGGAAACAGAATGATACGATATCGTTAAAACTCTCTGGGGTGATGGGTTCGCCCGTTGTAATTGACACCCCTCAATGTTGATTCAATTGCCTATAAACCGGTAGCAAATAATTTCGTGCAGCTTGGGCCGTAAGATCCAATGTGTTCTCTGGTCGGCGAAACTCATGATTCAACTCCTATTCAGTAGCCTCCTCGTGTGAGGGACTACCTCGGGAAGCATTCTCGCATTTCATGCCTCACGGCTGGTGAATCGGTCTCCCCTGAGGGATTCCCTTTCGGAGCTACTGGACGGTTTGCGAACCGTACGGCGTCAGTCAATCGGTTGTGCACTCTGACTAATCACTGAAGGAGACTATGGAAATATACTGTCTCCTAAGCAGCGGGGGTGGATGTTGAAATCTTGAAACGAACTATGGGCCACCCGATCTCGAATAGCATTATGGGCAAAGGACGCCTGGGTCCACGATAAATTCATATTGAATTACCGCTGTAATACAACAGGTAGAGGCCGCGCAAGCGATTTCGGTCCCGTAACCAGTCGGGAGGACGAAGGCATCGTTAAGGTTAATTCCAGATGGCGATATCCTGCCAAAACTGGCAGCCAGGGGGCGAGGTGGCCCACTGGTTTACCTTCCTAGTGCCTTGCCGTAAGGCGTTGGGCTCGTGGCTTTGGCGGGTTCGTGGCTTTGCTGGACGGTAGATTTGTATCGTCCCAAAGTCTTCTACGTTCACCTAACGGGATACAGAACGATCATTATCGATAAAATTTCCTGAAGTGACGGGTTTCGCCCGTTGTAGTCGACATCTCCAAATGTCTGTAAATACTGACACATGCAATACTGCCACAGAAGTTTTTTTTATACCGCGATAATACAGCCTTCTAAATACTTTTATCCAAGTGGTCATCTACATACATATTATAAGGTTATTTCTACAAGATTGCCCAACATAAAAGAAGTGTAATGTGTTCAGGGTTCATCTATGTATGTTTTCCGTTTCTTTATTCCACCGTAACTTCTAAACGCTTGAGCCGATTTAGAAGTAGTAGCCGATTTAGTATTGCTAGAACCGTTATGTCATCCAGAGTGTCATGGGGTACCTTAACTATCCAAACATCAAGTAGTAGTTGTCTAAATGTCCAAATGTCAATAAATTAACATAAATATATCAAGTTTAGTGTCAAATGAAAGGTCTGATTGGGTAAATTCCGGAAATATACATGTATATGTAAATGGATAATTATATAAACCACAAATAGTTATAAAAAACTAATAAAAATAATTATAAATACAACAGCTCACTTTCTGTAGTCATGTTTTTTTATTTTTTTAATATATTTACTGGTTCATTTCACTACCTCTAACAGTCGGCTGTGAACAATAAATTTGATCGTAATTACAGCTCTCTATAATGGTCATTCAATGTCATTGTATGTTATATATGAATCCATCCACAGTTCGATGTTGTTGTTTCGTAAAATTAGCCTTATTAAAAAAGACTTTACATGGCGGTCATTAGTCAAGGTTTAATGAGTGCGGTAGTTAAGATATCGACAGTTTGTACCTTACATACCGATTTACTCGTTCATTAGTGGCGTAGATTCATAGATCAAGTGAGTTCGATTCGAAGTTACGATGGTAGTGATTCTGGGAGATGTCCTGATCCATTAGACAGATAGATCCCTTTAGATAGATAGATCTTTATAACTGTATGTTAGAATAATAGGTATTTTGGTAAAAAATAGATACAGTTTGCCCACAGGGCGTACAATTTCAAATACTTGCTAATTACAAGCTTTTTACACGACAGCCTAAGGAAAAAAAGAATGTAATGTATTCAGGGTTCATCTATGTATGTTTTTCGTTTCTTTATTCCACCATAACTCCTAAACGCTCCTACCGAAATAGCTCGCTTTCTGTATCGGCAGTCGTGTTTTTAATTCTTTTCAATATATTTACCTGTATACATATCAGCGTTATGATTCTAGTGTATAATATAATAATAATAATAGAAAAGAACCTTTTTCTAAAATTAAAATTTCTTTCTTTAAATAAAGATATATCAATTGCCCTAGATACTGCAACATTGTTCGATATATCCTACGTTATTCAAGCAGTTTGTTTTTTTTATTTTTGCAATAACTTCTCACGACTCGACGTTCACTTAGGCAATTCGAAGATTCTCGCCGAATAAAACGGTTGTATGTACTAAGTACCGATTGTGATGTTTAATTCGCCCAGATTGCTGCGTTCGAACACGGAAATAATTATCATAGTAAGAATTACACAATTCGCGGTTCAAATGAAGACATCTATCTTCTTGGGCGGAATGTACCACAATATTGAACAAAACGCCCATTACGTAAGATCAATTTTTACCGGGCAGTCGTCGGCATAGCGAAAGTGCGTTGCTAATATGGGAGGTCCATATCTGTAACATGGGTAAATTATGTAAGATGATTAGTGGAGTAGATTGCTGGCGATATCCGGCTTAGGTCACGAGGCCATCGTGAAAGTTCTTTATTGATATGCAACGTTGCTAAAGATCTGGACAGTTAGTAAATCAGGCAGGATGTAATACGTTATACTCATATATATTTTCCAAAGCTGAACTGACAAGGGCCGAGTCAGCTAGATAACTCACCACTTCGCATACAAAACCTGGAGTCTATTCATAAACCCTGTCTAGGAATTCACCTTATAAAATCACCTCATAGATATTTCTGAAAGCTGAAATACCAAGCGCCGATCCAGCTAGATAACTCCCCATTTCGTACACAAAACGTGTAGTCTATACAAGAACACTATCTAGGAATTCACCTCAAAATATTTACCTAGTAGATATTTCTTAAAGCTGAACTGCCAAGCGCAGAGTCCGCTAGATACCTAACCATTTCGTACACCAAACGGGGAGCCAATTCAAGAACTCTGTCTAGGGATACACCTCAAAAGATTTACCTCATAGATAGTTTTCAAAGCTGAACTGCTAAGCGCCAAGCCAGCTAGATAACTCATAATTTCGTATAGCAAACGTGAAGCCAGTTAAGGAACTCTGTCTAGGAATTCACCTCAAAATATTTACCTCATAGATACTTCTTAAAGCTGAACTGCCAAGCGCTGGGCGAGCTAGATAAGTTACCGTTTCGTACATCAAAAGTGGAGTCAATTCAAGAGCTCTGTCTAAGAATTCACCCCATAATATTTACCTCATAGGTATTTCTCAAAGCTGAACCGCCAAGCGCTGAGCGAGCTAGATAGCTTACGGTTTCGTACACCAAACGTGGAGCCGATTCAAGAACCTTGTTTAGGAATTCGCCCCAAAAAATCACCTCATAGATATTTTTCAAAGCTGAACTGCCGAGCGCTGAGCCAGCTAGATAACTCACCATTTCGTACACCAAATGTAGAGTCAATTCAAGAACCCTGTCGAGGAATTTTCCTCAAAAATGGTGTGGACCGAATAGATATGGTTTTCTCTTCTAAGTTCTGCTCATGCCAGGATCAATTATTATTTGATCCTATTTTTTTTCAGGTAGGTCAATTTTATATCTTTTATTAACCGTCATGTTGTTTCAGGTCATTTTAAAGTAAATTTCAATGTTTTAATATCGGAATATTTTTTACTGTACCTAATCTTTGATTATTATTATTTTTATTTTGTTTTCCTAATTTTCCTCTATTATAATTATTAGAAATCATTTATTATTGATATTACCGGTAAGCCAGCGCAATAATTGTAGCAACTAATTTAATATTACACACTTAACAAATAAGCAAAAATTGTAAATCTGTTACTATAACAGGGAATTATGACAACCAAGACGTTATAGATTATCACCATAAATGTTATACCACAATTCGTACAATAAATATATTTCTTTTTCTATTTCTAATGGAAAGAGGCACCTATATGTCCCATTCTGGAAAAAAACGCGACACAAATCGATTGAGGAAAACAGCTACTAATTACCGGAAAAAAACAGAAACTTCAAGATTTCATCACGTTGTAATGAGTACAATATACAGATGTGTGGAAGAATCGAAGGTCACCAGAGATCGGGCAGAAGAACCAGAGAAGAACCAGGGCACCCTGGACGCTATGTAAATGGTATGAATAACTTTAAGAAGCACAACACCTTTGTTTCGTACCTTTACTTCCGAGAGGGAATAAAGCAATGGTGATCGTCAGTCTTCTATTTTGAAGGCAGAGCTACAATAAGATGAGAAGTTAATACTCGCGAAGAAAATTGATTATTTGTTTCTGCTCTTTATTGTGAAATTTCACAATGGGTTTATTATTATACAACAATCTCTTACAACCAACTCTACTATAAACCGTTTATATGAAATAATGCGTGTAAGATGTGTGTAAAAGTGTATCTTGTTATTGCATTCGATCGACAGAAATGAAATGCAATTCCGTTAATTTTATCCCAACGTAAAATGTTGACGCAACTTCCATAGAGACGACGGCTACACACACTCTTTTACGTGGAACTAACTTCTTAAAATGTTCTAAATACCCAACGCCGAACCCAAGGACGTAAGACAAAATACAGTGATGATATTTAAAATTCGCGAGCGCTGAGCCCCCCCCCCCCCCCCTCCCGTTATAATCTACGCAGTGGCGGCAGCAGTATGCAGCCTACTCGCGAAACAACGTATTGACAGCTCTTTCAGTCTACCCTAGACAACGGTGGTTGCAACCTCGCCGAAACATCGGGCGTTACAAACTTCACCCGGTAACGAGCCCGGAACCTTTCAAGCGACCTAACCATTATGCCGCCGGACAGTGGCAACATTTCAAAAGTACCTCCAACATTATCAGTGAATCATAGAATATTCATTATCGTAAATGAGAGAATTTATGTTTTTCCTGTAATATCCCAGTCATTTTTAAATTCATATTTAAATGTTTGTTATAATATACAATGAAGGGTTCTGAATGGGTCTATTCGATCGCATCCATAGCTAATCTTAACCTGCAATTATCCTCCACTTTGCAACAATTTTAATCCGTCTTTTCTCAAGAGACGGTCCGACTCTCTTGGTCGTCTTTTGTAATGTGATAATACGCGAATAATTAAGCCTTACAAATGCTGCGACATCGCTGAAATTGCTTTGTCCAACTACAGAATTAGTCACATCGGAAAGTTTGCAACGGCTCAACGTATCACAAACTTTTTCGCGTTTCTTATTTTATAGACCCTAATATAGACCACCATATAGGTACCTCTCCGTGGTTGGGGCCTTGAGTGTGACCAACCCTGAACAGAATGGGTCTTTGTGGCTAACCCAGCAAGGGCCCATTAACTCCCTAATGTAGTCCCTAAGTAAGCGACGCAAATGCGAAGAATGGCAAATTTGGTGCGAATACCCCTAAGCGACGAAAGTTTTGAAAAGAACAAACATTCACTTTTGAATATTGATGAGATCAGACTGGCAACTTGGAACTTGGGGTCTCTTAAGGGTAGAAGCCAAGAGTTGATCAAAATATTATATAATAGGCACATCAATAACTGTTACCTCTAAGAAACACGATGGAAAGGCTCTAAAACTAAAGACCTCGGCAACAACTACCAGCTGATTTATTAAGGCAATAACAATACCGTGGGGTACAAATTTCTCTAAACTACCTGAGCAAAAGAAAGGAAGAGGCCGCCGCCACTGACCTGGTGGTCCAACATCGAAAGAGACCTCAAGAAACCCCAATTGTCTGAACGAAGATCATTTGACCTGGCGCAGAAAAGTTAGCAGAGCCGACGCCAAATAATAAGAATAGGAGAGGAAGAAGAAGAAGAAGAGGATAGAAATTTTGGTAGTTTTAAACCTGGGACCGAAAAAGATACTTAAGTATCACATCATATTAGTTTAATAGTAGAAGATGCTCTGGTCACGGTAAGACGCTGAAAAATAAAATCCAATGAATTTAGAATGCATGCGCCAGATTGATTTATAATGCCATAAAAGAGTTCATGGTACTACATTCGTTAATGATAATAATGCCCTTGAAATGCTTCATCAAAGAACCTTCATTTGTTATGCTTCGTGCAAAAAAAACTATTCTGAATGACTAGTATTTTTGTTTTTTACCTACAAGACTAGAGCGATTTCGTGAAACCTGCCTTGTTGCCATGTTGGCAACATCATTTAGACAGGCATTTATAACATCACGTAGTCAAATACTAAGGCGGCCGCCCATCCGCGCTCAAGGCTGCTTAACTTCAATAACAGCGAGGAGAACCTGTGTCAACGTGGCTACGGACGCTACTGGTAGCTAGCGACACAAAAGACTGTTGTAATAAAAAAAATACTACATCATATCGGAAAATAGCCATTTCAATGCAACGGAAATACTACAAACATACAACAAATATACTGCATTAGCTATTGATGATGCGGGTACCTAGAGGTCTGGTCTCATTACTCAGAAGAGCACTCTAGGCGGTTTATGATTTTGCGTGAGATCCGTGTGAGTTTGCTAGCTTGAAGGACCACCTGGTGTACCTTAGTACCCAGGAGCGGATATTTAAAGTGGAAAGACAGGATGTCGGTATACGGTTTTGTTTGTTCCGTCTGTGCTGCTGGACTGCACCACTTCTGCTTCTCGTTTAACTGTCACTCACTGAGGTTTCACACGAATTGCGATGCGGGTGAGGTTTCACACGAATTGCGATGCGGGCTAATCAACACATAAGTTCGTGTGATGCGATGCGGCGGTTTGCGGCGAGAAAAAACGATAATCTCGTCTGTTGTTGCGGAGCGAATTGATTCGACCACACGCCCAGCCAAGTCATTAATAATGTCCTACCCGTCGTTCAGACGGGGCGATCCGTAGCGCTGGGCGATTCAGATCGGCGCGGCGTCGCGGCATGTTTAAATAGGTACCGAAAATATTTTATTGGAGCGGAAGAATTTATAAAAGGGATTTTCTTTGATTCGACAAGGGATTAGGAGACGGAAAATTACGCTAATTCTCACACAAACCTCACTGGCGTGAACAGCTATCATAATCAATCACTATCGGGGGAGTGGTTAGGAGGGGGGTGTTTCGGTGGGGGGGGGGGGGCGTTTGGGGGGATTAGGGAGTGTAAGGATTTAGGGGGACACAACAGTTTTTATAAAATATTATTGAGATGTTATAATGGTACGCCGCCAATTTCTTAGAGCATGCATAGATTGATGAGGGACTTTTGATAATGAATTATTGGTTATCACAGTTTACTAAATACCTGTTAGTTATTTTTATAATATTTTATTCTTCCTATATATTGGCGATTAACGAGTATTAACGAACGCAATATGTTATGCTTTCCAAAACATAGCCAAGTCTTCACTATGCAACATCATGACCCTTCGCAGGATTGACTACATTGGAACAACCGTCATCGAGAACTACGAGAACGAACTAAGAAGTCAAATATTGTAGGTCGCCACGATCGCTAAAACAAATACGTCAACATTGGCTCTAGTATTATCAAGGCAGTTTTTCTTTTTTTCCTCATTTTTTTTATGCAAAACTAATAACCTTATATTTTGCTTTAGCTCCAGTCACGTTTTGCTTGGTTCGATCGATACGAAGAATTCATTAGAACGTGACGAAGCTGCAAAACAAAATGCTTATTACACGTATTAAAAAAAAGTTAATGCATGTGCATTGATTTGAATTGATATTCCAAGATTTATGATCATGGACTATTAATCATGAAATTGTACAATGTAATAAAATATAAAACAGTGTAGCATTATTCGTGCCATCAGACCACTGTATTCAATAATCCTGTCATAACCTTAGGATCCACAGAAAAAGGTAAGAAAGAGGAACTATTCACATCTGGTTTTAGATAGTAATTATATTACGCGCTGGTTGACTCACATCTGCGCTATGATATTATTCTATGAGGTACTGCAGCGCACATCATCAGTGTATTCACTCTGCAGAAAACAGCCATACATGCGATATTGGGTATCAGTCCACGGTGGTGAAAACTTCCAAGAGCTAGGGATATTGAGGGTATATGCAATATTTGCTCGAGAAGCTTTTTACGAACTCTAATGCAATAACAGCTCGGCAATATTCCACGAGAAAGTGCATCGGCATGACCCCATTAATAAAACCCATCACACCTCGACCTACAACTGATCATACCTCGTACGGTCCTGGGTATATTTATTAAAAAATTTTTTTTTTTTTAAAATTCTTATATGGTAGTCTTTTTTCTGTTAAATTGAAATAATTTTGGAGTAATTTACTGTATATCCTTCTGGGTAGCTGATTGTTCTGTAAGTAATGCTTTTCTGCTTCGATCTCGTTCTTGGGGTCAGCTCAAATCACGGTTCAGGTCCTATCCAGTAGTTTCCTTGAAGAAGAACTACCCCGGTAAGGACTCTGTCCTAGACTACGCTCGGTTGATAATTTCCCCTGGGGGATTGCTTTCGGCGCTATTGGGCAATTTGCGCACCGCGCGGCGTCAGTCAATCGACAAGTAACTGAGGGAGTCTAGAAATGACAAACTGATGTAATGAACTGAACTGATGTCAGCCACTCTTGAAACGACTTTCTGGCCACCCGATCACGAGTGAAGAGATGGGAAAAAGACCCCATGATCTGCGATAAATTCAAACTGAATTACCGATGACCTAACATCAGGTAGATACCGCGCACCTTACGCAAGGCACTGGGTACTTCCCAGTGCCTGACGTAAGGTGATGGATTCTGATGGGTGATTTGTCGTGGACTGTGTTGTTTCTAAGTCTCTAAGCTCACTCCAGGTCGAAAGAACGATCACATATCGTTATAACCTCCTGGGGTGACGAGTTCGCCCGTTATAGATGACACTAAGAAAGTGTACATCATTCTTTGTTAAATCGGGTAGATAATTTAAAATTAATTCATTATAATCGATCATCCCTAACCAATTATAATGGTTGTAATGGAAATGAATACTCTTTAATATTTTTATTTATTCTTAACCAATGACGCAATTGATCCGCAATGTCGATACAGAGACACGAAGAAAAAAGTCGATTGAAGGATCGAATACATATTTGAAACACAGCTGCATTTGCAACTTCCGCAATCTCATTAAACTATAAATCTTTTCGGAGATATTCAAATTAATTAATTAAAAAGCATTGTTTGAAAGAAATCTTTGCTTTATGGCGAATTTCAATAAATGCCAATGCCGTCTCAGGCTACAGCAATTAATAATGTTTTTTTTCACACTTCGCTTGTTCTCGCTGGCTAAATTAATATTTCAGTTTATTGTAGCAAGTCAATTAAATAAATAACAAGCTGGTTTGCTTTAATCCTACATTTTAATTTAATACTTTAATTGAGTAGAATCGCATACGTAGTTATTATCTTTTTTTATAAAAATAACATCTATTTCAAATTGTATTCTGTTTCTTGAATTGAGTAACAGCGTTAAAGACAGAATCTTATTTTTAACTATGGTTTAGCCATGGTCCATGGTCTAACAGGCAGTTCTGATACTCGACGCTTTTACGACAACCTTCAATCTGATATTGCTTTCTACACTCCTCTTAAGACAATTAAAAGCGTTATGTTGGTCCAATATTTTAATTAGGTCCATAATGTTAATAGCATAACATAAAAATCATTATGTTAATAGCATTACATGACAATTATGACTATTACTTTGACAAATGTTAAAAAGTACAACATAAACATTTCAAAACATTTGTTTATTTATTCATTTATATATTATTTATTTATGTATTCCTGCTGCGGTTCCTAAATAACACGAGGTTTAGCGCAGAACTATAGTAGGTGGCGAACACAATAGATCAGCAATGGTCGCAGTGTTACAAGGCTCACAAAGACCTTAGAAAAGCCCCACTCAACAAATTAAAAAAAATATACATACTACGAGTTACTGTATACCACTTATAACTATTATACAACGTAGAACTACTTATAATTATGTGTAACTACCTTCCAAATCGGATGAAATTAAAGCCACTATGAATTAATTATGAAAAACTTGCAAGAGCACGACAAAACGCGGAAGTGTTCGCTAATTTGTAAACTGAAAAGTCATCTTTTTTTAATTAACGTCAGCGGTTATATTACATGCCACTTTCACTCATTCTGCATCTATTGAATACAAACAGTCGAATCACGGTTACATTCACAATTAATTCATTTGCGCTGTATTCAAATTGCCCAATCGTTCACTTTGTCAGTCTAGCGTTTGAACTGATTTTGTAATGTTTGACAACATGCTCATTTGGCTTAGTCGCTGTTTGATTAACGCGTCGACGAATAGGTGAGATGATCATTTCAAAATCAGGAAATATGTCAATTCTTTAAACCAATCCACTTCATACATTCGTATCCTATTAGCGAATATACCGCTCTTGGATGTGTCATAATCCTACTATTATTATAAACGCGAAAGTTTGTAAGAATGTTCCTATTATTATTATAAACGCGAAAGTTTGTAAGAATGTATGTATGGATGTTTGTTACTCTTTCACGCAAAAACTACTGAATGGATTTTGATGAAACTTTACAATAATATAGCTTACACATCAGAATAACACATAGGCTCTAATTTATAAAGATATATAGTTTTCTATCATCATTATCACAAGTTTCCATCACCACGCGGGTGAAACCGCGGGGCGCAGCTAGTATATTATACAGGTAGGTTAGTGATATACAAGCTACTGTAATTAACTGGTAGATATTTAGGCTTTTAGCATGATACTAGTTTAAGTATCTTACCTATTTTAAAAACAAATAGAAAATCTAATCAAAATGAATGAAAATAATTGTAAATTGAATGAAACAGGTAATATACAGTTAAAATATTTACAAAAATCAGTAACTGATATACTAAGAAAAAAGATCCAAATAATAGTACTTATATCAAAATGTAAAAAATCAATAAAATAATATTTTGCAAGATAATAGGTTAAAAATTAACTTCGCTAAGTGCTGTTTTCTAATTACTGTTGCTTAATGTAATATGAAGACAGGCAATGAATCCATGAATACGTATATGTATCATTTAAATGGGTACAATGTTTTAAAATTCATGGCCCTCAAATTTGGTCGGATCATAAAAAGGGCCTATCGGTTGTGTCACCACAAAATTTTCACGGCAAGTAGCCAAGGACTTATGGAAGAATTCTGAGCTTGATGTCCCTTCGGAAAAGAGGTTGATCTGATTGAAAGGGATTGTGAGAATGGAAAGCATTAAACACGTGCGATTCAATCGTTTACGCAAATATACTGATCGGCGAAAATTGCTTTTGATTTTGGCCCAAAAAGGCTGTGTATTTCGAGACTCAAATATGACTAACGCCCCCTCGTGCATCGCTTCCAACCACAACCTTTCAACTCTTGCTATAAGCAAATGGTGCCTGCATGTCAAATTTCAGCTTAATCGAATTAAGCGTTTGGACGCTATCGTGGAGGTATACAAACAGACAGTCACACTGTAAACGGAAACGTTCTTAATCGTCTCAGGGGAGATCAAAATAAACATTTCCGTATTTATCACGAAAAAAAATTGCGCTTCCACAATACTTTCCCTCCTTGGTCGGGAAAATTAAATGTATGAAAAAATAGGTAGTGAGTTTCGATGTTAAACACTCTCGTTTTGTCCAGGATTAGGCAAAGAGCAAATATAGAGTTTTTGCATGAATTTTCGGGTCGAAAATCATTCACTACACCTCTGTAATAAAATAATTCAATTATACAGTTGGGCGGTGTCGACTACAACGGGCGAACCCGTCACCCCAGGCTGGTATAATGATATGTGGTCGTTCTTTCAGCCGTGGAATGAGCGTAGAAGACTTATACAATGGACAATCTACTATCTAGCTCCGCCAACTAGCCCGCGAGAGACCAACCCTTACCGCCCGGCGCCGGGTTGTTAAACCAGCGGGCAGACCAAGCGTCCTCGCTACCATTTATAGTCAGATTACTCCGGCCTCCCGACCGGTTACAGGTTCGAAGTCGCTTGCGTGATCCTCTCCTTAGTGTAGCGGTGATGTCGAATGATCAAGAGCGGCTGCCACTAGGTAAACAACCGCCCCCGCTTTATAGGAATTTACTTATAAATGCATACGTAAATAATAATAATAATAATAATAAACTCTTTATTTGCACTTAATTATTATACAAAAAGGCGAGCTTATTGCCACATGGCAATGTCTTACAACTAACCTAAACTCAGTGGTACATGCGCGCATTGTGAAAATAAAGATTATTAAATAATATACAGACCGTCTGCATAACATACAGACAACTGAAAGCATGTAAAGCTAATAATGCCCGAGGAGAGGAAATTGGGAGAGGAAGAGGAGAGAAAGGGAAGAACTGGTTACTTCTTAGAAAGGTAGTAATCCTTAAGGTGAGTCTTGAACGATGGTAAAGAAGGCGAGTTTCGTATGTTTGCTGGGAGATCGTTCCAGAGTCTTTCACCATGGACACAGAAAGAATAGGAATAGAAATAACTGTTATGATTCGGAATTTTTAGTAAACTGTCAGAGGCTGACGAAGTACGAGACCGTGGGAACTTAGTGGTTCAAATAGCTCGTGGAGATAGGATGGTGTTAATTGTGAGAGTAAATCCTCCATCAGAATTGCAAACTTTCTTTTTTACACTTTTCCAATACTTAAAACATCAATATTAATAGCCGCAGAAATCGATAGTCATTCGAAAACACATTTTTAATGCGTTTTGCTAATATCCAAATATCGCAATAGGCACTAAAGCGGTGGCGTAGATGTGAATTTTGTGAATCCGGCTGTTCGGGTAAACCAGTTTTATTTACGACCGCGTTAATGTTGTCTTCGGTATGTATAGCAGTTAGGTTTATATACGTCGAAATCGAATATAAATTTAATTTCAGCAATAAACTCGGAAATTGGCTAAGAGCGCACATTTTGCGCAAAAATGTAATGTATATGTATTTAACTTCAAAGATCGCTTAAGAATTATGAACTCGTATAAGCAAATGTCAATATTTTAGTTTTATTATACGTGTTTTTTTTTTCAAAGAAGTGCGTCATACAATACACGTAAGTTTTTAATGAATCTAGCAAATTGGGTTACATTTCATAATGTAACATTAGCTTATTTCCACGTTTTTTAAACGACTGTCCAACAAAAATGTAGTGTAATGTATAACAGGGTTAATCTATGTATGTTTTCCGTTTCTAAGATTGGGGCAATTAAATACCATAATCCCTTTTTCAAATACTGTGAAGAACTTGGGTATAATTTTTGACAAAAATCTTTTTTGGCATGATCAAGGTCAGCAAGAAACTTTATGCCAGTTTTCATAGCCTTAAGAGGCTACAAAACTTCCTGCCCTTAAGCACTCGCCAAACTCTGGCACAATCTTTGCTACTCCCGTTACTTGACTACGCGGATATATGCTACCTCGATGCCCACGAAATTCTCCTAGGCAAATTAGAGCGGCTCCAGAATGTCTGTGTTCGATATGTGTACGGGCTCAAAAAATACAACCATATTTCAGAGTTCCGTACTAAATTAAATTTGCTAAAGATACGCGAACGTAGAGACCTGCATGCATATTCTCTGCCTATTGCAGAAAATACTCAATAATCCACTTATTCCGTCGTACCTAAAATCCGAATTCCGGGTGTTATCTTCACACGGGCTGCCATTACGGTCTCAGTCAACGAATACTCTATGTATATAGAGTAGTCGTTGCATATAGCATCACACAACTTTCTTTATCTATTCCTTTGCTGTATATGCCGCAAGATTATGGAATAACCTGCCTTCCAATATATGGGATACCGTTAGTTCGAGTGCGTTTTGCTCCCGGCTGAAGCTATATCTGATCTCAAAATAATATTAGCTGATCCTACGTATATTTTTTTTATGTATATGTATAATATGGATATTATGTATCATTTATGTTATTATGTTCTTTATGTATTATACATTATGTATTATGTCGTTTTCTTTGAAGTCAATGAAAACTTTAAAAAAAAATTCTGCCACGAACAAACGTAATTACTACCTGCTGGTTGGCTGGAGGATATTGCCGTTTATGGCAATAAGCCCGCCATTTGTACCTCTTGTGGTCAATAAAGAGTTGTTATTATTATTATTATTAAAAATAGGTGGTCCAGCGTGCAATCCCCGTGTCCACAATCGCACTGCCGGAGACGCGAGAACATTAATACGATGGAGGTGTGAAGGGGTGGAACAGTGTCCGACCCTCATGCGGAAAATTCTATCGATTTTTCGCTCAATTCCAACGCCAGTAAGAGGCCAACGCCTTAACCGCGAGATAGCCAGGAATGTTACCCGGCGGGCTTACACTCACGCCCTTACTTCCAATTGCGACCAGATTACTCCGGTCTCTCGATTGGTTACGAGTTCGAGGTCGCTTGCGCGGTCCTCTCCCTTACGAAGCGGTGAAACGGTGTATACCGAATCTATCGCGGACCACGGCATCCTTTGCCCGGCTGTTCACCCAGGATCGGGTAGCTAATGGTCGTTTCAAGAGCAGTCGCCGTAATAGGTCCGCAACCACCCCCGCTCTATAGGAAACAGTACTGCTTCCAGACTCCCCCGACTGTTAGTCAGAGTGCACAGTCGATTGGCTTACGCCGCACGGTGCGCAGACCGTCCAGGAGCGCCAGAAGGTTGATTCCCAGGGGAAACTAACCATAAGGCCAGAGTCCTACCCAGGCTCGCACTTCATGCGTGGAGGCCGTCTGATAGGTGTTGACCCGTGAGTGTGACCAACCCTGAACGGAATGGGTCTTCGTGGCCAACTCAGCAAGGGCCCATTATCGCCTTCGTCAGGTAGAGGCCGCGCAGGCGACTTCGAACCTACGACCAAACTGGAGAACAGAGAAGTCCGGCCAAATCGCGTAGTGCGGACGCAAGGCTGCCCGCTGGATTTCAATTCCCGGTCAATTCCCAGTCGTTGGTCTCTCACAGGCATGTTGGCGTAGTTAAATAGATGGTAAACTGTCTTGTTCGTAAGTCTCTACGTTCACCCCACGGTTGAAAGAATGATTATAGATAGATAGATACATAGATTTTAATTCGAAGTAGACTTGCAGTACTTTCCGAACGTCTTATGTTTCTAGACATCTATGCCTTGCTTGTAGGCTATACCATTGATTACTACACTATATAATCAATGGCTTTACGTAATAGTAATAATAATAATAATAATAATAACACTTTACAAATGGTTTTCATAGCTATGTTACATAAAAACGACTTGACCAGACCAATGTATCGCTTAAAAAATCTTCAATTTTATAATAGCCTTTAGAGCACAAAGTATCTTTAACAATTTTTCTAAATTTAGTATCTGGTAAAAGGGTTAGTCCCTCAGGCAAAGTGTTATAAAAGCGAATACCGTCTCCAATAAAAGATTTACTCAGTTTTGCTAACCTAGAGCCCGTAATGGCTAGTTTATTTTTGAACCTGGTGTTCCTATTGTGATTGTTCCTATACATATATCGATATACCCTCCTGGCGTGGCGTAGTACTTGACAACTCCAACGTATGTTTTTATATCGTCTGCGTATAGAATGTATTCAGTTCTTGCTTCTTGAAGCAGCTTCCCATATCGCTGATATTATGCAATGAATACACGACGCCGAATTGTACTCCCTACCGACTTGTCTACTTCGCAACACGTGCCTTATCATTCAGTATGCCAGGTTGGTTGGCTATTTTATGCGGCCATTTTCGTACGGCCGCGCCTCATCGCATCTCGAAACAGCTGTCGTGAGGGAATGCTATGTTAGTAGAAACAGAAGCAACGGACGGCGCGCATCGAAACTTTCACAACATAAATGCCGAGCGGCAGTGACCAGCACACGAGCGAGCGTGCTCCTTCAAAGTCTACTATAGTTTTAAAATGTGACATTTACAATATCCCCCTCTATGCACAATTTCTTAACCGACGACAGTCATGGGGTCATCCTACTCTGAGAAAAATATAACGATGTATCTAATACACGGAAATATGCATGTTTCAACAAGGATTACGTATATAAATCGGAATGTGGTCCATACGTATATATTAACACGACCCGTAACGGTGTTGGCGTGATGGTAGTTACCGTGCCGTAATGTTAAACAAACTGTTTTTTTATTACGACGCGAGCTTGGGATATCGCTTCTAATAGTAGTATACGCACGGATATAGTCGAACACACGAATCTTGTTGAAACAACAGCATAATATTATTTCCGTATTAACCGTACGGAAAATGTTAATACATATAATCGAGTAACGCAGTTTAAACATCGTTATTCTGTATAAAACCGTAATAAGAAAATGGTAATGTTAGAATCAAACCAATATTTTTCGGAGATCGGTGAAAGAAGTCGGTGAAAGAAGTAATCTTTGAATAGCTGACGTCAGTACAAGGACTTGCATGTATAGGTGGAACTAGTCTTAATCGAGACAGCGAGGAAGTTACGTCCACGGATTGGACCAGAACCACATTACTACTACCGTAGGAATATATACCGATTTGCGTAATAGAACCAAAGAGTGGAGAGGAACAAACCCGAGACATGGTACACATTATGTTTTACCCATAAACATGGAATCAGGTTTGTTTTTTTTTTAATTATTATTTTATTTGTCTGCCGTGTAAAGCCGACTTTAGTCAACGCTACTGTCAAATGAATATTTCTGCTGGATTAGTTTTATGTTTATATCAATATATTACTAGCAACTGACGAATTCTAATACGCGATAACTAGCTTTAATTGATTATTCATGCTTTTATTGTATATTCTGAATGAATAAATTGAAATATAAATACTGAATATTGAAGACAAGGAAAGAGGTATGTTAGGGAACCTACATTAACTAGTTACCGCCTGAGACTTTCCAGGCATAACTTGAGGAAGACAGCGGACCTGCCCACTAGGCACTGTGGAGTAAACAGCGGATGCGCACCCTAGGAGTAGTCGACGACCTATCATGTATGGTTTGCGAAATTGAGGATGAGTCGACCGTGCATGTTCTGTGTCCATGCCCAGCTTTGACAGTAAGAATTACACAAATTAATGGGCGTATATATATGTTGCTGCTATGCCAGGTGATCTAGTTCGGTAGCTAATGGTTTTCGTGCAGTCGGACCATTGAGGCCTGCTCATTATTTCTGGTCGGCTCGCTCATGGTTCAGATACTATCCAGTAGCCTTCTCGAAGAGGGCCTACCACGGTAAGGACTCTATTTCCCATGGATCAGTTGCCCTGGAGAATGGCATTCGGGCACTACTGGGCGAATTGCACACCGTGGGGCGTCAGCCAATCGACTGTGCACTCCGGCGAATAACTGGAGGCTTCCGGTAAACGGTCTCTCAAGCAGCGGGGGTAAATGTTGAGCCGATATCACCCACTCTTGAAAGGACCCGTTGGCTTCCCGGACCCCCAGTGAAGAGACTATCATAGGACGCCAAGGTCCGTGATAAATTCAGATAGAAACACCGCTAAATTAACGTCAGGTAGTTCGCGCAAGCGACTTTGGGCCCGTAACCACGTGGGAGGACGGAGAAAACGGACAAATCTAGTAGTGCGGGCCCGAGGCCGCCCGCTAACCAACTTCCCAGTGTGCCACGCGTTAGGGCGTTAAACCCTTTCGGGTTAGTTGGCGCATAGCTAGACGGTGGACCTTTTTCGTTCCCAAGTCTCTACGTTCATTTCAGGTTGAAAGAACGTTTAATATCCTTATACCTTACTAGGGGGACGGGTAGCGAATGGTTTCGTGCAGCTTTGGCCTATAACATCCATTTTGTTCTCGGATCAGCCCAACTCACGATTCAACTCCTTTTCAGAAGCCTCCTCGCGTGGAAGGCTATCCCGGGTAAGGTAAGACTCTCGCGTCTCAGGCCTTACGGCTGGTGGATCGGTTTATCCTGGTGGGATTGCCTCCCCGCGCTACTGGACGGTCTGTGCACCGTTCGGTGACGCCAATCGGTTGTGCACTATGACTAATTGCTGAAAGAGTCTGGAGATTATGGAAATATACGCAGGGGGGTGGATGTTGACCTGTCGTTAACCACTCTTGAAATGACCAATTGGCTACAACATGATCCTGAATTCAGAGCCGGGCAAAAGATGCCAATGGTCCGCGATAGATTCCAACTGAATCACCGCTGAATATAAGGCAGGTAGAGGTCGCGCAAGGGACCTCGGACCCGTGACCAGTCTGGAGGTTGGAGGTATCCTGATGGTTAATTACAGACGGAACCGGTACTCAGAGGGCGAGGATACCCGCTGGGTAACCTTTCCTGGTGACTCGCCGTAAGGCGTTGGACTCCGACGGGCATGTTGGCTTAGCCGGTCGGTAGGTTTGTATTCATCTCTAAGTCTTCTACGCTCACCTCACGGTAAACTTCCTGAGGTGGCCGGTTCGCCCGTTGTAGGAGTAGTTAAACTCTAAGCGACGTGACAGGTTTGCTCGTTGTCGGTGACAACACCCCCACTGAGCTGGTTACAGGATATATAATTCGATTTGGTGATCAATTAATATATCGATGGCAGTAAGACACAATGGCCCTAAGCCTAAAAGTAAACTTAAGTGCGAGTAGCAGAGTGAATACCATTATCCCCCCCCCCCCCTACCATCATCATCATTATATTCATGTTAATCAAAATAAACAAAATACATAGTTTATAATGCATTTACAATACAATGCATTGTTAAATAAACTCTGATTGCAATCACACCGGAAATGGGAAGCAGAGGTGATGCGATCAGCGAGAATATATATTCAGCAACCGAGAGTGCCGGTGTCAAGTATCAACCAACACTGTAAGCTGATTTTATTTACATTCTCGCTTACATATATGGGCTGCCGAATGTCTTCGGGAATCGTGCGAAGGCTGTTATCCTTGGAGTGAGGACGACGGACCCAAGAATTGACGGGTCGGTAACATGATAATAATACATATTGCACTCATGTGCATGTACTCATATGCATGCAATACTATCAAACTGCCAGTTATCTCGTAGCAGTAGGTTATACTTTCTTGAGGTGGTTGATATTTGAATCGCACCGAAAGCATTAAGGCCCAGTGACAAGCAAAACCCATGCTATGCATTAGAGACACTAAGGCAAATTATTCTACTACAAATTATTCATATTATAGATAGGCAGTAATGACACAATATAGGGTGTAAACAAACATTTATTCAGCATTAAAAGTGGTCAACTACTACGGGCGAACCCGCCACCCCAGGAAGTTATAACGACATTATGTCATTTTCTCACCCATAGGTTAAACATAGAGACTTAGGACAAACACAGTCCACTCTCTAGCTCCACCGACGAGCCCGTGAGAGTCCAATGTCTTACCGCGAGGCACTGGGAAGTGAACTTATCGGGCAGACCTCACGCCCTTACTACCAGATTTAGACGGATTTCCCCATCGTCCAGTCTGGTCATAGATTCGAGGTGGCTTGCGCGGCCTCTAGCTGACCGTAGCGGAAATTCATATTGAATTTATCGAGTATCCGTGGCGCTCTTTGCCCGCCTATCGCACGGGATTGGGTTTATTTCAAGAGTAGCTGACACCAGGTCGACAACCGATATCGCTTTTTAGGAAACGTATAAGTATCAGCCGGAGTGTGCAGTTGATTGCAAACCGCCCAGCAGCGCCCGAAGGTCATCTCCTAGAAGAACTGATCCACCGGCCGTGACAGAGACCTTTCCAGGTTCGACCCTCTACTAGGAGCATACCGGATAGGGGTTGAACCGTGAGTTGAGCCGACAGGAGCCGGTCATAGTTGCCCAGCTGCACAGCAACCAACATCTGTCACATTTGTACCGTAGTATGTTCTTAGTAGCATCCATAGATGAGATTCGGTAAACGCGCTCAAAAAGCCTTTTACTGTGAGAATCACAATAATCGCAGTAGATACAAATTGAAAAATCTTTGGTTAAATTTAAAGTCAAAAACGGAGTCAAAGTTTACACATATTAGAAACCTTATGAAGTCTTCCAGTTTTTTTTTTTTTTGCGTAGTTCTTTTTTTTTGCTAACTTTTACTAAAAAAGCTGATTTTTTACACTTGTTATAACCACTTTATATGGTTGATTAACTTCCTAATGTAACTTACACTGAGATGTGTTATTGGGTAGACTGGATATCGGTTCTACAAAATCCACACGGTAAATTCGTTTTTAAACCATTTTATTATTACTTAATTATTACACTGGTTTTATTTATTTAAAAAACAATGTATTCACAAAGGGGGACTTATCGCTATAGCGGTATCTTACAGTCAACCATTTGATAAACTTATTCTTAATTGACACAGTACAATACACATAAAAGTAATACAGTAAGTTATAAAATATTCAAGTAACTTTTCTGCCATGTGTAGTACAATCTTACACCCCAGAATGATAATTTACGCATATTACATACCCATCTTTATATGACTCAAGAAGTTTCACATTTCCTCAAATTTTGTAAATCACCAATGTAAAGCTTTTATTTATTGTTTAACAGAAGTTTCTCTTTGTCATCAAATTATGTAATATTAGATGTAATTTGTATGGTACGTGTGTGGTGAGTAATGACAGTATTGGTTGATAAAAGATTATTGCGAATGCGTCAACATGACAGACAAGTTGAGAGACGAGGAAATCCCTAGGTGGTTATAACTAAAAATATTATTTACTTTAGTAAGCCAGTAATGGGGTATTATTGCCTACATATAGTCGTCATCTGACCAAAAAACCTTATCCGCTAAAACGCAACTTTTTAGGAGAGTGAGAAATAAAAGAGACCCTATGCGAATTGGAGTATTATTAATGATTTATCTTTACAATAGTAGGGATTTTTAAAATGTGTGTGCACCACCTTATAACACATTTGATGATTTATCTGGAAATCTGTAAAAATAACTCTTTATGATTAAAGAAATTTAGTTTTTTTTTCAATTTCAGTCTGTCAACCAAAGAAGGGCAGTATACTGAGTTTGTGTGGCAGGAGTAAGATCTTCTACATAAGAAATTAAGTATGTCATGCTAATTCCCAGGTGAAAAAGTTCTAATCGCAGACATTAGAAGTCATAATCGCAGACATCTCTGTCATGGACCTCGGATTGGGACAAATACTTAATCGGACTCTAGAAAAATATGCGTTCAACTTCACATCCGTTGTGGACATACCACCAGCAAAAGAAGGTGCATAATCGAATCCTAATGATTAATATGACGTCAGTAAATACTCTCAATGCAATTGAATAATGTTCGTGTACTGCAACCGATTTCAATTTATTTCCATAAAATCTTAACAGATTTTTAAAACTTAGCCTATATATAAATATTACAAAGTTAGCACTAAATTACAACCATACCTAATAAAAAGTCAAGGAATTTTATTCATTTTTTCACCATATATTGCAACCACTCTCTTAAATTTCTCTACCGCATGAGTGAAATCTTCCAACGGATCGCATCGAATTTGAGTCTTCCAGCCGTCGGGTATTCCCACTTTTCCACGTGGCCGTCTATACGACATTACTCCTTTCTTTTCGACGACACGTTTCGTTGGGTTTTCATAAGACATTGTGTGACCGCTTTTCAACCGGTCGCCGACTAGAAATGTTTGCGATTTCTGTTTTCTTTGTTTGCTTTCAAAATGGTTTTCTTTTCATGAAACACAATAACGCAAGTAGTATGAGCGTGCAATGACTACGTCTAATTAGTCAGCGTCTGGATTATGTCAAGTCTTTCGCTATTTTAAACAGTATTCATTGAATTTAAATTTTAGGTTATTGATTTAGGTATTTAGGGAGCTACTGAGCTTCTGTGAGCAAGCGACAACGCGAGGTTGAAGAAGCAGATGATTTTACTGAGTATCACATGGACATGTTGGTTCCAGTAATTACTCTTCAGACACCACACTTGAGTCCCCGTGAAATGAAATAGAATGAACATTCTTTTACTATTTTTTGTAGTTTCTATTTAACTATTTTATTGTTCGATTTTATCACTGTGATTCTAGACTACGTTTTTAGTAGTATTAAATCTTAAATAACAGTCTTAAATGAAAATAAATTAGCAAATTATGTTTCTCTTAAATAAATCCAACTCAATCAATCACAGATAAACGTATTTACACTAAAAATACGCATTTTTAAAATCTCACGTGAGATTTAAAAAATACCCATTTTTTAATCTCACCTGAGATTAGGGGGGGGGGGGTGTCGAGCCAAATCTCACGAAATCTCACAAGGGGGGAGCGGGGGGGTCGAAAAATCGCCAAAATCACCTCACGTAATTAATGGACGCTCCCAAAGACGTAGAGTTTACATTTTAATATTGATAATAATAAGATTATGCCCAAAGTTGATTTATACCTTGCAATATAAATAATATGGTTTTGCAATAATGACACATCTCGCAACCTATTTATTAGACATATTTTAGAAACACCGACATTCATACGATTTAATGCTATTTTGCAACGTCGTAAAATAAAAATGTTTCGCAAAACACGTCTCATCTCGATAATAATCTTCGATTTTTATATCATCAATCTACTCGTTTAATAACCACCGAAGCATAATCATTATGGTACGTAAAAATGGATATAAATTTTAAACATTTAGGTGATTTGTGTTATTTATGTATTCGATTAAAATAATAATTGTGCGTATTTAAAATAACTTGAATAAAAACAATTGGTGACGTTACTAAGCTATTTCTCAAAAAAACGAGAAATGTACTTTTTAATACTCAAAAAGATGTGAACGCAATAATTTGCAGATATATGAAAAGACCATCTCGTTAAAAATCATGAAGTGCTATATTTACACGGTGTTTTTTTTCCTTAATGAAATTGTTTCTTTGTTTGTTTTTACTCTTAATTGTGAAATTTCACAATCGGCTGCTTTATTTTCATATGACAATCTCTTACAACCAACCCAGCTATGACGTGTTTGTATGTATGTGTGCGTGTATTATGTGTATAAGTGTGTTTCTTGTTATTGAATTCGATCGACAGAATTGAAAATACAATTCCGTTAATTTGATCCCAACGGAAAATGGTGACCTAGCCGGGAATCGAACGCGGGACCTTACAATGTAAGATCAGGCGACCTAACCACTATGCCACCAGGCCGTGTGGAAATCAAATCTTTAGTCACAAAAATCAGAAAAAGACTGTGGAATGTGACAGACATAGTAATAAAACAGTATATTGGACGAAATCCTATTTGACGAAAGTTTCGTAAATATGGAATAAAAAAAAGCAATTCCCAATAAGTCGAAACCATCTATTTTACTATAGAGGTTTATTCTACCTACATGGAACATTTGAACAAACGCGTTATAGACAAAAACTGACTGCTCCACAGGGTTCGATCATAACATCTTGAACTACTAACGGTCAGGGGCTTTGAAGTATGTACCTATCCTACTTGCTAATAAATAGTTCAGTATGTAATAGTAAATATTGCAGTGGGTAAAAATAATTGTAAAATGTGTATTTCAGAGGAATTAACCCTTGGAGTAAATGGGTATTTTCATGGATGCATCTGTCTCTTTTGCAGGATTTTCGGCGACATCGACTTAAAGTACTATAACTACGAAATTACTACACCAATCATAAAAAGAACAACTGCACAATGATTGCATTGAAATTTCGAATATAGAATATTGAAATATCATTTTGTAAAACAATTAGATAATTATGAATAAATATGAGAACGTCAAAGAAGTGAAAAAAACGCGCGACCAGATTTGGTCGACTCGTACTCAACGGATAATTGTTTCGCGACCAGATTTGGTTGACTCATACTCAACGGGTAGGAATACGTACTAATTACTAATGATTAAGTGTTGGAATTAAGAAAAGCTACAAGGTATTAACCTTCGGTATCAAAACGATTACCAACGACTCGTTCTTAACGACAATTTTGACAATTAGGTTTCATCGAATATCCTAACAATGCAATAATTTTTAAAATCTCAACTCGTATCCCTCATTAAATTATATTAAATTAATTAGTTATATTATGTAGTCATTATAACAAATCAGCGTTTATATAGATAGTGTGATAGCGTAGACTCGATCAGGAAGTAACAACACTTACAATAATCAAATATGAAAAAGTCAACAATTCAGTAAAAAAAAATAGTAACGATCGAGGTGCGATATTAATGAATGGTATAAAAATGATGACAAAAAGCATAGGGAAACCAAAGACTAGAATAATGAAATTAGGAGAATAGTAAATAAATACAATAAAAGAAATGTATCGATTGGATCAAATTGCACTTTTTAGTAAAATAGATTTGAGACATTTAGTATTAAAACATTATTATTAGTCTTTAAACTTTAAACATGCAGTAGATATGTTTTGTATCTATTCCGTATTAATGCGTCAACTCTATTTTTATGCGTCAGCTCGCAATCCAAATTACGTTGTATATCGCACAACTAGGTACAGGCGTAAGCCTAGTTGGATGTGTGACTGGCCTCGGGTACGCCCTTACTTGCAATTGCGACCAGACTACTCCGGTCTCTCGATTGGTTGCGAGTTCGAGATAGCTTGCGCGGTCCTCTCCCTTACGAAGCGGTGAAATGGTATATACCGAATCTATCTTTGCCCGGCTGTTCACCCAGGATCGGGTAGCCGATGATCGTTTCAAGAGCAGTCGCCGTAAGGTCAGTTAATAATCAGTTATAATTCTTGTGACAATACACAATTAAATATTTTTCAAGATTTTCTAGAGCAAACTTTTGGCGTTTGTCACTTACTATTAATCTGTAGGCTGAAAATGACCTCTCTACATAAACTGTAGTTACTGGACAGAGCTTGAAGTTTGGCGGTATTTCTGCAGAAACCTCTTCAGGCAGGGTTTGGCCGGTCTCGTTAATATACTACTAAAATAAGTGTATATACTACCGTTGATATACTACTGATAACTAATGAAATAAGCACTATCGATCAAAATGTAGTAAAATATGCAATAACGTTATGAAAATAGCATTTTATGCATTTGCATGTGCAAATATGCAATTGCATATAATACGATGTCTATTAATTACCTAATTCAACTTCTGAATGGTCGCCATACTTGTAATAAATGACTTGAAATTTTCTGTCACTATCTTCCGTTCTATCATTTATCAAATTTCTGAAATTGATTAATGAAATTAGTAAAAAAAGTGTTATAAAATTAAGTTTTCAATAGATATATTTTTCCTCAACAATCTATATCTGTTGAGTTACCTGGATTAGAGCTCGCGCGGGTTCCACAAAATATGCGGAAATAAAATCTCTCGAAACGCAACATTGCGATACAATTCAACACGCAGCGGCAGTCCTCTCTTTGGGCCGCTGCGTTTTTTTCAATGAATTACAAAATAATACTTTTCTCAAATCGAGCAGTCTCGCACGGAACGGTCCAATCAATTTCACAGCCTGTCAAATGCCAGTGCCTAATCGGTGACGATTGTTTTGGTCTAATTCCCGCACCTCAGTGTTGTGAATTGTAGTCCAAAAATGGCGATAATTCTATCGACCGCAGTGAGGAAATGAATCGCGTACAATTGAGATACAAAACGAGAAGGTTTCCTGCGGTTATCTAACGATAGAAGTCACTCGAGCTGTAGGAAACAGTGGTATATGTATATTATTACACGACTGCCAGGCCTCTTCAAGGTTCATATATGTATGTTTTCCGTTTCTTTATTCCACCATAACTTCTAAACGCTTGAACCGATTTAAAAGTGTGGTATTGTTATAGCAGTTATGTCATCCCGAGTGTCATAGGGTACCTTAACTATCCAAATATTAACCCTTTTCACTCGAGGCCTTTTTCGCATCTAAGAAAATACTACATGACATTCGAAAAATACCATTTTAATACCACAAAATACTTAAAACATAGTATTGAAATACTACTAAAACACTAAAAAAATACTACTAAAATACCATAAAAATCTTGGAATGGGGAGGGCCCAACTGTTTTTTTAAACATCATGTTGAAAAATACTATTTTTATACCACAAAAACTATACTAATGGACGCAATAAACTTCCCGGGCGCCAAAGCGGCGCCGCTCGAGGGCAAAGGGTTAAGTAAGTATTTGTCTAAATATCCAGAATCAAATATCATAAAGGCCAATAAATTAACATAAAAATATCGTGTTTAGTGTCAAATGGAAGGTCTGATTAAGTACAATCGGGAAATATACATCGATTTTATAAATAAATACATAAACCACAAATATCTCACTAAAAAAACCGTAATGAAAATAATTATAAATACAATAGTTCACTTTCTGTAACGATAGTCGTGATTTTCTATTCTTTTAATTATATTTACTTGTTTAATTGTGTTGACTTCCAAATAGCACCCAACAATGAGAGTGAGTAATATTTTACTAAATATTTTCTGATAAGCATGACTCTAGACATATAACACATGAAATTAATGATTCCTCTTAAATTTTACAATTTACCTATATATATTAATGACTTCTCATTAATTGTTAACAAAAAATATCACTCTTTAGAATTGTAATGCAAATGTATTCGTGAATAACCGGTCGTCTGAATATTCGCAAATTAAATGTTAATTTCAACTTAATAAAGATAGCAGAATTTGGTGTGTTTTTATCGGTAACTAGTTTTTGATGTTGCCAATCTGTGACGTGTATTTAAGATACATTTAATTAGTCCGGTAATTCGTTCAAATTTCGGGCACATGTCATTCAAATTCATTCAGATTCTTAATCTTCGCTTAGACTTAGACTTTCAAATAGACCTAGACAGGTTCTTAGTCTCCGTTCAACCTTGATCTGTATCTGTAGCTTTACGCATCCACTGTGGACCAGCGTTTCTAATTAGTAGAAAAAGTTCTTTACATGAAAAGAAAATTGTAAAATCAAAGTGACTGAGTAAAGAGAGTAGGATAAATAGACCAAGTAGGTAAATTAAATTAAAGAAAATTGACAAATTTAGTAACAAAATAATTTTATTTTCCATTGCCAACATCAAATGGAGTATTTCTCTTCAGCCGTTATTTTCACTGTCAGTATAAACTACTTCTTATTTTCTTTAGAGAAGTATATGTCTTCTATATCTAATTTTATAACGCAGCATCAACGATATAATTCAGTCCACTTCAAAGAAAAATTACTAAGTTAAGGTAAATATGACTAAGCCCAATACGGTTCGTGCAATAATGATCAAATCCGCGCTTGATTGCTTTTACTGGAAGTCATAAGTATGTGAACAATAGTGGACATAAGCAAATGGGATTTTTTCTTCGATAGATGGAGATGACGTATTTTTTTTTATTTAAAAGTACTTATTACAATGGTTACGACTAATTATACCAAACAAGTTCAAGAATCAAACATAACGAGTTCAGAGAAACCGTCACATCGTGTTTGGCACCTGCCTAAAACTCATCTAACTAGGTCAACTAAGGCCTGTATCTAGATGAGCTAATTACAATACTTATAATGACAATGATAAGCACGTCATATCAGGTAACTACATATAACTAAACAAAATATTTACTAGCTATAATATCTATAAATATATATATTGGATAAATATATACAAACATACATAAATATATAAACATAGATATAATATAATGTAATAACATAAACATACATAATATATATATATATATATATATATATATATATATATATATATATATATATATATATATATATATATATATATATATATATATATATATATATATATATATATATATATATATATATATATATATATATATATATATATATATATATATATATATTTACTAATCTTATTTTATTTTAAATAAAAATATCATCCTATAAACGGATTTCTTTACAAACCTTATCAAAAATATATATATATATATATATATATATATATATATATATATATATATATATATATATATATATATATATATATATATATATATATATATATATATATATATATATATATATATATATATATATATATATATATATATATATATATATATATATATATATATATATATATATATATATATATATATATATATATATATATATATATATATATATTATATATATATATACAAACATACATAAAAATACATACATAACCTTTCAAACAGCAATGATCAGTAATTCGTCGTTTAATTTTGATGGGCCCAACTCTAATAACCAGGAATTGATTTTCTGTTTCAACGTACTTATTATCTTTATATTTTTAATCTTTTCATCAATACAGTTGTAAATTTTAGGTCCCAGAAAATAAATTTGTCGTTGAGCAAACGTCGTTTTAACATGTGGAATTAGATAGTTTTGTTTTTCGGCATTTCTTGTATTACGCGTTTGCTGGGTTCTAGGTTTTAGGTGTTTGTTTCTATGGAAATTAAGCAGTATATTCTTCACAAAAAGTTGTTGGATATTTAGGACTTTAGCTTCAGTAAACAGTAGCTCCGATTTGTATCGCCTGGGCTTCTTGTGAATAATGCGAAGCAGAAGCTTTTGAACCTTCTGTACTGTGTCAAGTAGTTTTTTGGTGCATGTTCCCCAGGCAGTTATGCCGTAAATCCACAAAGACTATAGACTATAGACTTGACTATAGACTTGAGCAATTCTGACAAGACTATAGACTTGAGCAATTCTGATTTCTTGTGCAGAATCGTATTTTAAGGTGTGGATGACCCGACCCGGTGGCATAGTGGTTAGGTCGCCTGATCTTACATTGTAAGGTTCCGGATTCGATTCCTGGCTGGGTCACCATTTTCCGTCGGGATAAAATTAAAGGAATTGCATTTTTAATTCTGTCGATCGATTATTTTTAATTAATAAAATAAGCCAGTTGGTAGGATTTCCTACACTTGGTATTGTCAAATTAGTGTACATTATTTACCTTATATGGTATAATAGTACTTGTGTACATATTGACTCTTTTTTTAATCCTAGAAAAAATATATAATTTAACTTATAATAAACATAAATTTAATTCTTTCAAAATAATTCAACCTGCTAGCTACGTAATTAGGTACAAATGAAAAATAAATATAGTCAAAATATAAAAACGAATAGTCATTTATATGTAAATAGTCAAATTACAAAAATTACAACAATAAAAATGGGGCAATAGAAATAGTAAAAAAAAATCATATGATAATTCTTCTTCTATTACCAAATTAGTTTGAATTTAGTAATGTAAATCGTCAATAGTCCAAAAAATGTTGTTATAAAATTGAGAAATTAAAAATATCAGCAGTGTCAAAGTCCTTAATAGAATTAATTGGGTTCATAATAAAAACACCCAGGACCCAATTTTTCTTAAATTGAATACAAGTAACTATTTCTAACCTAAGTTAGTAAAACTTTGTAAGGGCGCAAGTCTTGTTTGTTCCGCGTCATGCGAATGAACCTCCGAATTGATTAAAGTAATGAAAACTAATAAGACACACACTTACACATGTTAAAGCACACATACACATGCTTACTTCATAGTAAGGTTGGTTGTAAAAGATTGTCATATGACAATAAATATGCCCATTAGGAAATTTTACAATAAATATTAAAAACAAACATTTGGTTGATTTATTCACAATTTGAACTTGGCCACTTTTTTCAGTAAAACGATAATTCTGAGCTTTGTATTCATTATGTTTTGAGAGATCAGCCTTTATAACAGAGCATTCATATTTGTCGGTCATTAAAGGTAGAGAACGGTTTCGTGCAGGTTGGGCCACAAAATCCATTGTGTACTCGGATCGGTCCAAATCACGATTAAACTCTCGCGTCTCAGGCCTCATGGCTGGTGGATCGGTTTCCCCTGGGGGATTGCTTCCCGGCGCTACTGGACGGTTTTCGCACCGTACGGCGACGCCAATCGGCTGTGACTAATTACTAAAGGAGTCTGGAGACTATGGAAGCAGCAGGGGTGAGTGTTGACCTGTCGTCAACCACTCTTGAAATGACCATTTGGCTACCTGATTCAGTGGCAGGCAAAGATGCCATTTGTCCGCGATAGCTTCAAACCTAATCACCGCTGAGTTTGCGGCAGGTAGAGGCCGCGTAAGCGACTTCGGTCCCGTAACCTGGTAACCGGTCCTGAAGGAGGTATCCTGAAGAGTAATTCCAGACTTAGATATCCTGCCAAAACTGGTAGACTGGCCCCACTGGGATACCTTCCTAGTGCCTGGCGGGTTCGTGACTTTACTGGACGGTAGGTTTGTACCGTCCCAAAGTCTTCTACGATCTCCTCACGAGAGACAAAACGATCAAATATCTTTAAAACTTTCTGATTTGACGGGTTCGCCCGTTGTAATTGTCAAGTCAAGTTGTCGGTCATTAAATCCCCCAAAGATTACCTAAACCCTGGCTGCGCCACTGCAGACATAACGTGTGTTTGGCGCAGCTGGTGCTGCAAATTCTTCACTGTCGTAACATCACGGTGAATTCCATAGACGGCGTTTTAACGAGTTGCAACATACCATACCATAGTCGCCGCAGAACGAGAGAAATTGAAGCGAGATGGCATTCCATTTATATACAGCGAGAATATCTTATCGCTTCACCTACTTTCTCTCTCTGTTCTGCGTAGGCGCATAACGCCAATACATGTACGCATTCGCTCCTGGCAAAATTCTTTCTTCTTGTATAGCAATTTCTGGTATGTGACCTGTGCCCACGCGCGTATTGGTTACAATTCGGGGGGTACTACGTATAAGCTGGTTTGATTGAATCAGGTATTACGATGTATTAATGCGTTTGAGTAAGAACATAACAATAATACAGTGTAAAAAAACACTAAAAACACGCTTTTCAAGTCCAAACACGGCTATAATACGATATTCCATCATTGAATGCCAGTGCCTATCTTCCGGCTTCATCATCAGACCTTGAAACCTAATCGTGGTCAAAGTTCATTCCAAGACTTTTCTAACAAGTCCAAACACAGCTATGATACGATGTTCCATCATGAAGTTCCAGTTCATGTCTTCCGACTCCATCATCAGGTCAGTTCGACAGTACCATATTATTGTATTGTCATCAGAACTACATACATCTGCCAATTTTCAAGACGCTACAATCCTTGGAAGATGGTTAAATTAGTTACCTTAGATTCCATTACATAGTTACATACAGGTAGACCTAATAAAAGCGTGTTAATATCGAGGACAACAAAGATTCGCAAACTCGAATACTGCTGCTGCTGCACTGCTGGCAGCGCCAACCGCCTCAGAATATGTTTGTTTGTTTGTTGATGCTCTTTATTGTGAAAATGTCACAATGGGCGGGTTTATTGTCATATGACAATCTTTTACAACCAACCCTACTATGACGTGTTATATGTATGTGTGCGTGTAACATGTCTGTAAGTGTGTGTCTTGTTATTGCATTCGATCGACAGAATTGAAAATGCAATTCCGTTAATTTGATCCCAACGGAAAATGGTGACCCAGCCGGGAATCGAACCCGGTACCTTACAATGTAAGATCAGGCGACCTAACCACTATGCCACCGGGCCGTGTATATGCCGAAGGGCAATGGAGAGAGCAATGCTAAACATCAGTCACCGCGACAAAGCGCGCAATAAAGAGATGCGAAGGCGCGCGGGGGTGATAGACGTCATGAAACTGAAGTGCAGCTGGGCAGGTCACGTCGCAAGGCAAAATGACGTGAGGTGGCAGAAGAGACTTGTCCAGTGGAGACCGAGAACCACAAAGCGAGGCGTAGGGAGACCACAACTACGATGGCTGGAAGACATCAGAAAAGCAGAAGGGACAATTTAGCTGAGGGCAGCAGCTCTCAGACAGACATGGAAGAAGAAGGAAGAGGCGTCCAGGAGTGGATCAAACCAGGCTGTGAAAGAAGAAGAAGACGAAGAAGAAACTCGAATACTTTGCTCATGTCATGTGTCATTCCAAAATGCATGAAATAAATCAAGACAAAATAGCCAGAGAAGACATTCGGGACGAAGAAAAACATCTTGGTTTCGTAATCTACGAGAATGGTTTCAGAAATATACTACTGCTTGTTTCGAGGGGCGCCAATAAAGTTGATCTAAGGAATTATTTTTCATAATAATCATGAAGTTCTGAGGTGTTCGTTTTCTTGTAAACGATTTGCCTGGTTTAGATTTTCATGTACGTATTTCCACTTTTTTATCGTTTGTTAGTTTTTATTTCTACAATTTTAGGATATGTCTGTTCAGTGTGGGTTTTTCGGCCGAAAACAACAGCTGGATTTACACAGTTGTTTCAACTGTGATAATACCAACATTGTCAGTGCAATTCTGGGGCACTTTCTGATCAATATTAGTTTAAAAGTATTGTCTCAAAATCGTCTGGTTGGCGACAACTTTGCATTCGATTGGAAAAACTTTTTAAGCGTATGGAATATCTCGTATTCAAAATTTAGTAAATGAGATTCAGTTTTCTATTGAGCGCATACTGCGTCGTTTTTATGCCATGTTTGATTGTGATTATCGGGATGAAAGCGTGCAGTTTTATTACATGACTGTCCAAAAAAAAGGGAGTGTCCTATTTCAGAGTTTATGTATGTATGTATGTATGTATGTACGTTTGTCCGTTTCTTCATTCCACCATAACTTCTAAATGCTTTTACCGATTTATAAGTGTGTGCTATTATTAGAATCGTTATGGCATCCCGGGTGACATATGATATCAACTAACTGATACCTAAACTCCAAATGTCAAATAAATAAATAAAAAATACGTGTGGCACTCGGGGACTGCCGCGTGATTTTCAAAGAATTTAGGAGCTTTAAAAAAAAACAATTATCAATGAAATATTTAATCCATATATCAATATATCATATATCAATCCTACTAATATTATGAACGCGAAAGTTTTTATGTATGTATGGATGTTTGTTACTCTTTCACGCAAAAACTACTGAATGGATTTTGATGAAACTTTACAATAATATAGCTTACACATCAGAATAACACATAGGCTATAATTTATAAAGATATATGGTTTTCTATCATCATTATCACAATTTTCCATCACCATGCGGGTGAAACCGCTGGGCGCAGCTAGTATATCATATATCAATGAATTTCTAATAATTCGTAATATTGCTCCAAATTTGATACGTAGTGATGTTATTCGGCCCTTAAGGATAATGTCGACCCGTAAGGAGAAAGATAATTAATCTATTTATCTCTTTTTAATCACTAATATATTTAGCTCTCATTAATCAATAATCTGTTTAGCTCTAATAAATCTTTAATTTATACAGCTCTTATTAATCAATAATTTATTTAGCTCTTATTAATAGTTAATCTATTTAACTTAGACTAAACCAACTGAAGAAGAAGATGGCAGCTGCAATACGCTGGATGGAAGCAGATTCGAGAGAGAAAGAGAAAGACCGAATGCACTCACCGGTAAAGAGGAAAGGCCTAGTTTCCTTGGAGGCGGCTGCGGCTGTAGCCGCTTTCTCCTCGTCGTTGCTAGTGGCGTCGCTCACCGCGCCAGTGACCACGGACTCGACGCTCCGCGGACTCTGGCTCTCGGCGGACTCCTGGACCTGGAGCGAGTCCCCGCAGAAGACCAGCCCCGTGATCCCCAGCAGTACGAACACAAACGCCCAGCGCATAATTGCAATCCGAGACCCCCACCACTCCTCTTTATCTTCTCATAACACACCAACCAATCCTCAAAGCACAAGCACTCCGGCGCGGCAATGTCTCTCCCGATCGGCACAATCACATCTTTCAGGGCGAGTTTTCGTATTCGCGGTCGTTTGTTATTGAAAATAAAGTTTCGAAAGCCATTTGTATTTGTCGATCGTCTCCATTCCGTCGACGGCGACGGCGCGGGCTCCCGCGGACGTTCGTTTCGATACTGCCTTCGCGAAACGTGGCGGGAAACGAAACCGCCTCGAATGCCTCCGCGCCGGCGTTGCCAACTGAGCCCATTATGCTCTTTCTGACATTTAAATTAATTATTATATTACCTTAATAAGTTTCCGACTTCCTTAAATTTCATTCGGAAAAAACGGAAAACGGAAGGAAATGCACAGCACATAAAGATTGACAGTCGAGGTCTCGGGTAACTGTTTTAGTTCAAATCAGCATTTATTTAATTAATAATAAAGTCTAATTATGGATAAATTACCAGAAGTCCGTATAGTCTGGGCGATAGAAAAAAATCCGACTATTCTTGCAAAATGCAAACCACTACACATAATATCATGGTCCTTAGGTCCAAGGCTCAAAGAATCGATTTGACCCGCAGCACACTGGTCCTGACCGTGCGGAAACCCAAAAGATTTTTTAAAATTTAAATACAAATATACAGACTGAGCTTGTGAATTGTAACGCCATTGAAAAAGTAGAGCTTTATTGTCTGATTATTTTATATGGTCTTATATCTGTACTTTTAGTTTAAAATGCATAACGTAGATTTAATTTTATTATTTAACTTTTTACTGACAATTTGAATATTACGATAAATAATTTTACTACGTATCTTTTCGAATTACTAACTACTTCAAATAAAAGGCTTCTATTTTGATTATTTATATTTATAGTTTGACAATCTAGTAGTTAATTCTTTACTACCTATATATGTTCAATAAAGAGTAGTAACGAAACTTACTACATAACCCAATTATTTTGACACGTCCAAGAGCGGTCTTTAGCCGTCAATTGGACACGACGATAATGTAATGTAATGTAATTGAAGAGCACGATTCTGATTGACTAAGCAAGAAAAAAATCATTTTCTTTTTTCTAAAAAAAAGTTTTTGTATATTGGAAAATTTGTTATAAAGAAGAAAACAGACCTAAAAGTCATCTATATTTTCTAATCTAGGCCTTTGTTACTGACCAAAAAATGCTGAATATCAGTATTTACATATGTGGAAGATTTCAAATGTTCTCTGAGTCGGCTAAGCATAAGTCGGGCTGCATGCATCGTGAAGGAGAATGGAAAGAAACCACTGCTGTGACCAGGGATAGAGAGTAGCAGATTATCTTCAGATCTCCGAGGGCGTCATTTGCATTTTTACACGACTGCCCGACAAAAAAGAAGTGTAATATGTTCACGATTCATTTATGTATGTTTTCCGTTTATTTAGTCCATCTTATATATACCATTCCAGGAATGGTAGGATACAACAGTCTTGAAACGCGTCGATATATTTCTCTAAATATATTTGCATATAAATTAATTCAAGGAACTATTTATTTGCCAGAGATACTATGTAAATTTGAATCGTACGTACCGGTAAATTACACAGCGAGGAGAGCAGTACCATCGTACAAATATTTTTGTAGACAGGCCAGTGGGAAGGGTTATAGATCTTCTTAATTCCTTACCCACAGAAATAGACAACTTTTGTATATCCCTTTGGCAGCTAAAAAGGCAACTCCCTGCTATCTCATGTTTATCATAACCTGTCTTTTATTTAGTTTTATATATTATTTTTTTACTTGTTCAATGTTATCATTAATTTAGTTATGTAATTCATTTATTTTTAGACATACTCTAGCTTTAATATTCAAGGGCGAATTGAATTCGTCTGTAATGCTCTTGAATAATATTTGAAACTAATAAATAATAAATAATAATCAATCATAACTTCTAAACTCTTGAACTGATTTAGAAGGGTGTTGTGTTATTGGAATCGTGTGTTGTATTGTTAGAATCATCCCGAGTGTCATATGGTACCTTAACTATTCAAATATCAAGTGAGTATTTGTCTAAATGTTCAAATGTCCATAATCTGGATAATATACATATATAATACATAACCCACAAATATTTCAAAACAAAACCATAATAAAAATAATTATAAATACAATAGTTCACTTTTTGTAACGGCAGTCTTGTTTTCTATTCTTTTTAATATATTTACTTGTAATCATCTTTATTTCCACAGTTAGTTAGTTAGTTATACTGGGCGTTCCTCCGCAAGTCGACATCCAGTTTGCCTATTTTGCGTGTAACGGGGGTAGCGCTATTCCACCCACCCCAGCTCCTCGACGAAAGCCAGCAGGGCTTTCAGGTTTCCTGCCGCCTCGCGCAGGGTGCCTGGGGTCCCAAGGTGTCTTGTCCTGTATACTTCTACCTGTTTACAATCTAGCAGAATGTGTTTTGTGGTTTCTTCCGCCTCCATGCATGCTCTGCACATAGGGCTATTCGTTCCGCCCATTTTGAAGAGGTGTTTGTTTAGTGTGTTGTGTCCTGTTATCAGTCCCACTAGTTTGCGTAGTTGGGGCCTTTTTGTCCTTAGAAGTGTTTTGGTAAGTTTGTGGTTGTATTCCATTACTATTTCTTTGGTTTGTCTGCAGGTGTCTATCTCTTTCCAGTGTGTTTGATGTAGTTGTTTGTAGTGGTTGTCAAGTTGGTTGTTTATGTGCTTTATTTCCACAAAGCGCACACACTACTCTGTATGATTAGGTAAGTTGCAAGATATGCAGATATCCATGCAGTAATAAGCTCGTCTTTTGTTTTTTTAAGATCTCAGAAGAACCGCAATGAGTATTTACCTATGTCGTAAGTATCCGAATTTTAAATATGAAACAAAACACTGATATCTCAAAAAATATTGGAGACACTTAAAATATTCTATATATTCAAAACTTTTGAAAGCGTCATATAAAATGAATGCGTTTACTAACTTTTATGATCTTATATATAAAAATGGATGTTGGTATATATGTCCGAGCAATGCCGGTTTTAGCACTACCAGTGCCCTGGGCGAGATTTCTAAGGCGCCCCCTATCTGTCATTCGAACCCATAAGAAAAAAAGGCGAGGGATATAATGAAATAACCATTTATTAAAAAAAACTAATAAAATGTTACTTTTGTAGCCTTTTTATAGGCGAACTCTTTTATTAAGATAGAAAAATCTATGTATTCCGCAATATTATTTTCGATTGACAAAGTTGCCAAGTTGTTGGCAAAATTGTCAAATTACCAAGTTCCAAGTTCGATTGACAAAGTTGCCAAGTTTGTTTGACAAAGTTGCCAAATTATATTGTGTATCTAGATATATTTCTGAATATAGATATATTGTCGGTCGCAGATAGGTTTTCATCAGTTTAATCTTATAAACCCTCCTTTCCCCACTAGCGACCGTTACAGGTATAGTGATCAACATTCGCAATGCTATCATACATTTGGATACAGTTCTTGCAATCTTTGATAAAATTTAGCATAAAGACAGAAGTAACATTCTGATCAGGCAAAAAAATCAGACTTGTTGTTCATCACACAACATACAACTATCTATATCTGATGAGTCTACAGTAAATTTCAATAGGTCACCACACAGTTTGAGAAGTTCTGGTTCTTCCGGAATCTTTTTTATATTGTACAAAAAGTCCGTGATTCCGAGTAGTCATAACTGTTCAAATCTTTTATTCAGTGAAATTAAAATAAAGTTGAAAAATTCAACTTCAAATTTCTTTTCCGGCGATGTAATAGGCTCATCGGGGGCAGTTTCACCAGCTTGATGTTTAATACGTCGAAATATTGATGTGGCTCCAAACACAGGTTCAATTTCTAGTTCTTCAGCCAACTCTGTCGCAGTTAAAATCGCGCTTTTAAAGCCTATATTTCTATATTCTTAAAAGAAAGCGCAGATTTTTTTCAACCTTTCTGTGCGTTTACCGAGAATTATGTCTATTGATTGTAGAGATTAACTGACGATAACTGACAATTTAAGGTGGCTAATGTAACTCCGATATACAAAGCAGGTGTCAGAACAGATCCCAAAAATTACCGACCTATATCTGTGCTCAATAGTTTAAGCAAAGTCATGGAAAAAACTGTAGCCAAACAACTGACACACCATCTTGAACAAAACGGTATTTTATCAGACGGTCAGTACGGCTTTAGACCAGGTCGAGGAACGTCTGAAGCAATCTTGGCTATCACAAAGTATGTGACAGAAAATATTGATGCAAATAAGCGATGTCTCGGAATTTTTCTTGACCTGGCTAAAGCATTCGATACAGTTCCACATGACAAACTATTAGAAAAGTTAACACAACTTGGTTTTGGTGACATCGAGATAAGTTGGTTTACTAGCTACATTACGGGAAGATCACAAAGAGTGAAAATTGACAATGTTCTAAGTGATGGCTTGCCATGCAACTACGGTGTTCCCCAGGGAAGTACGTTGGGGCCTTTACTTTTTCTCGTGTACATCAACAACTTTTGTCAACTGGAAATAACTGGCTCTGTTCTGTCATTTGCTGATGATACGGTGTTACTTTTCCAAGCAGACACATGGGAGTTAGTATTCGGCCAGGCAGAGACTGGATTAAAAGCAGCCCATCAATGGCTAGACAAAAACTTGCTAACACTCAATAGGGAAAAGACGAAGTATTTGACCTTTAGTATCGACAGGAGGCAGCAGCCATCACCTGAATTGCAACTTATACTGCACGAATGCAATTATGATAACTACTGCAACTGCCACCCATTGGCAAAAGCATGTCAAATAAAATACCTAGGAATCACTATTGACAATAACCTAAAATGGTATGACCATGTTGACATCACAGCGTCAAGAATGAGAAAACTAATGTATGTATTTAAAAATATTCGAAACGTCTTTGAAATCAATGTCTTGAGGACGATATATTACGCGTTAGCTCAATCTCTGCTAATATACGGACAACTAGGCTGGGGTGGTATGGCCAAAACAAATCTGGATCCTCTGATAAAAGCCCAAAAGGCCTTGATTAGGGTTATAGCCAGGAAGCCATACCGCTACTCCAGTGACCAGCTCTACAGGGATTTTATGGTGTTGGATGCAAGACAGATATACGTACGGCAGGTCTTGATATGCTACAGGAAAGAACTCCAACGGGACAACAGCAAGCCGACCAGTAACGCCCATAGACACGACACAAGACATAAAGACAGACATGTACAACCAAAAATGAGAACGACCCTTGGACAAAGACACTATATTTACCTAGCGAAAAAACTCCATAACATATTTACCACGCAAATAGGCCAAGCTACAATCATTCAAAATGACGCTCACTACAAAAGACTGGTAACATTGTGGTTGTTACACTCGACGAGGGAGCACTGTGAGTCGTTAGTAACTAACGTTATTAAATAGGTGCACAGATGACTTATATTACTTATTATTGTTATTATCTCATTAGCCTCATAACTGTAATTATATATCTCCCATATATATTATATCTCATTTAATTTAATAAATATTTTTGTTTAATATATATATACACCTATATACTATAATAGTTATACAATATACACTTGTAGGATCTCCCAAGATTAAATAAATTACCTATACACCCGGCAGATGAACGCAGTACTAAATATCACCTCAATACAGGCTCTGCCTAGTGAGGTTATAAAATCCCGCCGAAGCCGCACCTTTAGTAAATTTCCAGGGTTCACATTTTGTATGTACGACTTAATGATGTAAAATTACTATAGGAAATTTAATCATGTAATACTAGGGGTAAATAAAATAAATAAATAAATAAAATATTAATTTGAAAAAGTATATCATACCAAACAACCAATGAAACTAAGAAGCTGAAATCTTTTAATTATTCGGCTAGAGTAGTAGCCTCATGAGAGACTTGAACATCAACTTGGGTTGTCGACAACAACGGGCGAGCCCGTCACCTCAGGAAGTTTTAACGATTAGTCGTTCTATCTCCCTGGAGTGAACGTAGAAGACTTGGGACAAAAACAGTCCACCATCTAGCTACGTCAGAAGCCCATAAGAGGCCAACGCCTTAACCGCGAGATAGCCAGGGATGTTACCTGGCGGGCCGACACTCGCGCCCTTACTTCCAATTGTGACCAGATTACTCCGGTCTCTCGATTGGTTCCGAGTTCGAGGTCCCTTGCGCGGTCCTCTCCCTTACGAAGCGGTTAAACGGTGTATACCGAATCTATCGCGGACCACAGCGTCCTTTGCCCGGCTGTTCACCCAGGATTAGATGGCCGATGGTCATTTCAAGAGTAGTCGCCGTAAGGTCCGCAACCACCCCCGCTCTATAGGAAACAGTACTGCTTCCAGACTCCCCCGACTGTTAGTCAAAGGATGGGGTCAGCGAGACAGACTCACCTTCTCTCCGACGAAAACTCAGGCGCTTCTCCTGAAGGGACATCTTAAGCGGAACCCTGTTATCAGGATGAACGGTCGCCCGGTATCCTTCCCGGCCACCGTTCGATACCTGGGGGTGACGCTTACGGCTTCCCTTTCCTTTCTTTCGCACGCAAAGATTACAGCCGAAAAATCCCGGGATCTATTCTTTGCGCTCCGCGGAGTGAGTCGGGCCGACTGGGGAATTCGTTTCCCGGCGGTCATGACTATCTATAAGGGCGTCTTCGTCCCGCGTGCGACTTATGCCGCACGCGCTTGGACGGAGTCTGCTGTTCCTGAGGCGACGCGTGTCGCGCTGCTGCGCGGACAGCGCATCCCTCTGGTGGCCCTGACCGGGGCGTACAGAACGACGTCCACTCTTGCGTTACCCGTCATCGCTGGCGTTCTGCCGATTGACCTGGAGATTCTGGAGCGTGCAGCGTTGTCGCGGTACCGCCGGGGCGAGCCGGTAGTCCTTCATGGCCTATCGATCGACCCGGTGGCGCACCGAGCTGGGGAGTTTGCCCGCCTGATTCGGGTGGAGTCCTTGCGTGTCTGGCAGGCTAGATGGGACGCCGGGGGTACGGGCCGCCTCACCCATTGCTTTTTCCCGTCCGTTGCAGTGCGGATGGCAAATTCGTTTCTGCGGTTCGACCACCATACCACGCAGCTGGTTGGGGGCCACGGAGAGTTCAGAGCCAAACTATTTGACTTTGGACTTGCCGATGACCCCCGGTGCGCCTGTGGGTATGGTCGCCAAACTGCGGAACACGTAATTTGGTCTTGCCCAATTCTAGCGGCTGCACGGGAGAAATTGATGGATGCAGTGGGCGCGTGCGTTGGGCGTTCTCCGATTTGGTACCCGGATTTGGTCAGTTGTAGGAGCTGCTTCCAGTCGTTTGGCGAGTTTGTGGGGCACTGGGTGGCTTCTTGGGAAAGCATGAGGCTTCGGGATACCCCCCAGGGGGTACCCTCTTCCTTGGTGGCGTGATTCGGCGGCTACTTCCAGCCCGAAGTGCCCGTCTTTGTGTCCGTCTCTTTACCGCCCCGAGGGGCGTTTCGTTCTTTGCAGGATCCAGGGATTCCTCCCCCCCGTGGCTGCTCCGAGACCTGCCCACGGACAGTGCGCCTTCACTTTCATTGTTCTGGAGCGTCCTATACCCCGCTTACCGGCTCCTAAATTTACGATATTGTTGTTTCTTTTCTCATTAAATTTTGTAATATTTTGTAAATTTTTTATTTTTTTGTAAATACCTTTTATTTTTTGAATAAATGGGTTCTCAGGGCGGTACGGGGGGGGTGATTTACCCTATTTCACCCCCTGCGCGTTTTACCCTTCTGGTACGCGCAGGGTTGTCGTAGCACGACATCCCGGGCAGACAAGACGACCCTCGTCGTTATAACTGCCCGGGCGGTGGGCGGGGTTTGCTGCCCTCACCTATCGCCTTGAAACTCTTTACTGTTAGTCAAAGTGGGGGGCTAACGGGCCCATGATGAGGTGGCCACGATGACCCATGTGTTCAGGGTCGGTCACACTCACGGGTCAACACCCATCCGACGGCCTACCCGTATGGGGTGCGAATCCTGGGTAGGACACTGGGTCAACCAGTCTCCCCTGGGAATCAAACCTCTGGCGCCCCTGAACGGTCTGCACACCGTGCGGCGCAAGCTAATCGATTGTGCTCTACGACTAACAGTCGGGGGAGTCTGGGAACTGTATTGTTTCCTACAGAGCGGGGGTGGTTGTCTACCTTACGGCGACTGCTCTTGAAATGACCATTGGCCATCCGATCCCGGTTCAGAGTCGGGCAAAGGACGCCTCGGTCCGTGATAGATTCGGTGCACTCCGTTTCACCGCTTCGTAAGGGAGAGGACCGCGCAAGCGACCTCGAACTCGGAACCAATCGAGAGACCGGAGAAATCTGGTCACAATCGGAAGTGAGGGCGCGAGTATCTCGAGCCCGCCGGGTTTATTCCTGGCTAACTCGCGGTAAGGCGTTGGACTCTCACGGGTTGTGACGTAGCTGGACGTAGAATTGTACTGTCCAAAGTCTTCTACGTTCACTGCAGAGCGACAGAACGACTAATCGTTAAAACGTCCTGTGGTGACGGGCTCGCCCGTTGTAGTCGACACCGCAAGATGTTAGTCAAAGTGCACAGTCGATTGGCTTACGCCGCACGGTGCGCAGACCGTCCAGGAGCGCCAGAAGTTTGATTCCTAGGGGAAATCAAATCAAATCAAATCAAATTGTTTATTGTCTTAAAAACTAATACATAGTTGTATAGACAGTAGTATTACATTTGGCCGTGATTACATTGAATTCTTTTTAATGATCAAATTCTTCTACTACTAATCAAAACGTAAAAGGTTACTCGTAAGAATGAAGAAGATATTATTGTAGAATAAAATCGAGTCTCACCATTTAGTTGACTAGATTAAAAACACAGAGTAAATTATTCTTAAAAATACCGATAAAAATAAGTTTTTTTTAGTATAAAATTAATAAATGTAATGTCAAAAATAATAAAAAAAAAGTGACGGTTGTCAAAAAGTAAAATAAAATGTCATAGTGATTATATTGTAAATAAAAATAGTCAAGGTGTAATTAATATGTGCCTACCTAATAATAAAAAATAGTTAATACGTTTTAGTCAAATTGAAAATCGTTTTAAAACCTATTACAGAAAGAGATATAGTCGAGATGCAGACAGTTTTTAGAGATCGTTAATGTCGTACAATTCTTTTTCAATTAGATATAACTTGAGTTTATTTTTAAATTGGAGCATTTTTCCTTCGCGGCATATATTTTTTATACTAGAGGGTAGCTTATTGTAGCATATAGTTCCGACGTAGCTCGGATTCCTTTTAAAAAGTTCTAGATTTGGACGAGGAAGAATCAGATTATTTCTCCCCCTGGTAAAGTGTTTATGGGTATCTGAATGTATCGGCAGCTGAGCTAGGTTTTTTGTGATCAATTTAACGCATTCTAAAACGTATAGAGATGGAAGGGTGAGGATTTTAAGCCTTCTGAAATGACCACGGCATGATTCTACATAACCCAGATTACTTAAAATTTGAATGGCCCGTTTTTGCAATGAAAAAATATGTTGCCTTAGATCGATGGTGCATTGCGCCCAGAAGAGAATACCGTAACGGAGAAAAGACTCAAAATAAGAGAAATAAATCGTTTTCGTGTCCTTAGAATTAATCAGTTTTCGTATTTGGCGCAGCAGAAAACAGGCACTAGAAAGTTTGTCACTTAATTGTTCTCCGTGTGCATTCCATCTCAAGTGATTATCTAAAACTAAACCAAGAAATTTGTGAGAACTGACCTCGGCTATGTTGTTTTTCCCAATATGTACCTGTGGAGTATTTTGTATTTTATTTTGCTGAGAGGATATAAACATTGAAACAGTTTTGGACGTGTTAAGGGATAACTTGTTTCTCTCAAACCATGCATTTAGTGAAACCAATTCAGCATTTAAAGTTGTAACGACTTGGTCAATATTAGAATGTGCATAGTTTATGCTGGTGTCATCCGCAAATAAAGTTACTTTGGAATGTGTTAAGGCAGTTGGGAGGTCATTTATGTATAAAAGGAAAAGGGTTGGTCCCAGAATACTCCCTTGAGGAACTCCGCACCTTACTTCGCACTCATTGGACATTACATTCTTTAATAATCCGCCTTCGTAGTTACAAAGTTGTACTACTTGTTTCCGATTTGATAGGTAACTGGAGAACCACTTAAGACTGTTCCCTCGGATGCCGTATTTGTCAAGTTTACTAAGCAATATATTGTGATTCACCATGTCGAACGCTTTTGAGAGATCGCAGAAGACCGTGCCTGAATAAAGTTTCGCGTCAACATTACTGTACATTGTTGATAAAATATTATGTAGTGCATCTATTGTTCCTTTATTTCTCCTAAAACCAAATTGAGTTTTTGATATAATAACTTTATTTTCTAGATATTTGACTAACCTGATATTAACTATTTTCTCAAGAATTTTTGAAAAAACCGGCAGTAGAGCTATTGGTCTGTAGTTAGCAATATCAGTTTTCGGGCCGTTTTTATATAATGGAACAATTTTTGCAATTTTAAATTGCTCCGGGAAAACACCATCTCTCAGAGAAATATTAAATAAGTTAGCTAGTACTTCGGCTATTACAGGCAGTGCAAGTTTCACTGTTTCAATAGTAATATCATCAACCCCAGAAGATTTTGTGATTTTCATTGAGTTGACAATTTTTGTGATCTCAACTGCATCGGTTGGTTGCATAAAGAAAATATGGCGGCTGTAACAAATATTGTGTCCGCCTACCTGACTGGGTGTCGTGTTAGAATTGTTGACTTGCCTGATTTGGGAAAAATAACTATTAAACATATTAGCTACCTCGCATTGATTATCGACTGTGTGATTATTTACACTGAGTGTGATATTAGAATGAGTCTGTTCCCTTTTGCCCAGTTTTTCATTCACGACTTGCCATAGTGCTTTAGAATTGTTTTTGGAGTTCAATATATTTTTTCTGATACTGTTTCTCTTAGCATTTCTTATTACTCGCCTATATACTATTTCGTACCTATTTATGTACCCTAAAACATATTTATTGCATTCAAATTTGCGAAGATATCGAAGAAAGCGCAAATTTTTGGCAGACTTTTTTAATCCTTTCGATAACCAGCATTTTACATGACTAGATTGTTTTACCTTGACGACTTTCTCTGGAAAACTATTGTCAAAATTGGATTTAAAGCTATTGAAAAATATAGTGAATAGATCATTAGCACTTTCGTTTTTAGCGTTTAATTTTTTTTCCCAGTCCTCGTTAACAAGTTTATTTATGAAGTTTTCTTCGTTAATTTTGGAGAAAATTCTAGTAGTTTTGAACTGGATCTCCTTTTTAGCGCTGTTATTTAATGAAACAAAAATACCTTCGTGATCTGATAGCCCAGTAGAGCAGACCTTCGAAGAAAACAAAGTGGGAGACAGATTTGAAAATATATTATCAATGAGAGTTGCAGAGTGATCGGTGATTCTTGTTGCGGATTGAATATATGACTTTAAACCATACATATTGAGTATACTAATTATATTATATTTTGCTACTGAATCTACTAGGAAGTTAACATTAACGTCTGTACATATAATAATTTTCTTGTCTGCAAATATTTCTAAGAGTTTTGAAAATCTTTTTAGGAATATGCTGATATTTCCATTGGGTGATCGATATAAAGAGAAGACGTACATGTTACTTTCTGATAGTTTTACTCCGCAGCATTCGAAATGGCGATCTAGACAAAGATCAGCACATTGCGGTAACTGCTCGCTATCTAGATTATTCTTGATTAGTACCATGGTTCCACCCATTTTAAAAATATTTCTATGCTGGTAAGCGCCAATATAAAAACCGGGCAGATTTAACGATGTCTTCTCATTTTTTTTCCAGAATGCTCCACCAAACAAACAATATTGATTTTGTCATTTATTTCTAACAGTTCTAAGTCTATTAATTTATTTTTGAGGCTATTGATATTTTGATAAAAAATTGAAAGTGAATCTGTAGCTTTTGGTTTTTTAAAATGATCTATATTTTTATATGTTATATTGTGCTGGACGAAAAAAACGTGTTCTTAGCCGATTTTTTTGTGGATTTGCTGAAGAAGAAATTTTTGAGTTCAAAACGTCGTGCTTGAAAATTGCTTTGATTGTAAAAACGTTACAGTATTTTTGGTTTTTTAAAATATTATTCAAAACCGGTAAACAATTATTTTCCGTGTAGCCTAGATATTCTTTCCTATACTCCGTGGCTTGTATATTATGTATTATTTTCTGACAAATTGATTGAGTACATGGTTCGGCGTGAGCGTTACTAAGATTTTTAATAAAGGTTGAGTGTTGGAACAGCTTAGAATAACACTTAATATTTCGATTTAGTTCCATTTCTCTTAGGTAATTGCTATATAAAACTTCAGTTAGATAAACATTAGTTTTAAGTGAGCTTTTTAGGCTGAATGAGAGCTCAGTCAAAAATCTATAGGGGTTTTTGTCATTGCATCCGCCCATTATTATGAGATGATCTCTCGACGTCATGTTTTGAGCATTTACCACCACGTCATTGACAATATTTTCGAATGTAGCATTTTGTTTAACATATCCAGTGACCGAATAGTCTTTTTTACCCAACAAATGCCTCAGACCCATAGTGATACCTTTTGCCTGCTGGTCACCTATTACAACAATTTTTCTAGCATTAATTGGTGGGAGCTCTTTAGCAGGCTGTATTCCAATGGTGGAATCGTTTATTGATAATAGATTGTCCTCAGATTCGTCGTTTCTAATTACGGGATTATTGTTTAAAATACATGGATTGTTATTTTCTGAAACTTTTAAGGAAGAGGAGGTAATATTGCTAAATTCTGAAGAAACTTTACTCGCGCTCGGTTTATTTCCCTTTAATAAAGTGATAACCATATTTTTATACTTATCGGCCCTGTTTTCAGACTGTTTTAATTTTTCAGTTAAAAGGGTTACCTCTTCATTTAATAGCGATACTTCATTGTGGGCGCTCTGTAATTCGAGTTCCATTAACTCTACTTTTTCATGAAGTGCTGGGTTTTCAAAATCTTTGTTATCATTTAGTGTTAGGTTAGGGGCACTAGAACGGCGGGTAAGGTTCAATTTATTCGTACTCATAGCTGATATGATAGAGTCAGATTTGCAGTCGCTGAAGCTGTCAGAATGTATATCAGTAATATTTTGTGGTGAAGGCAGTGGTCCGGTTTTATCAGATTTCTTGGCTGTGCTGGTAGCATTGGGTTGATCATTACGAGATTTTGTAGCCTTAGGATTCTTTAAAATAACAGGGTTTTTTTTGGGAGCCATTACTTTACCACAAGAGTTTGTTTTAATTATTGGCAAACCACTGGCAGTTTTGCTACGTGTGCTTCTTGTAATTTTCGGGGGAGACATTATTAATTTATCACTTTTTTTAAATAAAATATGGGCAAAATTGCAAAATGGCAAAGAGTATGTCAATAAAATTAAGGTAAAATACAATAATTTTGTCAAATACTTAGAGAAATTATACGTACAAACTATCAGGAATATAAAATTTGGTGAGACTCAGAAAATATAATTATAAATAATGGTTAATTCAGTATAAACTTATTTTTCTGTTGTGCTGTATTTAACAATTTAGATTAAAATACGATTTTTCTTCAACGAGTATTAGACAAATATAACAAATACACTTTGGCTAATGATACTCAGAATACTGATGTTCAAGTCTGCACTCTGAGTAACAGTCGCAGGAGTCTGGAAGCAGTACTGTTTCCTATAGAGCGGGGGTGGTTGCGGACCTTACGGCGACTGCTCTTGAAAACGTCGGGTCCTACAAATTTCACGCGGTAAATTCGTTGTCTATCCTATTTATAATTAGATCCTTCTGTCTCCCGCGAGGTGGGCGGAGAAGACTTGGGACGAAAACAGTCCACTGTCTAGTTACGCCACTCGCCCGTAAGAAGCCAACGGCTTACCGCGAGATAACCAGGTTATAATCACCCAGCGGGCCGACACTCGCGCCGTTACTTCCAGTTACAACCAGATTACTCCGGTCTTCGGTTTGGTGTCAGGTTCGAGGTCGCTTGCGCGGTCCTCCTCTTCCTTAAGTGGCGGTGATACGGTGTCTACTGAATCTATCGCGGACCACGGCATCCTTTGCCCGGTTCTTCATTCGGTATCGGATAGCCGATGGGTCGTTTCAAGAGCAGTTGCCGTAAGGTAGACAACTACCCCTACTATTTAGGAGACAGTACTGCTTCCAGACTCTCCCGGCTCCCGGTCAGAATCCACAATGGATTGGTTGACGCCGCGCGGTGCGCAAAAAGTCGAGAAGCGCCCGTAGGTTGACTACTAGGGACTACTAGATGGGGGTTGAACCTAAGAAAACGAGTGGGTCGAAGTGGCCCAACTACACGGGAGCCATTAGCTGCCAGTAGTGTGGGAGTGGGGGGGGGGGGGCATTATGCTGTATTGCTGGCTGTATAGTCTACATTTTTATAGTCTTACCATAAATTCTACGGCTCTAAACCGGGACTATTCTTCGGCTCTATCTCGGTGGTTACGTTAGGTAGAGTGATAGTCGAATATTTTGGGGGTTTATCTTTGCTTAGAGATAAAACCTTAAAACCCCGAAACCGCTTCGCGGTCGCCTAGCGGATCGCGAAGCGGTTTCGGTAGGACGGCGAAGACCGAACGCATATTTATTTATATTATACTAGCTGACCCGTGCCCACTTCGTTGGGCGGTAAACATTTTTACTTGTGATGAAATTATGAGTGTGGTTCGGTTAGTACTGAGTGCTATGATTTATTTCCTGACTGCCAAAAAGAGGGTTATATTTTTACTGCATATGTATGTATGTTTTTGCCGATTTGACTATATTACCGTTATTTGTGTATTTTTGTGAGTGTCTTATTTGTGAGTGTCTTATCTCTTTAACCATTTATGCAGTAAAAGGAAAATATATGCAGTAAAATGGAGAAGTCTTTTGTTTTAAACACTTGAGATGATAAATTTACTTATTTTGATAAGAATTCATAATTGTTGATAATATGACCAATAAACATGACCTAACGATTTAAATTATTTTTTAATATAAAATACTACTTTTTATGACTTAAATATAAAAGTTAGACGTATGCAGTCGCTGACTTTTTTGTAGGCATTATCAAGCTCTCCAACTTTGCTCTAGAACTTAATCATATATCTCTCATCATTAAGGCAGCGTTAGTTAGAAACGTTTTCGTTCGACCGTTTTTTCTCCGACTTACTTTGCAAATCCGACTACCACGAACAAGTCTTTTAATTTTTCGCATTAATATATAACCTATGACACTCATAAATAACGTGGCTTTCTATTGGTAAAAGAACTTCAAAATCGGTTCAGTAGAAACAGAGATTACTTCCTACAACGTCACCAACTTTACCTCTTTATAATATTCGTCATATTGAGATGTCAACCACAACGGGCGAACCCGTCACCGCAGGACGTTTTAACGATTCTTCGTTCTATCGACCGTGCAGTGAGCGTAGAAGACTTTGGACATAACAAGTCCGACGTCTAGCTACGCCACAACCCGCAAGAAGCCAACGCCTTTACCGCGAGATAGCCAGTATGTTACCTGGCGGGCCGACACTCGCGCCCTTGCTTCCAATTGTGACCAGATTTCTCCGGTCTCTCGATTGGTTCCGAGTTCGAGGTCGCTTGCGGGGTCCTCTCCCTTACGAAGCGGTGAAACGGTGTGCACCGAATCTATCGCGGACCAAGTCGTCCTTTGCCCGACTCTGAACCGGGATCGGATGGCCAATGGTCATTTCAAGAGCAGTCGCCGTAAGGTAGGCAACCACCCCCGCTCTATAGGAAACAATACAGTTCCCAGACTCCCCCGACTGTTAGTCGGAGAGCACAATCGATTGGCTTGCGCCGCTCGGTGCGCAGACCGTCCAGGAGCGCCAGAGGTTTGATTCCCAGGGGAGACTGGTTGACCCAGTGTCCTACCCAGGTTCGCACCCCATGCGTGGAGGCCATCGGATGGGTGTTGACCCGTGAGTGTGACCGACCCTGAACACATGGGTCATCGTGGCCACCTCATCATGGGCCCGTTAGCTCCCAAATTCGTCGTAGCTATAATATTCGTCAGTTGTTCGTGAAACAATGCCTAATACATTTTTACAAAACTTTAGAGAAACGTTCCCGAAGCCAGCAGCAAAGACCAACTAGAATGGCTGAAGGGACGAACTATGTATATGGCTTTCTATTGGTAAAAGAACTTCAAAATTGGTTCAGTAGATCCAGAGATTGCTTCCTACAACCTCACAAACTTTACCTCTTCATAATATTAGTATAGATAACTGACTGAACTTTGTCGCCACCCACACCACACCAAGCTTTGACCACTCTCTCTTTTTCTCTTTCAAGAATAGTTTATTCATTTGATAAATGATGGGGCTGCAAAGCATGTTTTCCGTGAAACGTATTAAGCTACTGCATAGCTTTTATCGCGGGCCTAAGCCAGCGCGGCGACCGAATGAAGAAATTTCTTAACGAAAATTAATGATTTTAAACTGATAATTACGTCTAAACAAGTACTGCTTACGATTCGAAAAAAATATATGTTTAACAAGAACATTTTCCTAATATTCTTAGCTTTGAATATTTTAGATTTTGTTTATATTACATAGTGTAATTAATTTGTGAAATTAGGTCTAACCGAACACAAAAACGACTACTACGCAAATACTATCTGGCGTATTATTATGAAACCTGCACCATTTTAAAGATAATTTAATTATCTATCTTTTTATCTACGATTTTTTTCGAATAATCTGTTTTTTTGCTTTATCGAATAAAAAATTTGTGCGCGGCGCTCTATCGGAAGACTTTTAAATTATTCCGAATCATTTGCTTTTGCAGCCGCAAATGATTCGGAATAATTTCAACGTTTTCCGATAGAGCGCAGTTATCTGATATCAGAAAAATAAAATAAATAAATAATTATAATTGCATAAGTTGTTAAAAATGCTATGCAATAGCTTTACCGCGGCAGTCCTCGAGTGCCACACGTATTTTTATAGTGATTTTTGAATTGAAATGGCACAGCCTTATCCTGAATTTTCAAAGATGGCTCTAAGTGTACTGATTCCATTCGCAACCGCGAGTGTGAGTTGGCTTTTTCTACATAACTTACGATCAAAACAAAATCTCGAAATATATTATACGCGACAAATGACATGAGAGTTGCACTGGCCAAAACAAAGCAAAACATAGTAATGTAATATTTTCTGAATACATAATTGTTTGTAAAAAAAATGTTTTATTCACTATTTAACTGTTTATAAAATAAAATGTGTTACTCACTATTTTTTTTTATTAATGGGATCCGCGATCTATAGAACATTTTTTAAAGGAACTCACGCAGAAAAAAATAAAAAAATTGAGAACCGCTAATTTAGAGGGAGACATGCTTTAAGAGTAAGATATAAATAAGCTGAATCGCAAGGACACGAAATGACTAAAAACAACTATTAAATATATTTTTAGTGATATGAACTATTACGGAACTGGTACACGGCATAGGCGCGTTTGTAACGGGCTTTTTGGTATGCGTAAAAGCCGGATTTTAATTATTTCCGGTCTATTGGCAGATCCCAAAAAAAATATTTATGATGAAGTGCGAAAAATTGGCGATCAAAGGCTGGCAGCAGGTAAAAATATCTACGGGCCTAAAGGGCTCTCTAAACGATCAAGCATGCTTGTCAAGCTTCGCGTCGCGGGCTGGGAGAGGATCGTAAACCGCGGCAATATGTTTTTTTATGTTTACCAAAAATGCCTAATTTTGTAGTTTTATACAAAGAAGTCACGTTAATTAGACGCAATTGAATGAATGACGTGACTCCCTGGTATAAAACTAAAAAAAATGGCATTTTTGGTAAATATTTTAAAAAAATATTTGCATATTTCCTGCGGTTTAGGATCCCATCCCAGCCAGCGGCGCGAAGCTTGGCAAGCATGCCTGATCGTCTAGAGAGCCCTAAATGGCCTCTCACTCCATCATAGAAGCGAGTGAAACTGTGACTGGTCAAACTACCTAAACGTCAGGTAGTCGTAATTTTATACGCAACGCAAGGTTTATGGACATTGAAGGACCGGCGAGTAGCATCAAATGTGTCGCTTATATATCAAATATTTCAACCCCCACCAAACCCTCCTACCCCCCCCCCCCCCTATGGACCCCCCCCCCCCCCCCCTCATATTTACCGCGTTCACTAACGTTTTACTAAAACGTTTTTACGGTACCGTCATCTGGCTACGATAACAAAACTGGCTGGCGGCCGCTACTGACCGCGTATTTAAGTAATATTATTGATATAGGTACTATATATAAATATTGATGAAAATTTTGGAACAACAATTTTATAAATCATTAAATTTTCTATAATTTGGTGGAAGAATCATCGAAATCGCTTCAGGCGCTTAAAAAATATATAAACATTCTTTCGTAAAATAATAGAAGTACGATTTTTTCTGTCAAAACTAACAGTAATAATAAACAAACGAGACAACAAATTTATTTTTGATTATATTACACATACCATATATATTTTTTTTCATGTATTTGGACCATCCATTTAGGAGAAATTCGCGTTCAAAGAGAGGTCTATTTTGCAGTTTGGCCTAGCCTAGCGCCTTAATATAGAAAAATTTGTTACTATAGCACAGGATACAAAAAAACTATTTAAGGCTCTATTCGTGGTAATACGTCCCTGCTACTGTGCACAAAATTCTTGTGCATAGTGCCAACATTATAAAATCGGCTCGTTTGCCAATCGGACAGCTTTCTGATGAAGCTCAGAAAGCTCGCAATAAAGATTGTAGAAGATTCCGAGAGTGTTATACTCGCAAGCGATCACGTACTGATACAAATAGGACTTGCTTAATATGTTGCTGATCACATCTGATCCTGTAATTAACAGCCTCAGGGAAGTCCCCAAAAAATGTCAGGCAATCTCCCTTCAGGAAGTAATACATTTATTACTACCACCTACTGAATATACAATTAAAAATATAGGGACTAGGAATAGTAATGACTATGTTGTAGACGATTAATCCGAGGAAGAATTTGGCGATAACGATTAATAGATAGTTTAAGTACCAATTTAGTGTAAGTTATTAGATAGTAATTCGGCTAATTATGTGTATACGTATTTTATTAATTAATAGCTTTAAATATTTTAGGATTAGTATATTAATTTGATATATTCGAGTAAAATTTTTTCTATGAATTAACGAAATACATATTATTTTACCCATTTTAATTTTAAAAAATATGGCTATAATAACTGACAAGCTTTAATAACACTTTCGTTATACAAAATGTTCATTATCTGAGCAGATAGAGTCAGAAAATTGGACTAATTAATTTTGTCCAGTTAACTTGTTCTGTTCGAAACACTGTGCGTCGTGAGAAACAGCTAAGGAAATTGTAAGATTCAATTCAATTCAATTCTTTATTGAGAAATCACACAGTATATATGTTTTAATGTATGCAGATTTACAACAAATAAAACCGGTTACGGATTTCAATAAAATTACATAAATTACGTTTTTTTTAAACTCCCTAATAAAACTAATGCACCTTCAATTTTAGAACTACATAAGAGTCTAGTATGCAGGGTGTGTGTGTTTGTGTTTGTGGGAGTGTGTTGAGCGTGTAAGTGTGGCGTGTGAGCGTGTATGATATTAGTAATGGCGTATATAAAATATAATAATAATCAATAAAAATAGCTAAAAACGAATAGTCACATTCTTGTATCGGGTAGGGTTTGATTTACGGAGTATTAGTGATTATAGAATTATTAAATGTATCAATACCATTTAAATGGGTATTATAAAGCTCACAGCAGCGTGTGAGTAATCCATTCCTTGATGCATTAGTTTTAAAACGCGGCAATCGAAACAGGTCAAATTGGCATGTGGTCCTCATTGGGGCGTTAATATTGGTCTCGCCCACCAGGTCAGAGCAATCGAATATACCATTCATTATTTTATAGAGGCACAGAGCATCATTCAAGTTGCGCCGATAAGACAGCGAATTTATTTTAAATAGTAATATATTTAAAGATGTGCGTAGCCGTATTGTGGTCAAACAATAAGTTGGGTCTAAAAGTTTTTTTTTATCGTCACCTTTAACCGCAGTTAGTAAAATACAGGGGAAGGGAGAGGGAAGGAGGGCAGCAAATATCTCCACTCCCCAAAAGGTTTGTACCCCGCCATTTGTCAGCCTAAGGACTTTTTGTGCCTACTGACTAGACTAAGTGAATCGGCAGCTAACGGTTTCGTGCAGCTAGGGCTCGTTATCTTGGGTCGACTAAAGTCACGGTTCAACTCCTATCCAGTAGCATCCTCGAAGAGGGTCGAACCTATAAAGGACTCTGTTTGCCCTGTCACGAAAGCTCGATCAGCTCCTCTGTGGCATGATCTTCCGACGCTTGGTCTGTTGACCTCGGGTTGTTGACCTGATGACAGCTACTCTTGAAACGACCTGAGGACATTTAATCACAAATATTCGTCTGTCCGATGCCGTAGAGCGTAACCCCTCTGACTCCTGCTCTGCTATCGAGACTGACATTTATAGGTCTTGTGCGTGTGGCCACTCTCTCTTCCTCCATTGCTGAAATGTCATACGTTTAATTTCCTCATTATTGACACTGCATTACGACTTTCAGTTCGTTGTTATTCTGAATTGGTGTTAATCTGTACCTACTATCCCACTTACAAAATTCATCCTAAACGAAGTTTATAATTTTTAAAAATACTAAAAAAGGAAAAACTTTTGTAAATTATTAATAACAAGATACCCTCCCCGGCTTCGCTCGGGAAGAGTTTTATATGTATTGTTTGGCCAATACTTTGTATGCTCTAATTAAGGAATACGAACTTTATTGACTTGATTCGGTACACAGATGCGGTACAAGGTTTCTTGCTGTTTGACTACCTCACTACACAAATGGTCGGGGGCCACGGTGACTTCACGGCCAAACTTTTTGACTTAGGGCTCGCCGATGATCCTTGATATGTGGTGTGGTGTATGTGGTGGCGGTCATCAGACTGCAGAGCATATACTATGGTCGTGCTCGTTACTGTCGTACGCCAGGGATGAACTGCTGGACGCGATGTGTGACCACATAAGTGGATATCTCATTAGGTATTCTGACCTAGTCAGTAACAAGGAGTGCTTTGCGGCATTTCGTATCTTCGTGACGCACTGGGCGTCGCGGCTAGAAGAACTGAGACTTCAGGGCACTCCCCCTCTAGGTGCGAGTGACTTGCCGTCTCCGTGAAATACATGCTGCCTTCCGCGCTGCGCCGGGTTTAAACGCCGGTGCAGCTTTAAATTAAACTTTGTTCGTATTGTTTCTCTCCCTAACGGGTGTGTCCGTGCCACCGCACCAGGCTCGCTCTGTCCCCACTCCCTTCATGCTGCTGTTTGCGAATGCTGCTTAATTTATAGCCTATGCACTACCACCTGCCAAAATATGAATGTATTTTTTTCTTTTCTTTTTATTTTTATACATATATACTTAAATATTTTTTTTTGAATTTTATTTTATATAATACGTATTGTAACTATGTAATGAAATGTAATGTAAATACATGTATGTGTATGTAAATGTAAAATGTAAAAAAAGAAATAATAATAATTATGAAACGAATAAATAAATGACTCCTTGGGGGATTGGATGGGGATAGAAGCCTCTGATCTTTGGATATACTATTAATCTCGGGCAGAAACGACGACTATAGTCGTTATAACTGCTCGGGTGGTGGATGGATTGCCTTCTGTCTCCATCCACCTCGTTGGAGTAAGAAAATGGTACACAGATGCGTCATAAGGCCGAAACCACGTCGTGGAAGTTTGGTTAGAATATCTCTTATACAAGCGACGCAAAAAAAAATACCACAGTAAAAAAATATATCAGGAAATATTACAAAATACTATAATATACTACTTTTCCTATCGTAGTCACTTGACACAAGCTCTATCGGGGGGGGGGAGGATCGCGGAAATTGTGGAGTAGCTGGGTGGGCGGGGGGTTTGTCTGCTTGTCGGTAAAGGCGGGGTGACACAGTCGTTACACAATTTTTAGTAAAAAAACTTTTACGGGAACCCCCTTAGACTGTTTTTTTTTCCACAGCTGTAAATGTAAGCATTTACTAAATAAAGTTATTTTGTAAAAACAATGGCAAATGCCACATTTTTTAACTTATTTTCACTTTCACTTTCTCCTATAAAAGCAACCGCAAAACACATATTAAATTATTTTTCTTTTTCAATGCCGTAAATGTTTGCATATTATATATAAGAAAAGATTTTGTAATACATTCGAATTTTATTTTTAGATAGGGGACGTCGTGACCCATTGGTTAAAAATCACTGCCTAAGAGATTAAGAGAATCATCATCGACTGAAAAGGTGAAACCACAACTGGCAACGATGATATTTCCCCCAAAATATTAAAAATGCGTATTTTACCCCAAAATATTAATAATTAATAGTTTTAAAAAATCACTAAAGACACGCTTTTGGGCTATGATACGATATTCACATACACACGGCTATGATACGATATTCCATCATGGAATGCCAGTGCCTATCTTCTGGCTTCATCATCAGACCTTGAAACCTAATCGTGGTCAAAGTTCATTCCAAGACTTTTCTAACAAGTCCAAACACAGCTATGATACGATGTTCCATCATGAAGTTCCAGTTCATATCTTCCGACTCCATCATCAGATCAGTTCGACAGTACCATATTATTGAATTGTCATCAGAACTACATACAGCTGCCAATTTTCATGACGCTACGATCCTTGGAAGATGGTTAAATTAGTTACCTTAGATTCCATTACATGTTAGTTACATACAGGTCGACCTAATAAAAGCGTGTTAAAAAGACCTAGCGATAGTTTATTATTTCCTATCACATTTATTGCTAATTTAAGTTTGTCAAGTAGAGTATTTCCTCAGTTCCTTTAAACAACTGTAATTACCCCAATTTATAAAATTCGTGATACGTAGATTAGTAATAGTAAGCGCACGCAACCAATACATAAATATTCGAACATGTCTCAGAATTAGGTATTTAATCCGGGACTGATATCGTTGTGACAAATATAAGGCTATTGTTATGCCTTGTAATTAACATTTAAAAACTGACAATAATGCAGATTTCCGTTATGTAATCTAAAATTTAGGGAGCTAATGGTCCCAGTGCAGTTAGACAACTAAGACACAGTATACCACAGTAAGACCAATGTATTAGGGACGGCCCCACTCACAGGTCAACACCCATCCGGTAACCTCCAAGCAGAAGTGCGAGCCCGGGAAGGATTCTGTGCCTGCGAGCCAGTTCCCCTGAAAATCGTACTTCGGGCGGTCCTGGACGGTAAGCGCACCGTAAGTCGTCAACCAAACGACTGTGCTTTCCAACTGATAACTGGGGGCGTCTGGAAACGGCTTTGTTTCCTATAGAGAGGGGGTGGTTGTTAAACCTTGTGGCAGCCGCTCTTGAAACGACAATTCGGCTACTTGATACCGAGTGAACAACCGGGAAAAGAACGCCGTGGTCCGCGATAGATTTGGTAGACACCGAATCGCCGCTACACCAGGGAAAGGACCGCGCAAGCGGACTCGAATCCGAAAGCAGTCTGGAGGCCGGAGAAATCTGTCTGTAACTGGAAGTAAAGGGCGTAACTAGACAGTGGAATATGTCGTCCCAAGTCTTCTACGCTCACCTCGCGGGAGACAGAACGATCAAATATCGATAAAACTTCCTGAGGTGTCGGATACCCTAAACAAACGGGTGGTAACGGCCCAGTGCAGTTTGGGCATTATGACCCGCTTCGTTTTGGGTCGACCCAACAACACCAATCCGATAGCCTCCAAGTAGAAGTTCGGGCCTGGGTAGGACTCTGTGCCCTGCGGATAAGTTTTCTCTGGGAGTCGTTCTTCGGGCGCACCTGGACGGTTTGCGCACCGTGCGGTGACAGCCAATCGACTGTGCTTTCCGACTGATGACCGGGGGAGTCTGGAAACGACTTTATCTTCTATAGAGAGGGGGTGCCTGTTGACTTAATGACAGCCGCTCTTGAAACGACCGATCAGCTATCCGATCCCGCGTGAACAGTCGGTCAAGGATGCCTCGGTCCGCGATTATTCGAACTGAATCGCCGCTTTCATTAGGTAGAGGACCGCGCAAGCGACCTCGAACCCGTAACTAGTCGGGAGGGCGGAGAAAACTGGCCAAAACTGGTAGCGAGGGCGCTTAGCAGCCCGCTGGGTTAACTACCAGGTGACGAGCGATAAGGTTGGACTCTCGCGGGTGTATTAGCAGAGCTAGATAGACTATATATGTCTCTTACGTTTCTACGTTCATCCTACGGTTGTAAGAACGACCATAAATCGTTATACCAGCCTGGGGTAACAGGTTCGTCCGTTGTAGTTGACACCACCCAACTGTACCCTAATATCGATTTTCCATGGTGAACGATTTAATCTAAACGGACACGCCCAAATAAGTTATGGTCATAAAATGATGGAGCTTTTATGTCAACAACTCTTAGCCTATAAGCGAAGCCTTCTGCGGAGGTTCTGTTTTCAAAATCTGTTCGCCTTTTTTTCGGAAAGGATGCGTTCAATAGGAACAAATGTTTTTGTGGAAAAAAACGGAGTACATTATATACCAAAACGAATGTTTTTGGAGATTTGTGTATACCATTCTTTATATTGATCTGTTATGGAATTAAAATAATTATCTCTTAATAAACGTATTAGTAACCTGTTAATTCACTGACAACTAGTGGACAACTAGCTCTGACCAACTCTACGCAAGTTCATTGACTTTCGGCGTGAAGTTTGTGAAGTTCGCAAAGTAGCTAGCGATGTGATTTAAAGCACAATTTATCGTGTTTTGGCGGTATACTTATCTACAATATTCTTTTTTAATAAAAACGATGGAAGCGTTAAATTATAGACCGGTTTAATTTAAATTTGATTTGTATATTTAAGTTTAAACATGTATCGCATGTATTTCAAACCACTTGCATCCACATACAAAATTTGTTATATCATTGTAAACAAAATAGGAAGCAAAATTTACCATTTTCTTGTTGGGAAATTTGCAAAATAGAATAAAAGAATGTTTTCCCAATCTAATACGCCATATAAATAGTTACAGCCTGGTTGAAGAGATTTAGGCAAACATTAAAATAGACTGACTATTTTCTTTGTGGATTTCATATGGATTGTGTATTTCATGAAACAATTGCCCAACCGAATGGGCCATTCCCCAGGTAATCTTTCCATGTACCCGTATTAGGTTGTAAAGGAGAATGCCCATTCATAGTACTCTCAAAAGGAAGAGTGTATCTTGAAAAAAAATATAATACATTATAGCTAAAATAAAAACATACATTCTTAATAACTCTCATGACTATTCGTTTCGGGGTTATTTATTTATGAAATATTAGTACTTTTAAACTTCCGGCTAATATAGTGCTCCATTTTTTTATTTCTCAATAATTGTCACCTGTGAAGCTACTGGAAAGGGATTTTTTTCTAACGCGTGCTATTATGTTACATTATCGATTATCTTGGTCTACGATATTCATCCCCGCATCGATCCTCTTTATTCGATGACAAATCCTTTTTCCCCCGTATTAAACAATAAGTTGTATTGCGAACGTGAATTATACATAAAGAACTATTTATTAGTAATCAAGAACGTTTATAATAAACTTGGATTCAGCTATCTTTGTTTTCACTGCATTGAAGGTTTATAATGTACCTACATAAGTCGAAGAAAAAGCGATAAACGTAAAAACGATTTATTATTATTATCGACATGCTCTTACCCTAGTTTTTTCACCTTGATGTGACATTGATGGTTTATAAAGGGAGGGAGAATAAAATAAACTAATTAAGTAAGTAGTTTTTTAGTTACACTATCAACTAATACCTACTGAACTCATCCCCGATAGAACTCACCCCCGAAATAACTTTTTTTAATCGATAATAGGTCGCATCTCTTTCAAAATGTGGCTGAACCTAGCCTCAGAATATATTATTTTATTTTATTAATATTTCTTAAATGCGGAAACCGTTTTCGATGTAATTTTCAACAAAGACTCTGATGATGTCACTGAATAGATAAAACGCCATTTGATGAAGAGACAACATTTCTGACAAAAGTATATTTGTTCATACTAGAATGGACATTCTCCTTTATGATGATGGACCTGTAAGCAGTTAGATGCCTACGCCTTTCTAGTCTTAGTTTTTTGGTGCTAGCTAGCGAGTTAGCTACACAGGTATACGTATTCAAGTACCGTGATCGATGTCGGCCATATGCGATTATGTCTGCTGTCTTCGCATCACCCTCCGGCACATTGAGGGCTAAATTTGGTCATTTCACATGAGCTCTGGTGTAATAGAAATGAATATGATAACAGAGGGTTTTCAAATAAGGGCGGGCCAATGTAGACAGTCTGTGCATAAAAACAAGCTATGTGTGAGGTATTAAAAAAAATGTTTTTATTTGAATGGCTCGTATATGCCATTATGCATGAAATAAGACATCTTTCAAATGCCCGCCGCGGCTCCGCACGGTGACACGGATCCGAGAGGTCGAGTTTTCAATAATTTGAGCGATGGCCTAGGTTATGTTGACTCTGAGGGCACCGTTTGATTGCGGTATATTGGCATGGACCTGCAACTTCAGAAAGTCCCACAAGGAAAAGTCTATCGAGGTCAAATCGCACGATCTTAGTGACCTTGCTCAAGTCACCTCCGCGAGAGATGCACTAACGAACAAACCATGCACTAACAAACACTCATTTCGGTAATAAAGTTTTAACGTGCTGCCCAATCGTGTAACTTGCCATGGTGCCAATAATGAACAACAAATTTGTCAGACGCCGCCAAAACAGCATGGCCGCCACAGGCACAGACTGCCAATATTCTGCTGCTGCAATAGACTGCCTTTTCTAAATTTTATATTTTTTTAAATTTTATTTGTGTTAGGGTTAAAGTTAATGCGACTAAATATTAAAGTTAATGCGACTAAATATTATTATTATTGTGATTTGATATTTTTTAATGATATTTTAATTTAAATTTTAATCGTTTAAATTACACTAATTTTATTTCTTATTCATTTAATTTAAGTTATTTCTCATGCTTTCAATTATTATTACCTGTTATTTTAGTATATATGTTTCTACAATCTGTAAAGATTTTTGAAAATAAACTGAACTTGAATATCGACCCGCACTTATTGGAAAACCCTATATGTAGTTAACTCACCTTTATCTTCTAACTCCCCTCCGATATGGTTATATTTATTGCCAACTATGCTTCGCCCATAGTTATATTTATTTGGTTTACAATAAATATAACCATGTATTTATATATAACCATACATTTGGTTTACAATACGAGTCTTGTGTATACGATACTGCTTAAAATAATATGAGACTTGTGCATACGATAGGATACACCACACTATTATGCCGGCCATGTTTTGTTAGTTCGACGCCAACTTCATTTGCGTTTATGCAGCTCTTTCTTTCTCGTCGGATGTTGAAAAATAAACAAGACTGAACTAGGTCTTCGCCGTAGCTTTTCTTTTCCTCGTAATTTCTATCCATGTGTAGTTTTCTCGTAATTTTAAATACCTGCTAGAACATTTTCAGTTGTGCGTGTGGATCTGTCAGTGCGTGTGCGTTCGGTTGTTTAAAATGTGTCAAACGTCATTGTTTTCTATTGCGTTTTGTTAGATTTTTCTTGACGCGATGAGCTCGATGGACCTGGAAGTGCAGAACACCGCCATGCCCGAGCGCTTCATGAAATCCAGCAGGGCCTACAAGCAGTTTAAGAACCCGCCCCAACCGCACATGTGCATCCAAGACACCAATAAGAACACGTCTGAGAAGCTCTTCATCAACGTATTAGGCTGGCAGAAAATAGCCAACACCATGCATAACACTGATCCGATACCGCTCTACGGCGGGATGAAGGTTTGTTCCATTCATTATAGACCTGGAAATGTCTAATTAGTCAATGTGACAGTAGGGCGGTGTCGACTACAACGGGCGAACCCGTCACCCCAGGTTGGTATAACGATATAGATCGTTCTTTCAGCCGAGGGATGAGCGTAGACAAGACAATCTTGCGGACAAGACAATCTACTGCCTAGTTCACCAGCAACCCGTTAGAGGCCGACGCCTTACGGCGAGGCACCGGGAAAGGTAACCAGCGGGCAGGTTCACCCCCTAACTACCAGTTTTGGCAGGATATCTCCGTCTGGAATTAACCATCAGGATACCTCCGCCCTACTGACTGGTTACGGGTCCGAAGTCGCTTATGCAACCTCTACTTGTTGTATTACAGGGGTAATTTAGTTAGAATTTATTGCGGACCTGGGCGTTCTTTGCCCGTAGTGCCACATAGGATCGAGTGGCCCAAAGTCATTTCAAGAGTAGCATGACAACAGATGATATCCACCTCCGCTGCTTAGGAAACAGTGTATTTCCATAGTCTCCAGACCCCTTCAGCAATTAGGCAGAATTCACAACCGATTGGCATCGCCGACCGGTGCGCAAACCGACCAGTGGCGCCGGGATGCAATCCCGCCGGGAGGAACCGGTCCACTAGCTCTGAGGCCTGAGACACGAGAGTCTTACCCGGGCTAGCCTTCCACTCGAGGAGACTTCTTAATAGGAGCTGAATCGTGAGTTAAGCTGATCCGAAAACAAAATGGATCCTGTGGCCCAAGCTGCTCAAAACCGTTCACCAGGCCATTGTGACAGTAAACTGTTTTTGTGCAGTTGGGCCATTAACCCGTTGAGTATGATACGACCAAATCTGGTTCTGAAACAATTATCCGTTGAGTGAAATACGACCAGATCTGGTTCCGCGTTTTTTTCACTTTGACGTTCTCATATTTATTCATAATTATCTAATTGTTTTACAAAATGATATTTCAATATTCTATATTCGAAATTTCAATGCAATCATTGTGCAGTTGTTCTTTTTATGATTGGTGTAGTAGTTTCGTAGTTATAGTACTTTAAGGTCGATGTCGCCGAAAATCCTGCAAAAGAGACAGATGCATCCATGAAAATACCCATTTACTCCAAGGGTTAAGATATAATATATATGTCTCCCTGAAGTGAGCGCAGAAGACTTGGACAAAAACAGTCCACCGTCAAGCTCCGCCACATGCCCGTAAGAGGCCAACGCCTTAATCGTGAGATAGCCAGGAGTGTTACCCAGCGGGCTTACAATCACGCCCTTACCTCCAATTGCGACCTGATTACTCCAGTCTCTCGATTGGTTCCGAGTTCGAGGTCGCTTGCGCGGTCCTCTCCCTTACGAAACGGTATGTACCGAATCTATCGCGGACCACGGCATCCTTTGCCCGGCTGTTCACCCAGGATCGGGTAACCGATGGTCGTTTCAAGAGCAGTCGCCGTAAGGTCTACGACCACCCCCGCTCTATAGGAAACAGTACTGCTTCCAGACTCCCCCAACTGCTAGTCAGAGTGCACAGTCGATTGGCTTACGCCGCACGGTGCGCAGACCGTCCAGGAGCGCCAGAAGGTTGATACCTAGGGGAAACTAGCCCTAAGGCCAGAGTCCTACCCGGGCTCGCACTTCATGTGTGGAGGCCGCCGGATGGGTGTTGACCCGTGAGTGACCAACCCTGAACAGAATGGGTCTTCGTGACCAACTCAGCAAGGGCCCGTTAGCTCCCTTGTAAGTGCAATATTATGGAAGCATATACTGTACCTATTAATCTTTTTACTTCAGATACCAAGAGGCTGTGGTCCCAAAAACTCGCCACCATCGGCCGTTTTTGCAGTGATGGTCAATCCGGAAATTTTGAAAATAAATGGTAAAAATGCTGAAAATACTTCTGTGAGTACTTGAATATTTCTATCTTTTTCAATTGTTATCTTTTTAATCTGTTGTTAACTGTTTATAGTGGGGGCATTGTAAAAAAAAAAACACTTTTTGGTATCATTCGAATAAAAAGGATACGACATTTGAATTATCATCATAAGGATGTAAGCTCGAAAATCATATTCATTAACAATTAAAAGTTCTTCATTATTGAAATATCTTCAAATATTATTGTAAGTTTGATATTTTACTAAAAGTAAAGATAAAACTTGTATTTCTAATAGTTTTTATTTTAAACCTTGGGGTCCCTGCACCCTGGTCAAAAAAAGGTTGAGTTCCACTGATCTAGCCGATGTAGCATTTTTTGCAGTATTTCAGATTTTCCGCAAACAAAACAATATAATCTGCAAAACAAAGATGCATTTATGTTGCAGTCAGTACATACCAATTTGCAAAATACCATTTCGATCACAACAGAAGGCAGTTTTGGTGACACTAGGCCTGGGCACATAGCCGACGGGGCGGGACGGCGACGCGACGCCAGCGTGACGTGATAGTTGTAATGTATTGAACTATAGAAGAGATGACACACAGCGCAGTCCCGCTCGGCGCGACGTTTGACGTCGCGTCACGTCGCCGCCGCGCCGGGCGCGATTACAAACGGAGCGCGGCGGGACGGTGATCGACGGGGCGCTGGCGGGGCGCTAGCACAGAGCTAAGCTTTGTATTGTATGGGATACGTATTTAGTAGTCACACAGAGAACGCGACGTCAGTGCGTCGCGCTCGGCGGGACGGTGCGTTTGTGTTTTTTTACAACTTTGACTGACGAAATCTTATTATTAAAAATGGATAACGACATTATCGAACGTCTTATAGAATGCGTTACAAGAAACGTATTTCTATATTATTTATTTTTTCCTTTATTAACCCCTCGCGGCCAGCGGTTTGAATTTTAATGTGTGCCTTACGGCCCGTAAGAAATACGCGAGTCTCAAAAAAAAGATGGCGTTTCAGAAAAAAAACGATTACTCCGAAACTGTCACACCGATCGTCTAAAAAAGACCTGTTTTATGTTCCTATTGAAATTTGCTATTAGATATTTGTAACGTCGTTATGTAAAGCAATAAAGATTATTCATAATTATTAGTCGATTAAATAATCCATAATTAGCGGTCGGCCTCGCCTGGCCATTTCGGGCCGTCTGGGGTTCGACGGTAAATATCAATTCTGGACGTTTCGGGCCGTCTGGTACGCGAGGGGTTAAATTGTGTAATTCTTCAAAACATTCTTGCGACATTTTAAAGTAGGTATAGAACCTATCTTCATGGGATTCAAGTTCCCGGCAGAGTCTATGATATTCACCATATTGATGTCGCTTTTGGTTCACATCATGCACCCATATCCGTTTACGGTGTTTTTTTTTAGCTAACGCAAACAAAAGCAAGGCCGTTTCGACGTCTGAATCGCTTGACATTTTGTTTCAAAATGCTGGAGAAATCACGCCGAGGACGGCAGGACGGGCGCCCGCAGTGTGACATGTGCGGCGCGCTGCTGCCCCGTCGGCGTCGCGTCGCCGTCACGCCCCGTCGGCTATGTGCCCAGGCCTCCTTTGGCCCAGTTGGAATTCTTGACTTTTTATGTAGGATACAAATTCACAATGATAATATTTACAAATTCAACACAAATCTTCGAGGTAACAACAAAAACTCAACCGTACAAAATTTTAATCTAATTCTCTTAACCCTTCAGGCCTCGGCCCCTCGGCAGATTGACAAGTTGATGTCCCAAAAAAATTTTGTAAAAATTAGTAAAAAAAATTAATTATGACACTGTCTCACTAAAACATACTGACATAATAAAACATAATAAAATAAAACAAATTAAATTAAAATGAGGCCGTCACGCTGAATCGTGTTGTGGCCGATATCGACCGATTGGGGCTCTAGGGGTTAAAAACGTTCTGCAAAATTTAGTGGTGGACATGTGGAATAACCTACCACTTGAAGTAATTAGTGCAAGATGTGTCACAACAATCATTTTAAAAACAGACTCGATTTGTACCTAAAAACTTGTTAACCTTCAAGGGGGCGCGTGGTCATTTGTAACGGCAGGGGTCGCGCGTAACCTAAAAGACCTATGGGATATTTCAGAGATTTAAAACACTAATTAATTAATTATGATTTATTCTTTTATAAATAGATGATTATCATCATTCTGTCACGATACAATTATTGGAAAAAAGTGTCACAAGTGCAAGATGCAAGATGTGTCACAACAATCATTTTAAAAACAGACTCGATTTGTACCTAAAAACTTGTTAACCTTCAAGGGGGCGCGTGGTCATTTGTAACGGCAGGGGTCGCGCGTAACCCAAAAGACCTATGGGATATTTCAGAGATTTTAAACACTAATTAATTCATTATGATTTATTCTTTTATAAATAGATGATTATCATCATTCTGTCACGATACAATTATTGGAAAAAAATAAACAAACCCAGAAAAAAAATATGAATTCAAATAACATAAATCAAAATCTCGAATTTCTACAGCATCAGTTGATTTGCAGTCACGGGATCTGTTATATTATGGCGCCTTTTTTTGTATAAATTCATTGGTGTGTATGAGTTTTTTCAATATTATCCTCAGTAATTCCAGGCTTGCATAAACGTTGTCACCACCACTACGTTAAACTTGAAATTGGCATCTCACTTTGTTATAGTTATATTTTTGCCACTTTGTTATCTTATCACGTCCCGTAAAACCATGTACTTATATAATCCTTTCTCAATAATCGAGAAAGCTTCAGATTGGATTATGGAGGTCGATTCGGTCTCTAAGCAGTATAAATTCCCTGAAAGTCTCGGATGCACAGCCCTGCGTCCAGATATAACTCTTTACTCTCTATCTCGGAAGATGGTTCTTATCGTAGAGTTAACTGTTCCATGGGAATCAAATATCCCAAAAGACCACGAGTACAAATTAAATAAATACCATGACCTCGCAAATGCCGTCACCCGGAACGGCTTCACTGTTCACCTTCACGCGGTGGAAGTAAGCGCTCGTGGCCTGCCAGCTAAATCTTTGTTTCACCTTTTTAAAGATCTTGGTCTCTCCAGGAAAATAATCAACTCCTTTCTAGAAAAATTATCTAAAACCGCGATTTCTGCATCTCAAATTCTATGGCTTCGAAGGGGGAGTGAATGGGTGGTAAGGTGAACGCTCACATGTGGCAAGACAGCTGTCTTAAACCTACCACTGCCGGTCGTAAGTCCGAAATCCACCCTTCACCTCCCAGAAGTGTAATAATTATATATGATGGGCCCGATTTTTGGTCGGTGAATTCCATGGCAGCTCCGTTTGTATTTTATTTTATAGAATAGAGGGAAATCCTGCTCACAGGAATCCGAGCTGCTTGATTCTTTAGCAGATTGAGTTTGCTCTGGAACTGGAAGGTGATCGGAAACTTCTGAACCTCGGTCATTGAGTTCGGATTCACTAGCTTCATCTTCTTGTTGTATTTGATCAAGTATTGCACTATCAGTTAGCGGTCGACGAGCCATTTTAATCCAAAAAAACATATTGCAAACTTGATTCAACAGCGTTAGACGATATTTCAAGAAATTAACCGTTGCATTGAGCGTCGCGCGTAACCTTTTCGACGACGGTGCGTGGTTTGCTTTCGACGCCTGCGCTGCGACTAAAACAAATGCGATCTATGGGCTCCGGGGCGTGGGGGGAGTGAAGGTGATATGTTTATTTCATTTGCGGTGAAACAATTACAGGCTACTGGGGTTGGGAAATGCATACAATAAAAAATAACGATGTTAGGAACATAAATATACCCAAAGCGGTCGATTCGACGCCGCGTGACCGCTTGAAGGTTAATATTGTTTATATTGCCAATTGTTAATATTGTTTAGCTTTACAAGATCTGATCTGTACTGCTGCCTGTCCAGAATAAATAATAATAATAATATGTTTTAAATATATTCTCCAAAATGTATCGTGTTCTCTGCTGTTTTAAGGCTGACCAAATGCGCCCATCTTCTTTTCAATCGCAAGCCTTTATCCGTTAGAGTGCTAAGCGGCGCTAAAGTGATGCGATAGTTTGAATCGAAAATTGCGCAGCAGCGCAAGACTGCCGCGCACATCAGTGTGTTTTTGGTGCTTCGTGGTAGTGGACGTATTCTAATCTCGCGCATAATTTGTTACGAGAGTGCATATTTATACATTTAAAAACAACTTTGTACAGTTTTTATATTTTATTGAGCGAAAATAGCCATGTCACTTGCTATTACTTCGGACGATGATTCGGTCTCTAATGATTGTACAGACGGTGAAACAACGGATACAAGCAGTAATAATAGCAGTATTATAATGCATCGAAAAAAAGATTGACAATTGCAAATGAGTCTTCTATTTCATCATCATCTTCAGAAATAGACGAAACACCAACTTTTGCCAATATTCCCCCGACAAAAGTGTTTTCTAAAGCAACAAATATTTTTTTTGAGACTCCTGGACCTAGACGGGTGCCTTCTCCCGAATTATTTTTCCTTTAAAATAATCAAAAAATGTATAGCAATTTTCATATATATTCACAAAAATTGCTTAGCACTAAAACGGTTAAATATTCAAGAAATCCTACGAATGCTCTTTATATTATTTTTGCAGTATTTTTAGATTTTTTAATTGATGGTATACAGGTGGTCGGTTGTGGAGTACTCACTTCTGAAACTTGTCCCTTCTTTTGTCTGTTTCTCAACCAGTTTTATTGACATACTTTCTAAGAGTATTTTTGCAAAAATTGTTGTAAAAGTTCGACATAAAATTATTGGTTGGTAGTTAGAAGTGTTGTTTTTATCCCCCTTTTTTGAATAATATGATTATTTCAAATTTTGTCCCTTGTATCGGTATTTCTTCTCTTTGAAAAAGTTGGCTAGATGCAAATAATGATTATTTACAGGAACGAGATGCACTAGTCAGCTTGCTCTGTGACTTTGTGGAGGCTAAAAATCCCGGACTACAGCTGTCGCGCAATCCTGTAATACTCAAAGACAGGGACCTGGCTGGGGAATTAAAGGATGTTTGGCATGCGGTGTCCGAGAGACGCGAGAGAGAAAAATTTGCAAATCAGGAAATCACCCACAAGGTAAATCAGATAGCCAATCACAGGCTATATTTAATTTCTTATATTTTAACTAATCTTAGAGCTCAAATGAGTAAACAGAATAGGTTAAAATAAAAGTAAAAACTAAATCTTAAATACAGATCAGTCATACATAATTCAGTGGAAAGAAAAGATTCATAAATATTAACTAATTTTATGCTATTCTTAGCTTTAAGAACATTTTAAGAAAATATATTTACATAATTTCATTTTAACCCTTTGCACTAGAGTTCTTTTTCGCACGGGCAAACCAGCAACTCAAGACGATTTGATTCTAGTTTTGATACGTATTTTATTCTAATTATGATTATATTTATGATTCAAATTTTTCGTTGTCTCACACTTCTTATTTCGTCATTATCTTCACCACTAGACTCTTTCGTTTCGTATTGTAGTGCATGGTGAATCGATGAAACTTGCTAAAGTACGGGCCAAAGGAACGTTCCGATGGGGGTAATAAACCGAGCTGTCAACAAGGATGTGGCTAACATCGATATTGCTTATCGATGAATTACGCTTGCTCGATGAAACAGTATTATACATCTGCATTTATTATAGTACCGATTGCTATATTTATTAATATATTCAGTTTAAGTATTATTTTAGAATTAGAGTAATTAAAAGAATGACCTAATTATGTGATGTGAGTTATTAAATGAGTAATTAAAAGATAACTGATTATCATACCATGCATATCATATTAATTTCTAAACAGTCATTAGTAAAATGTTATCGTGGCATTTTGTAATAATGAGTCCCACATATGTATATTATAAAATTGTGCGCGGATAAAACATCATTACTTGCCTATCAGTTGAGCAATGGAGACTATATTTTCTAACCTGGAGCTATTGAAGTTGAATGGTGATATTAACATACAGACTCCGTGCTTTATACATAACATTTTGTCATTTTTTGACGAACTGAAAAGTGACCCAACAAAAGTTTCGCTGCTCAATCTCAGTAATATAATAATCTGATAGATAATCTGCGAAGGTTACGTCATGCATCCCTACAAGCAGGTAGTGAAAGGGGCGGGCCGCCCTAATGATTTATTGCCTCACCGGAACGTTCCTTTGGCCCGTACTATAGTTCAAAGTTGAAAAATCGAATTTGTCCGAAATCGAAGTGTTGTGATATTCATCTAACTTTTAAACTGCTTTTCTCACTGTCAAAACTACTTTACGCGAATGCTAAGCTGAGACTAACTAAGCTAAGCTTAGAATTGGTTAAGGACACATAGGCCGAGCCTGTTCCTCGGAAGTAATTATGGTAGGAATATCTTATCACACATCGGAAATAAACGTATCGAGTTCCAAACTACTCAGGCACCATAGCGGTGTGGCTCGAGTGGATGCATCAAACCGCCCAGGCGTCATAGCGGCGCCGTTCCAGTAGACGTATTAAACTGCCCGGGCGCCGTAGCGGTGCCGTTCCAGTGGACGTATTAAAGCGCCCGGGGGCCGTAGCGACGCCGTTCAAGTGGACGTATTAAACTGCCCGGGCGCCATAGCGACGCCGTTCAAGTGGACGTATTAAACTGCCCGGGCGCCATAGCGGCGCCGTTCCAGTAGACGTATTAAACTGCCCGAGCGCAGTAGCGGAGCCGTTCCAGTGGTTGTTTTAAACTGCCCGGGCGCCAAAGAGGCGCCGCTCCAGTGGCAGCATTAAACTGCCCGGGTGCCGTAGTGGCGCCGCTCGAGTACAAAGGGTTAAACTTAGTTATATTTTCAATTATTTTAATGTTATATAGCCAATTATTGAGATATTTAAGGCCTAGATATTTGCTACTATATGAAATTTTGCAGGATTCGTTTCGTGTACATACATACGTACTCTGAGTCTGTGAAATGGTTGTGACTATGGGTAAGAGCTGCTTCTTTATTATCATAGAAATCACAGATAACTTTCATTGTGAAGAGGCCATATATTGTTAGGGTGACCAACTCTGCAAAAAACAACCGACAATTACCAGGTATACAAGTATGAAATGCGCAATGCAGTTTGTGCTATAAAGATTTGACACTGCGCCATCTTGTTGTGACGTCATCATGCTCATGTTAGACGAGTTCAATATGTTGAAATGTAAACCGAACAAAGAGCATTCGCGGACAGCTTTATTTTTTTGTTTTTATTTGAAGAAAATTTCTGCTGAATCATACTGATTACTTCGAGAAGCTTATAGTGGACATGCTCCATCGCAAAATACATTTGAACGATGGTTTCGGCATTTCAAAAGTGGTGACTTCGATGTTGCAGACAAGGAACCGCAAAACCGCCAAAAAATATGGTGTGGAATTGCAATTGGGAAAGATTCAAAAGACCTGTAGATGGTTAGTTAGTTTAGTTAGTTTGACTGGGCTTTTTCCCGCACTTGGCCTCTTGATTGGGCCGTTACGCGTGGCTCATGTTTCCATTTATGTTACTCCAGCCAACCCAGGCTGTCCCAGAAGGTTAGCAGCCTGTTTGGGTTGCTACAGGCCTCCGGGAGAGATGCTGGAGATTGTAGTATTCTTGCCCGTTGCTCTGCCACGCTCCTGCATTCCATGAGCACATGCTGTGGCGTTTCTTCTTCCTCCATGCATCCTCTGCATAGAGGGCTGTCTGTCACACCTATGGTAAACAGGTGTTTGTTTCGGTGTTCCTGCGTAGCCATGTTTTTATTTGGGCCTGGGGAATGGGCATCAAGGGTTCCGGTCCATATACTATTTCCTTTGATCCCCTTTTGGCCAGTTCGTCCGCCGCGTCATTGCCCAGTGAGTCACTGTGCCCTTTAATCCATTGCAGGGTCACTTTATTTGACCCTGCAATGCATTGAAGCGCATTGTGGCATTCCAGTACGAGGACTGAGGTTATCGTATTTTTTGCTAGCGCTTGTAGCACGGAGGCACTGTCGGAGACAAATTTCAAACTTACGTCTCCGACATCTTTGGCTGCGACTGCCTGTGCTGCTCTGGTGATGCCAATGCATTCTGCTTGGAAGATCGTATTTAAGTTGCCTAGGGTAGTTGATATTTTGATGTTTAGATCATTTGAGAAGACGCCGGCTCCTGTACCTTGAGTGGTTTTGGAGCCGTCTGTGTATATCCTTACTTCATTCGTACCAGAGTGATCTGCTGGTTCTGCAATGAGTTGGATATTGTATCTACGATCAAAGACATGATGGCATATTATTCTGTCCATGGGTGCGTCCAGAAGAGGAATTTCTTCTAAAACCCGTTTCAGAATTTTTGAGTGTGGTGTTTCTGTGTTTTGTTTCCACAGTCCATTTGCTCTTAGTCTTAGAGCGGCTGCCCTAGCCTCCTCTTGGATGACAAGATCCAGAGGTCTCATGTTTAGGAGGTACTCTAGTGCGGCCGATGGTGTGGTTCTCATACATCCAGTGGCTGCTACACACGCTAAGCGTTGTAGGCTCTGGAGTCTTGCTTTTACTGTGGTCAGTTGTGTTCTGGGCCACCATACAACTGATCCATAAGTCAGCGAGGGCCTGATGACTGATGTGTACAGCCAGAGTGTGATTTTTGGGTTGAGACCCCATTTTTTCCCCATTAGTCTCCGACACTGCCAAAAAGTTAGGCAGGCCCTCTTTGTTTTGGCCTCGATATGACTCGCCCAGTTTAGTTTACTATCAAGGATGACTCCCAGATATTTCACTTGAGTTGATAGGGAGAGTTTGGTGTTGAATAATTTTGGTACTTGTAGTTCTGGTAACTTCCTCTTGTTGGTGAAGAGGATAAGTTCTGTCTTTTTCGGATTTACTGACAATTGATGTTCGTCACACCATTTTTCTACTATCTGCAGAGCTGAGCGCATGACTTTACATAGCATGTTTTCTGCGCTTCCATTTATCATTATTGTTAGGTCGTCGGCATAACCAATAGTAGTGTAGCCCCTTTCATTTAGTGTTTTTATGAGGCTGTCCACTACTATGTTCCATAGAAGTGGTGATAGGACCCCCCCTTGGGGGCATCCTTTAACTACCTTTGCTCTTGTGGTAGTATTCATCACTATCTGGACCGCCCTTTTGCTAATCAGCTCCGTGATCCATTTTATGGTGACTGGTTCCACCTTAAGTTCCTGTAGGGCGTGGTTTATGCTGTTGTGCATGGTTTTGTCAAAAGCGCCTTCTATGTCTATAAAGGCGGCGAGTGTTGACAGCTTATTTGTTAGAGCCGATTCTATTTTGTGCACCACCATGTGTAGTGCCGACTCTGTTGATTTGCCTTTTGTGTAGGCGTGTTGTTGTGGGTGTAGTTGTTTATTTCTTAGTGCCCCATCCCTTAGGTGACGGTCCATCAGTCTTTCTAAAGTCTTTAGTAAGAAAGACGTTAGGCTGATGGGTCTGAAGGATTTGGCGTGTGAGTAGTCCTCCTTTCCCGGTTTCGGTAAGAAGACTACTTTCGCCTCTCTCCATGCCTTTGGAATGTATTTGAAGGCTATGCAGGCCCTATAGATTGGTAGTAGGTATTTTGTTGCATGGTTTGGTTGCCATTGTAGTAGTGCTGGGAAAATGCCATCCAGCCCTGCGGATTTGAATGGTTTGAAGCTTTTCAGGGCCCATTTTATCTTGTCCGCAGTTACTATCTTGTTTGCGACTTCCCATTCTTGGGTTGTTGGTGTGCTGTAGTTTTCGTCCGGCCACTCAGGATCTTCTGTGATTTGACATCCAGGAAAGTGTGTTTCCAGGAGTACTGAGCTGGTTTCTACATCTGTGTTTATGTAAGTGCCGTCTTCCTTTTTTAGGGAGCCTAGGAGGTTGGGCTCACCTTTAGCTAGGATTTTCTTTATTCTTCCGGCTTGGTTCGTTGAGTTTATGCTACTACAGAAGTTGTGCCAGGATTCTGTTCTCCGGAATCTGATCCGCTTCTTGTAGTGTTTTTGTGCCATTTTGTATTTATCCCAGTCCTCACTGGTTCTGGTATTTTTTGCTCGGTTAAAGAGTGTCCTGAGTCCTCGACGTAGCCTTTCCAGCTCTGGCCCCCACCATGAGCTTTTTCCTGGGTCTTTAGGTTTTACAACAGGACATGCCAGTTCAAAACTACTTATAAGGGTTGTAGTTAGGATCTGTACGTTTGTTTCTATGTTTTCTGTGCTAAGTGCTGCGTTAGTTAGTTGTTTGTCTCCTAGCGCTTTGTTTAGCAAGTTTGTGTACCCTGTGATATCTGTTTTACGGGGGTTACGATATGGGACAGGGTCTGTTAGCTTGTACCGTATTTGAAAACAGACGCGGCGGTGGTCTGCAAACGATGGCTCGTTTGATACGTGCCATCCCTCAATCAAACTGGCCGCCGCGTCCGTTGCCAAGGTAATGTCTATGATAGTTTGGTACCTAGAGTTTACAAATGTAGGTTCCCTACCTCTGTTTATAATGTTTAGGTTTGTTTGAAATAGATATTCTGCTAAGGACTCACCCCTTCTGTTGGTGTCTTTGCTTCCCCACAGAGAGTGATGGGCATTGGAGTCCGCAGATATGATCAGATCCCAGTCGTGTGCTTCACAATGCTGCACCAGTCTGGCTAGTTCTCCTGAAGGAGTTTCGCTCTCGCTCGGCATGTACACTGAAGCTAGGACTAGGACAGTTTGTTTTTCTGTGGTGAGTTTCACTGCAGTTAGGTCTCTTGAACAGAATTGGTTAAGCAAAGTGGTTGCTAAAGATTTTGGCACGTATATGCATGTTCTTGGGTTTTCAACAGAGGTGTCTAACATTAACTTACCTCCGATGCTGTTTAGACCGCAGATCTTGTTGTTTCTGATCCAGGGTTCCTGGATCATGGCGACGGTCTGGTTGTTCGTCTCCAGCACTCTGCGTAGGGTGGCCGCCGCTATTTGTTTGTGCTGGAGGTTGGTTTGGATGACGTTAAGAGAGAGGGAGCTATGGGCTGCGCAGGAAGTCATCTTCGTCACTGGTGCATCCCTCAATCCGCAGTGGCGAATTCGTCTCCATTCCTCCGTCACTGCCCCTCCGTTGGGGGGCAGAGGTGGAGGGTTCCGGATTCGCCGCTGCGGTTGCTGTCTCGGCCATTGTGGTCTCTTCTGTGGGGAAGATGGTTACCACATGAGTTGAACGACAGGCAAATGGAAAAGCGCAAAACCACATGTGACATTTTGCTCGCTTGGTACAAAAGAAGCTCGTTTTTGCATCGTTTAGTTACAGGGGGATGAAAAGTGGATTTATTTTGAGAATCCCAAGCGCAAAAAATCATGGGTAGACCCAGGCGGCATCCACATCAACCGTAACACCTGATCGTTTTGGTAGAAAGATGATCCTCTGTGTTTGGTGGGACCAGAGGGGTGTGGCCTATTATTATTATGAGCTGTTAAAACTTAGGGAAATGGGTAATACTGAACTTAAAAAAACCTCACTTCACACAAACGTTCACTGCTTAAAAAAAGGCCAGAATACCGAAAGAGACGATATATTTTTAAACTAATTTTTCTTCATGACAATGCTCCATCACATATGGCAAAACCGGTTTGCGGAAGCACTCAACTGGGAAGTTCTACCGCATGCGGCTTACTCACCACACTTGGCTCCTTTCAATTACTACTTGTTTGCATTGATGGGTCATGCACTTGCTGAGCAGCGCTTTGGTTTGTACAAAGATGTGAAAAAATGGCTCGATGAATGGTTCGCAGCAAAAGGGGAAGATTTTTACTGGAGTGGTATTTATAAATGGCCCGAAAGATGGGAAAAATGTATAAGAAGCGATGGAGCATACTTTGAATAAAGCACTTTTCCATCATTCCAAATTTAACACGTTTTTACAGAGAATAAAACCGCATTTCATACTTGTACTCCTGGTACTTGTCTGTGGTGGATTCAGTTTAGCTTTCATCGCTCATTTCTGTAGAATGAACAAATCAACGATTAAATGTGCTCTTCTCCGTGAAACTATGCCGTAGCTGATATTTTGCTCTTCCAGCGCATAGCAAGCCTGTCCATAAGTATCCGTATTCGAGATAAGACTTTCATGTGTCTGAGATGAAAGTGCCAATCCAGTTTTTCTTCTATTGGGACACCTAGAAATGTGACATTGCTACTATTAGTGATATTATGTCGCAAACTAATGAAATCATTCGTTTTGCTAGAAACATTCAGTAAATTGGGTTTTTGTCTTAGTTAAGCTCATTGTATTGTCCCTGAACCACAGTATACTGAGTTAGTATAGTAAGAGCACTCTGAGTGGCCAGGCCTTTCGGGGATAGGCTGGCCTTTCGAGTGATACGTTATCGCAAATACCTTTGGTTGGCATTACGTAGGTTGGGGTTGTCACTCGATCGTTCGCTCAAACGGCAGAGTGGAGTGGCCACCATATGACAACACACTTGCCCGCTTGTGGTACAATGTCCAGTAATCGTATTATGACTTGTGGTAGCTCTTAGGGTTTGTGACGTCGCTCGCTTCGATTTCAATTTTGTTCTAAGAGAAGCTACTGTCTGTATACTGTGCCTGAACTATTTATCAATATCATCTAGCGTATGGTATATTTTTTTTAACTAGGTTTCCCATTGGGTCAGCTACTACAACACAACAAGTTGTGTGATATAGACTCGAGACGCGAGTGATATTCCTTACTCGAGCAACTAGAGCTGTCAACTACAATGGGCAAACCCGTCATCTCAACTAGAGTTGTCAACTACCCGTCACCTCAGGAAGTTTTAACTAAATGTATCGTTCTGTCCCCGTGAGGTGAGCACAGAAGACTTAGGACAAAACATCCACCGTCAAGCTCCGCCACCTGCCCGTCAGAGGCCAACGCCTTACGGCGAGGCTCCAGGAAAGGTACCCAGCGGGCAGCCTCGCCCCCTGACTACCAGTTTTGGCAGTATATCTCCGTCTGGAAGTTTAACGATATTAGATCAGATTTAAACCCGTCACCTCAGGAAGTTTTAACGATTTTAGATCGTTTTATCTCCTGTAAGGTGAGCGTAGAAGATTTGGGACAAAAACAATCCACTATCTAGTTACGCCACTCGCCCGTAAGAGACCAACGCCTTACTGCAAGATAACCAGGTTAGTCACCGAGCGGGCCGACACTCCCGCTTTTACTCCCAGTTGCAATCAGATTACTCCGGTCTCCCGACTGGTTACAGGTTCGAGGTCGCTTGCGCGGTCCTTTCCCTTACGTTGCGGTGATACGTTGTCTACCGAATCTATCGCGGACCACGGCATCCTGCCCGGCTGTTCACCCAGTATTAGGTAGCCGAATAGTCGTTTCAAGAGCAGTCGCCATAAGGTTAACAACTACTCCCGCTCTGTGGGAAGCAATACTGTTTCCAGACTCCCCCGGCTGTCGGTCGGATTGCACAATCGATAGGCTGACGCCGCACTGTGCGTAAACCGTCCAGGAGCGCCCGAAGGTTGACTTCTAGGAGAAACTGGCCCAAAGGTCAGTGTCCTACCTGGGCTTGCACTTCTGCATGGAGGCCGCCGGATGGGGTACACATGGTTCTTAGTGGCCAAACTGCAACAGGGCCCATTAGCTCCCTCCTCACTCGATCAGAGGAGAAAGATACAAATACTCAGTTTCTCCAGGCTGTAAAACTGTATGTGCCCTATCTCTAACTGTGATCCTGCAACCATTACCTAATGAATACTACCATCTGCTGAACCGACATAGGCAGATTCAGCTCCACTGTGACTCCTCGAAAGCTGCCACTTAAAACAAGGATGTGGTAGATTTCTGAAACCATTCTCATAAATTGCGGGGCCAGGATATTCTTCTTTGTACTGGACTTCTGCTACATTGCCTTGAATTAATAGATACATAATCTTCTATCTTTCTGGATGACATGACATGAGCAAAGTATTCGAGTTTACGAATCTGTATTGTCCTCTATACTTCTATGCTCTTGCTCAAACGCTTTAAGATATATATTCATTCCTGACTCAGCTGTAGTATCTTCTAATAGATCCATATTTCAGAGACTTCAAACTTTCTTAACAGCGTGTCTTATGTGTCCAGCTTTTCATCCCATATAATAATATTGAAAATACTTTGTATCTTAGAAGTCTCTGATCTTCTGGTTTAGGTTGATGTTTTTTCTGCAAATGTCTTTTTCATCTTAAATAATGCACTTCCGGATTTTTCAATGCGAATTTTTAACTGTTTGCAATATCTCAGTTGTCGTCGCAAATTGCATCCAAGGGAGTAACTGTATTAGTCTTCTATAGTCGAATTCCTTAAGCTGTAACTGTAGGCATGATTACAGGCACTTTACTGACTATCAAGTACTTGGTCTTTGTGGTGTTCAGCGTCAACACATATATCACATACTCTTGTAACATCGTCAATGAGGAGCTGGGGTTTATTTCAAGCTGCTGCCAATTAACACAGTATCATGTGCATATCTTGTATTGTTGAAGTCGTTTACCTTGACCACTTTCGGATTTATGTAGTGCATCTTTAACCTAGAAAGTTAATCATAATATGATGTACATAAAAGATAATTATCACTAACCGAATTTTAAATTTTTACATATTGGGCTCGATTGCATTTCTTCGTGAACTAAAATCGGCAATTAGTCCGTGTGAACGAGACAGGGCAATACGCTAGAGCGGAATGTGAGATGACCGGTTCTCACTTTTTCGCATTAAAACTGCCTGCCCGCCAAGGTCAAACCTTACACCGCACGAAATATGCTCGAGTTTATTCGGACGAGTATAAGTTCAATAGGTAGTATTCATCGACGATCGTTCGTTTCATATTCCGCTCTAACGTATTGCTCTGTCTCGTTCGCTTGGACTAATTTTAGTTTTAGTTCACAAAGAAATGCAATCGGGCCCATTATTAATATAAAAATCAAATGGGTGTTATTTTTGTTATATATAAATGAAACTACATATGCAATGTTTATTTACATATTATTATTAATTATATAAACTGTTAGCATCTTTAAAGTTGAACTATTATTATTATTATTATTGCTTTTACAAACAGGCAGCATAATTGCTGATATGTGTGAATATAAAACAGTAGGTACAATTACAATTTCTGATTAAGATGTGCGTCTCATATTCACTTCAACCACTTCAGCAGGTAAACTGTTCCACTGGTCCACAATCCGGTTGGTTGGGAAATGTTTCCTGGGATTCGTGTGGAATCGTGTTTTCTGCTTGTGTCCTCGCAGATGATTCTTGTAGTTTCGCTTGAAGATAGAAGACAATTCGGGGCAATTGTAGCATTCGTTGAGGATCTCATATGTCTCAATGAGGTCACCCCTGTTCCGATGATCCTTGAGTGTGGTCAGTTGCAATCTGCGGAGTCGTTCTGCATATTCCAGATTTTTGAACCCCCATTGGCATCTTGGTCGCTCGGCGCTGGACTTTCTTGAGAAAATCCTCATTTTTCACAAAGTACGGATTCCATATCTGGAATTCAAACTCTAGCCTGGTTTGGGTTTCGTATAATGACACAAATAAAGCATATACATGACTTGTCCGGAAAATACGTATAAAAAATTTGGGGCGACTTGTCAAGGCGTTGTGTAGGGGCAGCCCGGTGGTTCCCCCTCTATGCAATCTCCTCAACGCTCAGTTCGAGCCAGAGCGCTCTGCTAGTAAGTAGGAGTTTACGTGTGCTTGTTGAAAGTAACCCTTTTTTACCTGCCGTCGGCATGGAGCTCTCTCTGATTGAGGAACAGCGCATCAACATTAAGTTTCTTGCAAAGCTAGACAAGAATGGCCATGAGATTTTTGAGTTTTTGAAACACGTTTACGGAGACAATTCTCTGAAGGAACCAACCGTCAACAAGTAGTTAAAAAGGTTCGGGGAAGGCCGAGAAGAGGTGAAAGATGACCAACGCTCAGGACGCCCCTCCACATCAAGTTCTGAGGGAAATGTTGAATGAATTCGGGTTTGTGTTCTTAAAGACCGTCGATTGACAGTTAGAATGATAGCTGAGGATCTGTCAATCCCCAAAACAATCGTCCTTGAAATTCTGATAGAAAAACTTGAAATGAAAAAATTGTGGGCGAAAATCGTTCCGAAGCTTTTGACTCTAGAACAGAAAGCAAGGAGGGTTGCTTGCTGTGAGGATTGGTTCGAAGCAGAGGAAAGGGGACTTTCTCAACCGGGTCATCACTGGAGACGAGTCTTGGTTCTACAAATTCGATGTGTAGCTGAAATCTCAAAGCATGGAGTGGAAGCAAGCAAGGGAAACGAAAACAAAAAAGTCGCAAAAATCAAGGTCCAATGTGAAAACAATGTTGATTGTTTTCTTTGATTCTCGGGAATTGTTCATTAGGAATTTGTCCCTCCCGGCCAGGAAGGGGGATCTGGAAGCCATCAAGGCAGCAACGACACGGCAAATGAAGAGCCTCACAATTGAAGACTTTCAGCGATCTTATCAACAGTGGAAACGGCGTTGGCAGAAGCGCATCTTGTCTCAGGGGAAGTACTTTGAAGGAGATCATATTGAAATACCTGAATAATTGTAAAATAAAGTTATTTTTTCACTTTTCTACATATTTTCCGGACAAACCTCGTATAACCTGTCCTTATAAACTATATATATAACCTGTGCTTTTATCTCTCACAAAACAAATATTTTAATGATTAATTAGCGATTTTAACATTAGTATTAAGTAAATAAGATACTGTTTGTTGTATACTAATGAGTTGAATTCTTTTAAATCAGTCTAAAACAGCTTTGGCATATGTCCATATTATGGTGTCAACATAAAAGTTTTTCGCATTCATAGCAATATTTCATCATTGGTGGCACTTATGTCAGCGACACATACACCTCGTGGTAAGCCTAAATGAGGAGTGAGATGTCTGGAATGCACAGCGCATGATAATCTTTATTTGGAAAAAGAGAGCAATACTTCGCTCACGATTGCGTCAATTTTACGCAGACTGTCTTTCTAGGGTTGTAGATGAATTATATATAAATCAATTACATTAACTAAATGAAAGTATTTTTATTTCAGGTTTACCAAATAGATATACCACCCGAGCAAATATCCAACCCCGATCAAGATTTGCCGAAATACGTCGATTCGGATTGCGACGATGCAGAAGGCGAAGAGGAGGAGACGTCCCCCGAACAGTCGGAGTACAGTCCCACGTTGGAGTTATTCGCTGAAATCGAACAACAGTTAATTGATTACACTCAAAACTGCGAAGAGGGAAACATCGAGAAGCGGATTCGCGACTTCATAGTGACCGAGGCGAAAAAGAGGAACTTACCCGGTTTCGAGGAATTCCTCCCGAGGACCCGTTACACGTCCACGCAGGGAAAGGACCAGATGAGCAACGGGCAGACGTCCACCGTGTGCACGCCCGTCTACGGGAACATCATGTCCACGAGGGAAAATTGCCAGCAGGCTGGGGAGAATCGCAAGCAGTACGTCGAGCCGACGAACGTGTGGGAAACCAGCACATCCACAACGGAAAAGCCCACCGATCCGATACCTCAGTACGATTTCTTCCCAGTGTTCGCCAGCAGAGAAGACGCGGCGAACAAAGAAGAGCCGATAGCGAGCGAGACAAAGACTACCGAAACCGAAGCGATCAAATTTTACGAAGACAAATGCAAAGTGATTCTAAACTCGATACAGCAGCTCGCTTTGGACCCGACCAAATCGGAACAAACCGCCCCGTCGCCCGCACATATACGAGAACCGCTCAAAACCACTGAAGACTTAAAAAAAAATAATAAAGCGAAAGACAAAACGAAACACACGGGCTATTTTAAAAAGCGACAACCTGCAGACAAACCAAAAACTGAAGAAGAAAAAAGGGCTAACACCGAAAAATAGAAATATTTACTTGTAGGTAATATTATAATAATTTTATTAATCAGTGATTTACTAATAAGTCTGGATAAGCCGTTTCGATTAGAAACTTATCCCGAAAAGACGATGTAAATATTGATATCTCACTTTATTTCTAAAACTAAATGATGTAATATTTCTGGAGAGTGAATCATAAAAAGGGGCTAAAGCAAAGCAAGAAGCGCATTAGCGTATTTGTCTCATAATAGGGGTGGGTTTACACAACCCCTATTTTCTAAAAAAAGGTTTTTTACACTGTCCTGTGTAGTCGTACATTTTTTTGGGGGGTGATTCTGTACATCAAACTGAACAAACAAACGAACAACTCCTTGGGCCGCTGCGCCCTCTAGCGGGAGAAAAAGTGGCGGTATAGACCCCATTTCTTAATTTTTGTATATATTTATATTTATTTTTTCAACAGTTTCACCCAAAAATTTGTGCGCATTGGTAGAAGGTATTTGTATAATCTGTGAAGTCGGTAGTCGAGAGGCAAAAGAGTTTTTCTGTTGTTTTCCAGATTTTACAGGAAAAGCAAATGTAGCTTTAAAATAATCATTTATGAAAAACCTTACCCATTTGAGCTTTGAGTTTTCTATAAGTTATTTTTATAAATTTTTATGAAAGTGGTTTTAAAGTCTACCCTAGTTTTCCTGATATTTTATCATGAAATGCAGATATTTGTTCGTTTTGTTTGTACTCTTTATTGTGTAATTTCGCAATAGGTGAGTTTATTATCATATAACAATTTCTTACAACAAAGTGTAAGTGTGTCTTGTTGTTGTTCTCACGTAACATGTGTGTAAGTGTGTCTCTTGTTATTGCATTTGATCGACAATTGAAATGCAATTCAGTTAATTTTATCCCAGCGGAAAATGATGACCCAGACGAGAATCGAACCCGGAATCTTGCAATATGAGATCAGGCGACCTAACCACTATGCCACAGGCCTGTTATGTCCGCTTTTGCAATATATTTTTTTCTATATTTAATATCTATTGCAATAAAAGGTGAAATGTGCAAATAGTTCCTTATGCCACATAACTAAAGATAGAAAATGAACCGCTTTTTTTTAATGGAAATTTAGACGGAGAAAAGTTTTCCATTGATAAATCCTTAAGCCGGATGAAAGAACATACACAAATTAGCTATTTTATGTAAAAAATTGACAGATAACGTCTTTTGCCTCTTGACTATTGAAATTTTGTATAGGGGGAATTGTGACATAAAAAAGAACATCCAGACTTATTTGTGAGATTGCTGTATATTTCTCGAATTTTGCTGAATCCGGATTTACTAAGCGTTTGAAAACAGACCCACCGCGCATTTCAAAATCGCATTCCAGTTTGAACTTTCATAACGCCATCACAATTGAACAGTATTTTTATTCTAATTTTGATCTCGGAAAATTATCGTAGCGTAACTGTTCCTATTTTTGTCTCTTTTATATGTATCTGATTAGTGTGAGCTTTTCTGTGATTTACTTTTTTTTATTTTTTTTATAAACCTAACTCGAGTTTTTGGTTCGTTTTGTTTGTACTTAACCACTGCCAACTATCGTAATTTCCTATATTATTATACATAACAAAGGCGTCTTCTTTGATTACGGAATAAGTAGTTAGTCAAATCGTAGGTGAAAGCATTTACGGTGCCAAAATGCTTACTAATTTATACTCTATTGTAATAACTAGGGATGGTAATTCGACGATTACGATTGATTGCGTATCTGTCACAATGACATCTGCAATGTGGATTTTGCTGAATGTCACACTTTCGAGAAGCTTTTTAAAGCGCTTGTAAAAAGAAACAATGGCGTTATTTGTAGAGGCTGGCCTTTATGCTGTTTTGCGAGGATGTAAAACAAATAATTTGATTCAATTGATACGGAAACGTTAATATATCGCATATGTTTGGCAGAATTATTGATTATATAGCGTATTAAATTGCTCAAAGCAGTACTACGACTTGGCAGCTAGGATTTTACTATGAAACGCAACGTGTAAATGGCACTCATAGTTCCAAAAATAATTAATATTCTCTTATGTTCAATGTGGCGGCGATCGTGGTGTGACAGTATGGCGGCGCACTTTAGATAGCAGTCTAAACCGGGTATATACGGTATGCAATCTCAAAATAAATAGTAATATAATATCAAACGAGTTTTTAAATCATAGCTCTTATTATTTACAGAAAGAAATAAATGTTTAATTCGATACAGGTACAGGTTTCAATACGTAATAATTACGCACTTTAAAGTTCAGTTAGAACTTTTTAACTTTTCTAACTTTCACTTTAAAGTTCAGTTAGAAACATTTAACTACAAAACCTTTCTCAATAATTGAGAAAGCTTCAGATTGGATCCTGGAGGTTGATTCGGTCTCTAAGCAGTATAAATTCCTTGAAAGTCTCGGATGCACAGCCCTCCGTCCAGATATAACTCTTTACTCTCTATCTCGGAAGGTGGTTCTTATTTTAGAATTAACTGTACCATGAGAATCCAATATCTCAAAAGACCACAAGTACAAATGAAATAAATACCGTGATCTCGCAAATGCCGTCACCCGGAACGGCTTCACTGTTCACCTTCACGCGGTGGAAGTAGGCGCTCGTGGCCTGCCAGCTAAATCTTTGTTTCACCTTTTTAAAGATCTTGGTCTCTCCAGGAAAATAATCAACTCGTTCTAGAAAAATTATCTAAAACCGCGATTTCCACATCTCAAATTCTATGGCTTCGAAGGGGGAGTGAATGGGTGGTAAGGTGACCGCTCACATGTGGCAAGACAGCTGTCCTAAACCTACCACAGCCGGTCGTTAGTCCGGAATCCACCGTTCACCTCCCAGAAGTGTAATAATTATATATGATCGGCCCGATTTCGGTCGGTGAATTCCATGGCAGCTCCGTTTGTATTTTATTTTTTATTTTATCAGTTAGAGTAATAGAAGACAATCTATATAAAAATGAGATAGATGGTACTAATAATTAAAAGGTCTTATTTTTATCTTTGGTTAAATTATTGGGTTTTTATAATCAATCAATCCTTTATAAAAAAAACATTATTAGTTTTACTATAGATGTATAAATTAATTGCTAGTAGTTTTGCCGGATAATGCTTTCAGCGCCACACGGGGTTGTCAAAATGTACTATGGAATTGAGCGATAGCTAATGGTTCTCGTGCAGTTAGGCCATTAACCGCTAGAATGTCAATACCACCGATCGGTGGTTTTACTTTTGTAACAATTCGCAGGCGGCCGATCTCCATATTTATGCAATTATATGCGGTAAAAGGCGCCTTCATTGAATAAGCCACCGTTTTATATTAGTATGCATGCACTTACACACCATACAAACAAATTTTCGACGGTTCAAAACGTGAGTTTAATTCCCGTGGATGGCTTTCTAAGGGTTAAGTTCTGTTCGTTATTTCTGGTCGGCTCAACTGACGGTTCAGCTCCTATCCAGTAGCCTCCTCGAAGAGGGTCTACCCCTGTATGGACGCTGTTTCCCTTGCCACAGCAGATGGATCAGCTTCCCTGGGGAATGCAGGCAGTTCGTGCGGCGTCAGCAAATTGACTGCACTCCAGCGTATAGCTGGAGGTGTCTGGAGACAATACACTGTTTCCTAAGCAGTGATAGAAAACAGGGCAACGGACTATTTACCATCGATTTATGATCCCCTAGATGGACCTATTGCGCTCGAAAATGACCACTTCAAAACCACTACTGAAAGCCGGTCAGTAGTTTGGTCGCAGTCCGCTGGCAGACAGCCGACCGTTTCCGGTGTGAGAGCTGCCACGTAGAATATCGGCGTGCTATTCTCTCGCATACTGTTAAATTTATTGCTCTCTGTCACATGTTTTACGAGCGAAGGGTATGGAGCCAATTTATTTGTATCTGAGGGCATAGTTTAGTTTAGTTTATCTGGGCTTTTTCCCGCACTTGGCCTCTTGATTGGTCCGTTGTGCGTGGCTCATGTTTCTATTTATGTTACTCCAGCCAACCCAGGCTGTCCCAGAAGGTTAGCAGCCTGTTTAGGTTGCTACAGGCCTCCGGGACAGATGCTGGAGATTGTAGTATTTTTGCCCGTTGCTCTGCCACGCTCCTGCATTCCATGAGCACATGCTGTGGCGTTTCTTCTTCCTCCATGCATCCTCTGCATAGAGGGCTGTCTGTCACACCTATGGTAAACAGGTGTTTGTTTAGGGGACAGTGTCCTGTCATAGTACCTAAGACTTTACGGATTTTGTCCCTTTTTAATCTGGTGAGGTTGCGGGCAAGTCAATCTGAGGGCATATCTAGCTAATAATATATCGATGCTATTTACAAAATCTTATTACGTTTCAGCATCTGCCTATGAACCGGTGAAACTTTTTTGGTTAAGTTATTCTAAAATATTAGATGCTGTTTATTGGCAACTGTGTTGCCTGTTTGTGCTATGTAAAGAAATTCGGTGTGGTGTAAGGGTTTAAGGAACAGCTGAAGTTTCGTTCAATAAATTAAAAATAAAAAAATATCTGAGAAATGTGGTAGGACAAGAGTGCTTGAAATACCTGTCATTGATCGCAATCCAAAATGAGGAGGCATCAGACTTGGATTTGAGTAGTCATTAATAGCTTCGCAAATATCAAAACACGACTAGAACTGATTTTAAATTTAATATATTTCTTTTATTTGATTATATGGTTCAATTTTTATTTGATTGTTTTCAGCCCAACTATTGGAAGAAAAAAATCATTTTTTGTTTTATTTTAATTAGTTTTGTTCTGATTTGAGGAGCTGTGTGACGGGGGGTCCAATTTCCTCTTCGCACCAGCATCTTTGTCCACCTAGTTTCGCTACGGCTTCAAGCTTATCAGGGTATAAGTGTTCAACTCTCCATCACTTACAATAATATAAAAAATACATCTGGTCTTCCCATTTAGTTTAAAGTTTCTTCTGACAAACCTTGTTCATCTTATTAACCCGTTGAGTATGAGTCAACCAAATCTGGTTGCGAAACAAATCCGTTGAGTACGAGTCGACCAAATCTGGTCGTGCGTTTTTTTCACTTTGACGTTCTCATATTTATTCATAATTATCTAATTGTTTTACAAAATGATATTTCAATATTCTATATTCGAAATTTCAATGCAATCATTATGCAGTTGTTCTTTTTATGATTGGTGTAGTAGTTTCGTAGTTATAGTACTTTAAGTCGAGCGCCGTCGATGTCGCCGAAAATCCTGCAGATGCATCCATGAAAATACCCATTTACTCCAAGGGTTAAACAAAATTCATACAATTTTTTTAACAAAAAAAAAGACTCCAAAAATTTTTGTAAGTGCAGCAGCCATGTCACGGTGACTTAGAACGGGCTATCATAATTAAATGCGTATACGAAATATCGTTTCGTATACAAAATGCGTATACAAAATGCTGTTGACCGTTGAGGAGTTCCCTCGTTGGAAGCCAACCCTGGGTGCTGCAGTAATGTCTTGGTGAAACTTAGAACGGGCTGTCGTAATTGAATACATATACTAAATTTCTCGTCTGTGCTGTTGATCGTTAAGGAGTCCCCTCGTTGGGAGCCAAGCCTGGGTGTAGAATCAGGTTGGGAGCTAACGGGCCCATGATGGGTTGGCCACGAAGACCCATGTGTTCAGGGTCGGTCATACTCACGGGTCAACACCCATCCGACGGCCTCCACGCACGGGTTGCGAACCTGGGTAGGACTCTGGCCCTGGTCAGTTTCCCCTGGGAATCAAACCTCTGGCGCTCCTGGACGGTCTGCGCACCATGCGGCGCAAGCCAATCGATTGTGCACTCCGACTAACAGTCGGGGGAGTCCGGAAGCTGTATTGTTTCCGGGGTGGTTGCGTACCTTACGACGACTGCTCTTGAAATGACCATTGGCCATCCGATCCCGGGTAAGAGGCGGGCAAAGGACGCCATGGTCCGCGATAGATGCGGTATTCACCGTTTCACCGCTTCCTAAGGGAGAGGACCGCGCAAGCGACCTCGAACTCGGAACCAATCGAGAGACCGGAGAAATCTGGTCACAATTGGTAGTAAGGGCGCGAGTGTCGCCCGCCAGGTAGCATTCCTGGCTATCTCGCGGTAAGGCGTTAGTCTCTTACGGGTTATGGCTTAGCTAGTCGCTGGATTGTTTTGTCCAAAGTCTTCTACGCTCACTGCAGGTCGATAGAACCACTAATCGTTAAAACTTCCTGTGGTGACGGGCTCACCCGTTGTAGTCGACAACTCAAGTTGTAGAATCAGGTTATGCTTACCATAAAAAATGCACTGTCATTGGAACAGAACCAACATGTCAATTTTCAACTTTATATAATAATATTTGAGGAGTTCTCTCATGGATCCCATCATCAGAACAGGCTTTTGATAGTGGTTAAAAATACACCTAAGACAATATTGCCTGTAATTCAAATGAATACGATTATCAGATACTCAATCGAATCGCAATCGGATGCATTCCTAGTACAATCGATGCTCGCAAACAAGTCGTACTAACGATCAAAGTGACCTTGTTAAAAATAATAAAAATAAACAAAAAAAGCGCCGGTTTATTGAAGAAAAAAAACCGGGCGGAAGTTTCACGGTATGGAGAGTATAGCGCGTTTAGCGAAAATATTTCGAAATTTTGAAGATTGTGTCTTTGTGATATTTTTATAGTAGTTAGGACCATTTACGATTTCGATTTTACACTGAAATTTGCAGCCTTTTTCTAAATAATAATGCATGCAATACGTCACCGCGCGCATCCACTTTATACACTGTGAGTTTTTTATTAGGGACATCCTTGAAGTGGGCGAATCGGTTTGAGCAAATAAGTAAGCAACTTTTTATTTTTTAAAATGTAGAAAAATAATTATGTCATTTTTTTATTTTTTATTATAAAAAGATAAGCATTTTGGGCCCACTTTTCCAATAGCTGTAAATCATATACCAATGAAAAGATCTCTATGTGGAACATTTATTATTACTACAAGGACTGATCTCAATTATACGCCGAATCTGTGTTATATCCTATTAAATGTAGCTAGTTACCTATATCCCCTAGGGCGCACCTAACACTTCCAGGCGTTCTATTTTTATAATTATTCAAACAAGAACCATCGCAGAATACACAAAACGATAAACTACTTACGCTGTGTGAGTACAAACTATATGGAGGTCGATTCGGTTTCTAAGCAGTATAAATTCCCTGAAAGTCTCGGATGCACAGCCCTCCGTCCAGATATAACTCTTTACTCTCTATCTCGGAAGATGGTCCTTATCGTAGAATTAACTGTTCCATGGGAATCAAATATCCCAAAAGACCACGAGTACAAATTAAATAAATACCATGATCTCGCAAATGCCGTCACCCGGAACGGCTTCACTGTTCACCTTCACGCGGTGGAAGTTGGCGCTCGTGGCCTGCCAGCTAAATCTCTGTTTCACCTTTTTAAAGATCTTGGTTTTTCCAGGAAAATAATCAACTTCTTTCTAGAAAAAATATCTAAAACTGCGATTTCCGCATCTCAAATTCTATGGCTTCGAAGGGCCGTGAATGGGTGGTAAGGTGAACGCTCACATGTGGCAAGACAACTGTCCTAAACCTACCACAGTCGGTCGTTAGTCCGGAATGTACTGCTCACCCCCAGATGTGTAGTAGTAGTAGTAGTAGATGGAGTGGGGGGCTTGTTTCCAGCCCTTGATGTCACCTAGATCTGTAAGGTCTTTTGTAACTACCCACTGTGTGATTAGGTCAGTGGTCAGCTAGTAGCCCGGTACTTCTTACCAGTCCAAGCAGGTCACTGACCTTCAAGTTGGGCAGATCGCTGGGTTCGAGAAAGGCTCGTCCCAGTAAACTGTGTCTTTTGGCGGCGAGCCCTGGACAGCGACCAACAATGTGTATGCTGTCTTCAGGTTCCTCGCCGCATATTCGGCAATCCTTGCTCACAGTCAAACCAAGGTTGAATAGATGAGCTCTAAGGGTCGTGTGTCCGGTGAGGAGACCGATGGTGGTTCTAAGGTTCTTCTTGCTCATGTCAAGTAGGGCCTTGGTTTTCTTCTGTAGTGGTTGCTCCATCATGGCTTTTGCCTGGCGACATCCCTGACTCTGCCCAGATGTGTAATAACACTATATGATGGGCCCGACTTCGGTCGGTGAATTCCATGGCAGCTCCGTTTGTATTTTTATTACCTAAGAATGCTCGATTTTGATCAGCAGTATATGGAGGGAAAATACTGGGATATGTTGCTTGACTTTGTAATGTGGTCTCGTGATTTCATTCCTACTATGTTTTCTGACGTATTTAATACGCTAAGGTCATCTGTTCAACATGGTGTGCCCAGTGACGGTACATCGTAATATACTGTATATTATTGATCTTCACTGCAAATAATATATTTAAAATTAATAATTGGCATTGGTTTTCTTGTAATTAGCCATATTTAAGAAGATTCCGAACTTCAAAACTCTGAAAAGGTTCATAATTGAGGTAATTTGTAGTAGTCATAAATGTTGTAGGTAAATAGATCTTTCCAATGGTAAATACGTTATTGTTATTGGAGAGGTGGGTCCAACACCGATACAATTTTTCCCATTATCCTTTGAACAATCTAACTGGTGAATAAAAGTTTGACAAGCGTTCTGCGCGCTGTGCAGTGTAGCTGTAGGTAAAATAATGCGAATAAGGTTTAGTTCAGATATTCTCGAGTTTGTTAGTTCAGATATTCGTCGAAACGTTCAGATGAAGAGCGGTAACGCGAGGTGCATCGCGAGTCGACCGCGTCTGTCAGCTGTTTCGGTGGAGCATGCAAAATGAACCCTGAGGAAATTATAATTTTGTTCTTGCATTAGTTTTTCAAAATCTGAAGCGTAAACGCTAATTTCGGCTCCATCCTGTTTTAGGGAATAAACTCTACAACTTTAGTTACAACATTATATCCTAAAATCATGGACAATGAATCTAAGTTCTTTAATTTCTTCAGAATGTCTATAAAATTATTTGACGACTTGCTTCAATTCGTCCAGGATGACATCACAGCAAACCCGAACTCTTTAAATGTTGAACACTACTGCACCCAAAGATTCGTCCAATTGTGATGGAAATGCGCAATCATCTGAACGGCATGCTGTCATTGCCTGTATTTCTAAACGCGCGTTTGCCGGGCGTCTTGAGTTTTTTTCTCTAAACGCGGCGGTACCGCGCATCGCTGCGCGTTTATGTGAGCAATGTGTCGGATATTTGTCATCTGAACCTAGCCTAAACAATATTCGCGATATTTTACCTACTGTTAGATGGTGCAGTGCACTCAGCGCTTTTAAAACTATTGTTCGGAGAAATAAAATAAATAAAAACTATATGTAAGTAAAATTTCAAAAATATATATTTTCCACAATTTTTTATCAACAATTGCTTTATTGCTCGTACCAATTCACCCCTTCAAGGATGCTGGTAATAAAAATCTCATGGTGTATATCGATCTCTCAAAATGTGTAAATATTAAAATTAAATAGTTATAGTGTTAATAATTATACTCTGTCCTTTGCATAAATTTTGTACCACGGGTAGTGAATGTTTCAATTATATTACATAGAAGTAAACGAGTGACCTTTTTTGTGTTTTTGTGATATATCTCAACGTTTTCCACTTACAATAAATAGATATTTAAGAACAATTTTTGATAGTATTCATTTAAATTTTGTTTAATGTTGTATTTATATAACAACTGTATTATTTTAAATTAACAAAATGCTTATCGATGTTTTTTACATGTTAACGCATATTATTCATTATTGTATAGCCTATGAGCAAAATGTAAAGGCCGACTTATGCCGTAAAGTGTAAAGATTAAAGTGAAAAAGTATAAGAAATTGGGTTATTTTTATTTTGTAGAAAATATTCTTGAAGGAATAGGTAGGACCTTTACAGATGCAACACTGATCATGTCGCCGTCTCCTTGGTGGTGATGTTAGGTAAGCCACACTTCTGGCCAAATTGAGTTAAATAAACCATCCTGACCACTTAGAGGTGTCAACTATTGTCTAGTTAGACCACTCATCTGTAAGAGACCAACGAATTCATGAAAAAACTATATTGTTAGTTTAGATATTTATTTACAGAATTGATCAAAAAGTTGCAGTGCGGTTTTTTGCACGCGAAGGCTTTCAACGGGTTAATGCAAATATATCGGGAATGCATGATTGTAGGTAGGTATTTTATTGTTAGAAATTAAAAAGGAACTAAACAGCAAAGAATATTTGTTTCTGTGCAAACAGAAATAAGTAAATGTTTTTTTATTTAGTTATTTATTACATAAGAAGCATACAAGATCCAGTTCCCCGCTAAGGTTAGTTAGTGCTTTGGTGGTAGCGGAAGGCAGTGAATCAATATCCATAATTGCGGCTGACTCTTAGCGCAAATTGAAGAAATACGTCTGTTACACATGATGGGACTATTTCCCTAAAATTTCATCCACGTTCTGGGGAACAAATTAATGCCATTAAATAATGACATGCCGAAATATATAAATTAAGAATCAAAACTTATTGAGTCAACATTCAGCAGCCTCCTGTATATTTTTAATATACTGCATTCTACCCTAGTTTTAGTCCTTGCTGTTATTCGCAATGTTTGTGAACCGGGCTGGAACCATGCAATGCACCAACGATCTGAGTGACCTTCAAGCTGTAAAAGACTTTGTCTATCTGGGCTCCATGATATTATGCATTGACGGAAAGTGCGAAAAGGAGGTCTCACGCAGAAGCCAGATGGCAAGATCGGCCATGAGCAAGCTAGAAAGGCTGTGGAAGAATCGAGGTATAAGCAAGCGGACTAAGGTCAGGCTGGTTCGAGCTCTGGTTTTTTCGATCTTTCTCTAAGCATCGGAGACATGGACCCTGAAGGCTCGGATACGCATCAAAATCGATGCACTGGAGATGTGGTGTTGGTGTAAAATGCTAGGAATCCCATGGACAGCACGCCGCACCAACAAATCTGTCCTGGAAGAACTCGGCATCCATGATCCAAGTGAGGCTCTCCACCGTATGCATGAGAAGGGTCCTGCAGTTCTTAGGTCATGTTGCCAGGAGAAACCCAGAGAATCTGGAGTAAATGCTTTCCGGGGGTCAAGTGGAGGGAAGAAGAAGCAGAGGCAGATCACCGGCCAGATGGAACGACCTCATCAAAGAAGTTACAAAAGGGTCAATACAATCTGCGACCCGCCATACAGAAGACAGGTTGAAGTGGAGGAGCCTCGTAGGCAAACTGTTGTCTAGTGGCCACGATCCGCAGTAATGAGGGAACGATGGAGAAGAAGTTATTCGCAAGGTAATTAGCCTCTCAGTGGCTCATACCGACAATGGTTTGACAGTATCCTCCAAACCCCCAATACAGTTTGTGCGGGATAACTCTAAAGGCAAAAAACGTTTCGCTACAAAACCTTTCTCAATAATCGAGAAAGCTTCAGATTGGATTCTGGAGGTCGATTCGATCTCTAAGCAGTACAACTTCCCTGAAAGTCCCGGATGCACAGCCCTGCGTCCAATATAACTCTACTCGCTATCTCGGAAGATGGCCCTTATCATAGAATTAACAGTTCCATTGGAATCAAATATCCCAAAAGACCACAAGTAAAATTTTTTTTATTTTATTTTATTTTATTTTTTATTTTTCGGGACACATACAGCGCTTCATCAATTCTGACTAATTATCTTAATACAGTGTTTCGCTGGCCGATTAATTGTTTCTTACATTATTTTCTTATAAGGTAAATAAAAAATTGCATTGCACTAAATTAAATTAAATTACAATCGAACTATTGCAAGGATAGGAAAGGAGAGGGATGGAATATATGTAGGATAGGATATAGATATTCAAATTGTACTAATTAAATAAATACCATGATCCCGCAAATACCCTCACCGGAACGGCTTCACTGTTAACCTTCACGCGGTGGAAGTAGGCGCTCGTGGCCTGCCAGCTAAATCTCTGTTTCACCTTTTTAAAGATCTTGGTCTCTCCAGGAAAATAATCAACTCCTTCCTAAAAAAAATATCTAAAACCGCGATTTCCGCATCTCAAATTCTATGGCTTCGAAGAGGGAGTGAATTGGTGGTAAGGTGAACGCTCACAGCTGTCCTAAACCAGCCACAGCCGGTCGTTAGTCCGGAATCCATCGTTCACCCCCCAGAAGTGTAATAATAGTATATGATGGGCCCGACTTCGGTCGGAGAATTCAATGGCAGCTCCGTTTATATTTTATTTACCTTAAGCAATTGATTATATACAATAATATATCAAATATTACATTATTGTTAATATTAGGTATCATAAATTATTAACTACCCTTATATTTGAGAAATAATAATTATAATAAATGGTTCTAATAATTGCAAATTTCTATTGCCAAAAGCTTTTGGATTTATTCTGTATTACCAATTAATATGCAGCGTGTATTTTCTTTAAATGTACAATTAGATTTGATCGTTGTTCGAAGCCACGATTGCATTCTGCACATAAATAATTCTTCAAATTCTCATGAGCGACGGATAAATGCATTTTCAACGACCGATTCGCGGAAAATGAGCGAGCACATTGCCCACACTTATATTTCTTGAATTTTCCATGAACTGCATCTATGTGTGCATTCAAATTCCCTTGTAGTCCAAAATTACGATCGCACTCTCCGCATGAGTATTTCTTCGATTTCCTGTGAACTACGTCTATATGTTCTTTCAATAGCCATTGCGTTGCATAAGCTCGATGGCACTGCCCACATGAGTGTTTCTTCAATTTGCCGTGAACTTCGCCTACGTGTCTTTTTAATGATTTTTTCGCGGCAAACGCACGATCGCATATTTCACACGAGTACTTCTTCCTGTGAACTGCGTCTACGTGTCTCTGAAGGTTTCTTTTGTCTGAAAAAGCTCGATCGCATTCCCCACATGAGAATTTAATCAATTTATGAATACTATTAATATGTGTCTTTAAATTACACTGAAAAGAGAATGTCTTATCGCAGTCCAGACAAACATGCGATTTTATACGTCCAACACTAGATCCGCGATCGCCAATATTACTGCTTCCAGATGGTCCACCTTCGTCTGTCTCTGGCTTTATGAAACGATGTTCATCTTCGTAGAATTCGACCACGTTACCTCGCGCATCCGGTATGAAATCTCTCAGAGGAATATTCATATCTGAATCATCAGAATCGTAGACCTCTTCTTTAATGACGACATTGTTCTCAATCTTGACAGTCACTTTGCTGTAATCGTCCACAATTAGATCACTCATCTTCGTATGACTGAGTACTGCAACAGCCGCTTAGATTATTGTTGAAGCGTGCGTCTGTGTGAGTGCGTTCGTTTCGATCGTTTGTACCACGGAGCATAGCTGCTTCGTGGTTTGTACGTAGTTTCCATACTGTCAAAGGTTATCATGTTTACGACGACGCGGCGCTGCCGTAAAACTAAAAAATGTTGATACTTTTTCTTATCATTGATTAGATCTATAAGTAGACATGTACCAAAATGAAAAATCAATTAATTGTACCTATTGTATTTCTTTATTGTCATGTATAAATGAAAAGAATGATGCTTATATGATAACACAGAAATTCAAAATCATGAGCACTTTTTCAGGTTTATTTCAAGTGCATTCAAGTCTTTTAAACACAAAATCAAGCAATCGCGTTTTGATCATAGCATTTACAATGACAATTTGTCCATCAAAAAATAGGTTCACAAATAATACAGATTATACATACATCTATACTCTATCCAGGGAATCGTGGATATACCAGAGAAAGTTTTCTCTTCTGAATAGGTAGTCCAGCTGAAAGGAGAGAGGTAATTGCCTTGGCCGGGGAGTGGGGGAAAGATTATTATAAAGAGGAAACACACATGTTCACATTGCTGATTTTTTGTAAGTTTCTATTACAAAGAATATTAATTACAAGAATATAAGAATCTAATAATAAAATTAATATGCTGGATATCGAATGCCGCGTTGGACCCACTTTTCAGCGGTGTAGAAGCCAAATCAATACCATGACACTATTCTTCGATGGCTGCGATACGAGCGTCCCAGGTAGTTTGAAGCCAGGAAATTGAGAATCGCCATCATGGTCTACCACATCCATTATCGGGCAAGACACCCAAAGAAAAAGAATTCCTTCGATCAAACTTAAGAATGCAAAAAACGGCTTTTGACATGAAACTGTCATTGTTAGAATATTATTATTATATATAATACAGCGGACTTAGGGCGATTTTATATCTCCATCGCTAAAAACTTGAAACAAACAGACGTAAACGATTTTAGCGAAACGAAACTTACTCGTATCGGCCGATTTTGTAAAAAAGACACTTCGTTTCGCGGGGGGCGCCAGTTTTGCATGCGGCAGTCTTGCACAAATGTCACTTCTGACAGTTCCAAATCTGTTGAGGGCAGATTTGCAGGAGGCAACCTTGCAGGCGGCAACCTTGCAGGCGGCATTTTTGCAGACGGCATTCTTGCAGAAAGCAAACTTGCATACAAACCCGAAGTTAGCAACGTTTGAGAATGGCGCATTAGGACATGATTACCTACATGAATAAAATAATTTTATATTATTTTACAAACCAAAAATAAAGCAGTAAAGCGGTCATATGTTATTAATTTTAAATTTAGAAAAAGAAGTAGCAAATTATCATGTCAGGGTAAATTAAAGTGGTGAATATTTTTACCTCTCCACATTTAATTACCGGCATCCTTGTAGTGGATGATTCAGTACATCAAACTAAACATTAAAAAAAATGTTTTAAGTTTTTCTGTTAGGTTAGGTTAGGTTAGGTTTTTCTTTCCCTAAAATCGAAGTGACATTAATTACCGGCATCCTTGTAGTGGATGATTCAGTACATCAAACTAAACATTTAAAAAAATGTTTTAAGTTTTTCTGTTAGGTTAGGTTAGGTTAGGTTTTCCTTTCCCTAAAATCGAAAGTTGATTGCTGAGATCCGCGATGGAGAGGACACTCAAAGAAGTGGACTGGTTTCCGTACCCTGACATATGAAAACGCGGCTTTTGTCGATTTCTACTCTGGTAACACTAAATTTTAAATACGATGTTTTGCTTCTAACTTCATTTTCTGCAAAAATGCCGTCTGCAAAAATGCCGACCCTCGAAACGTCAGTTTGACATTTGCAAAACTGCCTTCTGCAAGATTGCCTTCTGCAAAACTGCCGCCTGCAAGAATGCCGTCTGCAAGATTGCCGTCTGCAAATCTGCCTTCTGCAAGTTTGATGGGACCCCGTTTCGCTAACTCTACTATTATAAACGATAGCAATGGCAACATCGCTTTGGTTTTCATTAATTGTTAAACGTCAAACTGACAGTTGCGGTGCGGTGTGTTGAAACTCAAAAAGGAACGCTTATGATCAGTGGGAACGCTGTTTCGCCTATCATTTCGCCATTCGAGAGATCTTCCCTTTAACGGCGTGAAAGCCGACCAAACACGCTTATCGCGAATCCCTTTATTTTGCTGTTGACATGTTCATAATTCGATTCGATGTCGATTCATTTGTTGCGGTGCTATTCGACGATCAGTGTCTGCGTTTCATCAGTGTTCCCGTGCATTTACGAAATGAGTTCCGCCAGGTTCCGAATGTGCCAAAATGTTCCGAATGTGCAGCAAGAAACCATGCTGGGGTTATGGGCCGGCATAAGGATTTAGCTAAAGGGAGAATCGTAGGCGCGGATGCTAAGAAAAAAAGCAAAAACCTTTGGATGCAGCTGCCAGCAGTGCTGAACACCAATACTGAAGGTGCTACCAAAGATTGGAACGGTTGGACGGAAAGTGCTCTTGATTTAATTTTGAATTCTTTATCGTACTTCATACTAGACTGGTTAACATAAATAAATTGAAGTAAATTAGGTTAGATTGAAAGTATGTAAGATATAATGCTACGATAGAAGCATTTTCGTAATTACTGTAAATCGTATCGAGTTTTTATCTATTCGTCTGTTTTAATCGAAAGAAAACAGATTCTTACTGCGTAACTACGCTATAGTTTTTGAAAATTTTGACAAACTTACATTTGCATCTATCGGGGGGACAAGAGTGTTCCCAGGCATTGACAGTTTTTTTTCAATCTTACAGCACTGCCGATGCAAGCAAATAGTCAATATGTCGATGCGAGGAAACATCAGATTATTAATACCATATTATTACCCTTTTCAGGCATGGTTCAACTGGAAATTCCACGTCAAAAAAAATGTCTATGAGTGCCAACGCTGCCAAGCAGACAAAATCCATCGATGGTATATCGAGGCAAAAACCACTATTGGCGATGACACAGAGGGTGTCGATATACGTGGACAGAGAGTGTCGAAGGAGTAATAGATGGCAACGCAGAAACCATGCCGGTGAAAATAAAATAATATATGAATAGCCATAGTTATTCTTAGACCATGCTGCTATATCGTAAGCGCGCGACCAAAATCATGTCGATGTATCGTTGCCTGGAAAATTGCCTATCCATACATACCCACCTATTTTTATCGATCAACCGTCACACTATCCATAATATAACTTGTCCAGGATATTGGGAACCATCAGAGCCATCAGCAAAATCTATTTAATTTTTTTAAAACCTTATTTGAAAATCTTTATTTTTGCTTGACCAAATGTCATTTTTATAGAATAATAATATAGTAAAAATTTATAATAAGGTCTTATCATATATATTTTTTTACTCCAATTTAATATAGTAATTTTGGAAACTAGCCAATGAAAATTTAATATGGTAATTTTGGAAACTAGCCAATGAAAAAGTAACATTTGCCGTCTCAATGAAAAAGTAACATTTGCCGTCTACACGGAAACAATAAGGCTGACCACGCACTGTGATGCGTTTTCTTTCCGGAGAATATGTGAACTATAGACATCCATGAACCGTGCGCACTACGGATAAAAAGTCGGGCCGGATTTAAATTCTGTAGACTGTTGCAAAAGTTTTGCGGGGAGAGAGCAGTGGCAGCATTGCCATTATAAAAAATCGTAATGTACGAAATGTACTTCATTATCAAATTCACAACTTCATATCAACTTCAAAAACAAACTTTATATTACGACATTTTATAATAATATTTATTTCCATGACCATGCTATATCAATATTTTAAATATAATTATAAGTTTAATTTGAATTCGCTTATCTATTTTATATTTTATCATATTTTGTATTTTTCATTTTAATATTATGTGCACATGAATAAATCTTTGCCATACATAGTTTTCCTTGGTACGGGCTATGGCCTAGTTAGGCAGATTCTGCAACTAATACAATTGTAAATTTATGTTTTTGAATGAATAAAACTATTATTATTATTATTATTATTAAATATTATATCAAATGCAACGTAATTTCCTTTAAAATAAAATGTTATTTTCATTTCAATGATTTTAGAAATTTAATTTATTTTATAATAAAGATAATTGCTGAGGAAAATACTAGATGTTGCTATCACTGCTTGCTCTTTATGGTGCAGTTCTGGGACCGAGCAGGACAGTAGCGTATCCCGAGTCTCCTAAAAGTTGTTATTAAATGATTATTTTTGTATTTGTTTCAGGCTATCTGAAAGATGTTTGCAAAATGTTGGGCTTCTGAGCAGAAAGCCAGATTCTCATCGGTTACCATGCAGATTTTCTACATATCTCCCAACAGCAGACATTCTCCAAATGTGGAAGTCGTGAGAAGCACCACTAGACTTGCTGCAGATCGCCAGGATTTTTTAAACTGCATCACATACCTGCCAAAAAAATGAAACACATTTATTTAATTAATTAATTAATTTAATTCAATTTTTCATTAGTTATAAATGTTAATATACTTACTTATTAGGTTGTATCCTAGCTGGTTGTCACCTCAAAAAGCACTGTAAACAAGTCTTACGCCAAGTCGACAATAGAGGTAGTGACAATACGGACAATAGAGGTAGTGACACTATCTTTTTGTTGTCCTACATTGATTTGTCATACATCTCGTTTACAACCATTTTTAAAGGCATGCGATAAACCCAGCCAAGACAAGGTGTTTTGTAAGTAAAATAAATACCCATAATATGTGAATTATAAAATGTATGTATTTCCTATTTGTGTTATTTTACTATTTGCATTATTTTAATTGTGTTATTTTGCTATTATTATGGCGCGTTGTGTTATTTTATTATTTAAAAAAAACATTTTATTATGAGTACGCTAACAGTAGTCTGTACCTCTTTGGTGTTTTATTTGTTAGAACCATTAAATAAATATCTACTATACTCACAATTTGAACATTATTTGAGTGATAACCCTTACAATTAAAATATTGTTCTTCGATATCCCTCGGAAGAACAATCGCAACATGAGTGCCGTCCACAGATCCTATTACTCCAGGGAAATGGAACAACTTGCAGAATCTGTAAATGACAAAACAGTATGTAATTATGTGCGGGTGCGTGCGTACGTACATATGAATGTAGGTATGTATGTATGTATGCACGTACGTATGTATGTATATACATACTTGAAGGTTTTTAATTAGTAAGAGGATAGAAGTGAGTACCTTGGCCGAACGTTTTGGAGCCTGCGGCTCCTTCCCCAAGGGCAAAAAGAAGCCTCTCGCCGCTGAGAAAGGAGCCACAGTCTCCGAGACATTCGACCTCGTTCGAAAGGTAGCTTCGACAGGTACTCGCTAACTTAGTAACTTAAAACCTTCAATATATTTTTTTATAGTAGCAGGTACTCACTTTTAGTTGTGGGGATATCCTAGTATTTCTGATACCAGCATTAAGTCAACTGTTTGCAAAGATACCTAAAGATGTCCTTTAAAACTCTGTAACTCCCAACAAAAACATTATTGGGAATTTCGAGAGGATCAAAGGCATCCCTAAGCATCGTCGTTCTCCTCATCATCACAATCCTTATTCTAAAATATGAATTCATCTCTCGAATAAATATACATTATTGTACTTAGGTAATAAAGTATTCAGAATTAAATATGTTAAATCATGTTTCATTATCGACATTGAAGTACCTATGTAACAAGTCACTGAAAGTCAAAACTTTGTAGATTTTGGACGTAGTATCAATAAAAGTGAGTATATATCAAAAAAATATATGTAATTTTGTAGTTTGAATTAATATCACGAGTATCTAGATGTTTTTCGTGAAAGATTTTGTCACAAAACACATTACTGATACTTGTGATTTTTAAATAATCAAATACGAAAAACACAGCTTCCGAAAAGTTTGCGAAACGAAACCAAAGTTAGTGAAACGAAATTGGGAAGGACGTTTCGAATAAAAATTACAAAATCGCACGAAAACGGCTGCGCGCTGAGATTATAGAAGAGAGACGTCCACAGACTTAATTAATAGGGACCGAGAGCGACCAATCGGACATATTCACCATGACGTCATTTGACGTGTAATACGGTTGAAATTTATTCCTTTGAGATTAACCCCCGTGGAGATGTCAAATCATTCATCAAATTGACGTTTCGCGCATAGATCATAGAAGAGAAACGTCATCCTCAATCAATAAAAAGACGTTTCGCTTTTTCGATTAGAAACAGTAGCGACGTCATTTCGATGTGAAAACCTAAGTTATAAAATCGGCCGCCAGTTATAGTTCGCTAAATTAGCGCAATAGCGAAGCCAATAGAGAACGCTAAAGTTGCAAAATCACCCTGATGAAATATTTAAAAGTGCTAAACATTACATAATTGTTAAACTTAACATAGATACATACATATCATTCAAGTAACTGCATATAGCAAATATGCAAGCACTAACATTAATTACATAAAGTAATTCATTACGTAAACGCTATTGTTTCCCTATTAGTCATTCAATTCCAAAAGCTCACGATAAATATACATGTCAACCTATTGATGGATTTTTTTGTTGTTGATGGTTGATCTTTTAAAGTTTTGTTTTTATGACTGAACCATACATTGCCACCAAGTTTACGTATATTTGCAAAGCTTGAGGTTTCTAAGTAGTCGAGAAGCGGTTGAAAAATCGATTACGAGATTTGAACACAGATAAAAAAAGCAGTGAATTTAAATAAGATATTGAGAAAAAGAGTGTACCTACCAACATTTTTTTTTTAGTTTTTGTATCAACCAGTTGAAGGAATTCCTACACTTGGTATAGTCAATGTTAATAAAGATTACAACTAAAGTATCATTTTACCTACATTATAAGGTAAAATTATTTAAGTGGTTGGATATTCAATTGCAGATTTTCTATGAACAATAATAGTAATATTTAATCAAAATTATCTAATAATTTCGGAAGAGTAAATACAAATATGAACCATTATAAAAATGATTAAAAAAACTAGTTGTAACAATTTAGTAATATAATAATAATAGTCAATCGCCAAGTCAGAATAAAAAAATCACAATGATATAATAGTCGATAACAGAGAGAATAAAGAATAGTCAAGAAAATCAATAAAACTGAAAAAATTCGATATTGTCAAAATCGCAATTATATCGCAAAATCGATATTGTTGCGCAACTACAACGGCAAAAATATGCAATTGCAAAAAGATACCACTATCCCTCCTAGTGAACTGAAACTTTTGAATCGAATCAACGAATCGGTCGACAGGCCATTTATAACGGCCTGTGACGTCTACCACTAGGCATTTTGCCTTTTCGTGGGGCTTCTCTTGAATCGGGCCCACTGGCCCGGCTTTCATGGGTATGGCGTCTCAGGGCTGTTCACCCTGAGGCAGACTTAAATAGGTATGCTGCTCTCGAGGCACGAGGCAGGTCTGTTTGAAGGACCATATCCAGCAGCCTGGTGTTCTCCTCCTTCGTGCCGATTTGGCACGCGCGAACGAGTTCCAGCAGCTGAATTACGGTCAACAAGACCAGCTCGTCGTTCTCGAGGCAGCGCATCTCGTCCAGGTAGTCTTCTGGATACTCTGGCATACTTCTGGGTTGTGGGGGTGGAGTAATCTCACTTTCTTCGTCCGTTTGGGTGCATGCGGACGCTGTGGTTGCTGTGGGCGTTTGGGAGCTGGTGGACTGGGCGGTCGCCTCGACCTCCATCCCCTCCTCCTGCTGCGGATGGGGCCCTGTTGACTGCTGCTGCAGTGGCTTCGAGCGGCGTCGCCGGTTCTTCCTCTCCACAGCTGGCTGCTGTGGAGTGGCCGGCGGCGCCGGCTTTTTCCTCCACGACAAGGGCTCCGTAGGGGCGGCGGCAGGCTGAGGCTTCGCCTGCGTCTTCCTCGGCGCTGGGCGTGGAGGAGGCGACGAAGGCGCGGCGGCGGTCGAGGCGCCCGGTGAGGCGCTTCGCGGTGTGGCTCGCGGAGGAGCGGTGGCTGCTGCACGCGGAGCACCCTGCTGCTTCCGCGTCGTCTGGCGGATTTCCGCTAGGAAACTGGGGCAGCGCCGGTTGTTGGCGGGGTGCTCCTGCCCGCAGTTTCCACAGGTTGCTCGGGCGGTCTTTGGCCGAGGGCAGTTTTTGGCAGCGTGCTCCTCGCCGCAGCAAACGCAAACCTGCGGCCGGTGGCAGTTGTGGCTGCTGTGCCGGAACTTTTGGCAGCGGTGGCACTGCTTGGGCCCGTTCCGGCCTCTCCAGCCCCGATGGTGACGGGCAGGTACCAGATGTCCGGGAGACTGAATACCTTGCGCCAGCCATCGTTCTTTCGAATGACAACGAAGAACAGCGCGCGCCGCCCTCCATGGATCAGGCGCGCGTACGTCGCTTCGATGTCCTTAGCCGCCAGCCCTTCGATGACCTCCTGCTGGGTGGTGTTAGCCGGGAGGCCCCGAATGGCTATCTTGGCGTCCTTTTCTATCGGCGGCGTGTAGGTGTGCCACGCCACCGAGTTGCCAAGGGAGTGAAGGTAGGCCTGGACGACGCGGTACTCTGCATCGTCGGCCGGGCGGAATCTGAGGCCGCCGCCGCGTCCGAGCGGTGCGACGTTCGGCGCACGCCCCAACTTCGCGCGGAGAGCCTTCAGGTGGTCGGGCCACCTATCGAGCTTGTCCACGACAATGGGTCGGGGGCGCGGCGCCTGCTTCGGCAGAAGCGGCGCGGGCGGCAATGGTGCTGGGGCCGCATCGCTGCGGCACGGCGTCGGGCTTTTCCTCGCCGCTAGTTGGGCGTAGGTAGGCTGCTCGTCTTCGGTGTCCGAGGGTAGCGGCGAGCCGAAGATCTGTTGATGATCGACGAAGGAGTCAGGGGAGTCGGCTCGGCGGCGCTGCGACTCCCTCTGCCGCTCATCTTCTGGAGACGCGGGGTCTCTCACGCGTTTCCTCGGTGTCGCGATCGGAATGAGCGGCATGTCCAGGCCCCTAGTAACTGGTGGGCTGTGCGGGGCGGCAGCAGCTTCGGCGGAGTTGGCAGCAGACTGCATTTCGAACCGGAGATACTCGACGGCACGAACTTCACGGCGAGGACCGGAGACGGCGCTCGACGGTCGACTCGCGGCGGCAATATTCAGCGCGGGCGGCGGAGCGGAGCAGGCGACCGTTCGAGACGGACGCCGGGCACTGAATGAAACTTTTGACCGGAGATCAGCCTTACTAGAGTACGCAGGACTCATCTCAACATTTTGTTTAAATGTCGTATCAATTTTACGCAATTAGTTTGTAAGCAATTTTTCAGGTTTATACACATTACTATTTTGCACATTTAGTCTGTAAGCTCTAGTCTGTAACCATTTAGTTTGTAAGTTCTTTAGAAAATAATTTGTCTAAGTGGCATTGATCTAGCTTTTCTAGAATCAATTATTTCCGGAAGATTGCAGTCATTATAAAAACGTGACAACTTTGAAAACATTTGGTTTTCCCAAAAATCATCGACTCTGTGAACTCTCACTACTTTAATTGTGTAATCAGGACCAACCATACTTCAAATAAGTATTGATAAGTAAGATTTGATAAAACCAATCGTGCTTTACATTCATGGCAAGTTCGCCCGAATTATTCAGTTGCATTTAATTTTTTTTTCTTGCAATCGCTTCTTCTGGCTCGATACTAAATGCAGATGCCATCAGGCGAAGCTCCCAGAAAGCAGTACTGTTCATCGATAAACAACCCACATTGTTCAATTTGAATGTTTTCTTGTACACCTATTTGTTTCAAAGCCTTTGCTTTATTTTCATTTCCGTGTAATAGAAGGTACATGACCCAAATCATAGCTATATAAAATATCCTTCACCAGTGGTGCTGAATTCTGATTTGAACGCCTCTTGCTAATTTTGGAAAACTTTGATGCCGTTAAAATGCTTCGACGAAGTTCGAGCCACAACGAGCTTTCTGCTTGTAATATAGTACTGCGCTCGATCTCAAAACGTTTCAACGCCTGTTGTTTAAGGTTGTTCAAGAACAACTCCTTCGTCATGTCATGTCAAAATCAGTTTGCTCCATATCTGCCGTTTATTTGTTGGTACACGTTGGCGTGTTACTAAATTAAGTTTGGTTCTGCTGCACTTTATTGCACTTGTATTTTTGGCATGTCGTTTTTGCTCGTTTCTTGCCCCACATAGTTTTATATAATGTGTATTGCGGTTTACCACTGTTGAAAGCCACTAATGCTGCGTAGCAGCGTGCTGTATAAGAGTCTTTCAAGGAATAATGTACTCTCTTGCCACCTACTATTTTGGCTACTACACTATTAAATTGTTCAGTACGATTGTTTGTTAAATTCTGCAGAAGGCTCCTGGAATTAAATGCCAGCAAAAGTTTGCATTCACTAAGAGGGATCGTGGTATCTCTTTGCAATTGCATATTCTTGCCGTTGCAGTTGCGCAACAAATGGTTATATGTAGCTTCCATACTGCTTTAGCTATATATTTACTGTGGCGGCAATCACCGGCGATCCGTATTGGTTTTAAGGGCTTCCTAGTAGACGGTCAAACTTGCTTTGTCAAGCACGTGAATTTTCATGCTTGACGAGCAATTTCGACCGTCTAATAAATTAATAGTTTAGTTGGCCACGAAGACCCATTTGTTCAGGGTTGGTCACACTCACGGGTCAACACCCATCCGGCGGCCTCCACGCATGAAGCGCGAGCCCGTGTAGGACTCTGGCCTTAGGGCTAGTTTCCCATAGGAGTCAATCTTCTGGCGCTCCTGGACGGTCTGTGCACCGTGCCGCGTAAGCCAATCGATTGTGCATTCTGACTAACAGTAGGGGAAGTCTAACAGTACTGTTTCCTATAGAGCGGGTGGCTGCTGACCTTACGGCGACTGCTCTTGAAACGACCATGGGCTAACCGATTCCGGGTGAACAGCCGGGGAAAGGATGCCGTGGTCCGCGATAGATTCGGTTGACACCGTTTCACCGCTACGTAAGGGAGAGGACCGCGCAAGCGACCTCGAACTCATAACCAGTCGAGATACCTGGTCGCAACTGGAAGTAAGGGCGTGAGAGTAAGCCCGCTGGGTAACATACCTGGCTATCTCGCGAATAAGGCGTTGGCCCCTTACGCGCATGTGGCGGAGCTTGACGGTGGACTGTTTTTGTCCTAAGTCTTCTGCGCTCTCTTCACGGGAGATAGAACGATCAAATTTCGTTAAAACTTCCTGAAGTGACGGGTTCGCCCGTTGTAGTTGTCAGCTCTAGTCGGTGCGCAAACCGTCCAGTAGCGCCGGGAGGCAATCCCCAGGGGGAACCGATCCACCAGCCGTAAGGCGTGAGACGCGAGTGTCATACCCGGGGAAGTCTTCCACACGAAGAGGCTTCTGAATAGGAGCTGAATCGTGAGTTAGACCGATCCGAAAACACAGTGGATGCTATGGTCAAAGCTGCACGAGACCGTTCGCTAACGACACACATACAGACAGACTTTAATCTGAAGATAGTCCTAATCTTCTCAGGAGAGGCTTAAAATATTTATTTCAGTCTTTATCTCGAAAAAAATTTTTTGCGCGTTCACAATCCTTTCCTTTCTGTTTTGTTAGTGGACCGGGGAACCTTGGCTACTAGCCGGGACGGCCAAGCCTGTCCCGGCAAGTAGCCAAGGATTGATTTTGTCTGAATATTAATGCCATTAAAAAAACGATTAGCGCCCCTCTCTCAGTCGACGGTGGAACCCGGTTGGGATCCGTTCCATGTGTTGGCCCTTAGCCGAGAAATAAACCACGCCACCCAAAGTGTTAATATTTAATTAAAATGTATGGCGCCATTTAAATACTAATAAAGTGTAGCTTGTATATATAAGATATTCCAAACCAAAATCTGATTTTGCCCCAACTAGGCATCTGGGTACCTTTCAAGTCTCTAAGAACAATATTTTGAGATTGAAATAAGACTAGGTCGCCCCCTGGTGGACAGATTTCAACCACAAACGATGCTTGCATACCAAGTCTGAGCTCAAACGGATTTTAAGGGTTTGGGCGCTATCGTGGAGGAATACACTCACACAGGCAGACACACAGAAGTGCGTTCACAATACTTTCCCTTCTCGTCGGTTGTTAGGCCGAGAAAGTGATAAGAATTTCTATTCTTTTTACTTTATTTGGCTTCCGGGTATATATAGGGCTCTATTTGTTCTTCTGAACAAATAGAGCCCTGTCTTTGAAATAAATACCTACTCTGCGTCGAACCACCATGGCACAACACATACCTACACAATTGACAGGTGGTGAGCCCATCGTAGCAGAAATGCAATTATTTATAAATATGATGTACATTTATGTATTATTGGTTTATAGACCAAAAGCCAGATTCCAAAAATTTTCTCTAACAGAATATTTGAGTTGGTGTTAACTTTGTGTGACAATATTCATCACTTGTAAAGTTGTAACAAGTGTTCTAAATACCTATATTAGTAAATGTAGCTACTGTACAAACTAACGAAAAGAGTTGTTGTACTTGTACTCGCTGGTCTTCTTTTTGGGGACCTTGTACTTGAGAGTTCGGTAAATACAAAGATGGTGAGGCATTCTTCTTCAGCATCTTACGGTTTGTCGTGACTAAAATGTCCCGTGTATTGAAGTGTACTTCGCACACATAAAAATGGCTGAAATCTCTGTCTACCAAATCTTCTCGTTCTATTAACCGCAACCACAGCAAACGCCTGAAAAAGGACATTACATTTATTGAAAACATGACAATAATACAAATAACATAATAATTATTAGTATCAAATTCGCAACTTCAAGATAAAACCGTGTACAAACAAACATTCATTATATTTATCTATCCTATCTATCTACCTACCTGCCTACACACCCACCTAAAAGTCGTCAATGTGATTTCTAATAGAGTACATTACAGCCTGTACAGACAACATTTCACATTTACATACCGAACTGTCATCCGCGAAAAATTGTCTTTTTCTGGACAAAAAGTATCCCATGTCTTTACCCGTTTCTAACTAGTCCTGTGTTTCTAACTAGCCCTCTGTCAAATTCTACAAGAATCTGTCTATAGTAGTTTAGAAGTGAAGAGGTAACAAACAGACGGACAGACGTACAACTAGAGCTGTCAACTACAACGAGCGAACCCGTCACCTCAGGAAACTCCCGTGACGTGAGCGCAGAAGACTTGGGACGAAAGACAATCCACTGTCTAGTTACGCCACCTGCCCGTCAGATGGCAACGCCTTATGACGAGGCACCGGGAAAGGTACCCAGCGGGCAGCCATGCCCTCTGACTACCAGTTTGGAAGGATATCTTCGTCTGGAATTAACCACCAGGATACCTCCTGCCTCCCGACTGGTTGCGAGTTGGAGGTCGCTTGCGCGGTCCTCTGCCTTACGTAGCGGTGAAACGGTGTCTTCCGAATCTATCGCGGACCACGGCATCCTTTGCCCTGCTTATTCACCCGGGATCAGGTGGCCGAATGGTAGTTTCAAAGCGGTTGCCATAAGATCAACAACTACCTCCCGCTCTATATGAAACATTACTGTTTCCAGACTCCCCCGGCTGTTAGTCGGAATGCACAATCGATTGGCTGACTGGCTCGCACTTCTACGTGGAGGCCGCCGGATGGGTGTTGACCCGTGAGTATAACCGACCCTGAACACATGGGTCTTCGTTGCCAAACTGCAACAGGGCCCATTAGCTCCCTCACAGACATACTGGACAGACTGGACAGACGTACAGACGGACCGACAGACAAATTTAGTTTCGAATTTAATACTTTCGAATTTATAATATTAGTAATTACAGTAAAAGTTGTTAATAAGGCAGTTGTAGGCACTTTCACCCCCTTTTGTTTGTAAGGCCATTAAAATATCACCGCTGGTATGTATACATGTTCAAAATTAAACAAAAATGTAATTTAAAAAATATGCGTTACTGATCACTGAGCGTCATTATTACCAGCATTATGCTAGGTTTACACGGGCTTAGTACTTGTCGCTTAGTACATGTCGGTTAGTAGTACTTGTCGCTAGATCATGAAAGTACCCGTTTTCGCGTTGGTATTGGCAGAAAGGTATTAATGGCACGACTTCCATTCGAAATGGACCACACCGCCGCCTTATTTTTCATACGATTTAAATTCCTGGATAAATGCTATGTTTTTTTCGGAAGTTTACTTTTCTGCCGCCATAATTACAAAATAAACTAAGCAAATGTCACTAAACAGAGAGAACAGTGTGTCACTTGCCATTTTGATTTGTCACTAAAAACCTTCCATGGCTGTCACTCGAGTCACCAAGCGACAAGTGCTTATATAGTAATTTGTGGTGGGTGTAGTCGCTTGTCGCTTAGTAAATAGGATCGGCTTCTATTCACTTGCACTGGCAGTTTCTTTAATACTAAGCACTAACGTGCTGAATCAGCATGTTAATACGCAAGGTTATAGTGCAAATGACGAGTACTAAGCATTAGCTACTAAGCCCGTGTAAACCAAGAATTAGGCATGTGTCATTTCATACCTAGTAGTAGTATTGAACATAGATAACTGAACTACTAAATAATATTTTATGTATCTTACCTTTCGGTATCAGCGGGTAATGAGAAAAATGTCAACTCGGGATTTGAGCGTGTAGTAATCATGCAGCCAAACAAACTGCAGCAACGCGATTTACGAGACATTATCGTAGATTTCAACCAGCGCGGCGGACGGAAATGAAACCCTAATAATGAAACAAACGCTCCCCACTCACCCGCGCGCAGGAAGACAAAAACATTGTCTTTGCATAGAAAAATGGCCACGCCCATTTGTTTCGATGTTTTTGTGTACCTATTGTTGCGAGAAAATACTCACAGGAGACGCGGCTTTACAGATTAAATAACTTATACGATGCGGATTTTCAAAGAAAAAAAAGACAGCCAGCTGACAGCTCGGAGCTTTGAGTGTTCGCCGATATTTGGCTACTCAGAGATAGACTGTATTTACCCACGCACCCTATTCACCCGACCTGGATCCTTCTAACTTATTTCTGTTCCCGAGAATGAAAACGGACCTCAAAGGGAAGAGATTTGAAGATGTGGAGGAGGTGAAAGATCTCAATGGAGTTCCAGAGATGTGTTGACTAATGGAAACTCAGATTGGATACGTATGTTGCTTCAAATGGAGAGTATGTACTTTAAAGAAACTATCTTGGTTTTTTTATTTTGTTAATAAAATTTGCTTTAAAGAAAACCGTTACTTTTGGGTAACCCATTGTATATCGTGATTGATTTTACCGAATGCTAAATTCTAATGCTAATGATATTCTATCTGTCCGTATTAATTCTGTGGTGTAATCAGCCTATATACAAATACGATTACACTAATACGATGTCAATTGTTAATTTGGTATACAGGTTTCAATACGTAATAGTTATCAAATATAATAATAGATGGCATGCTGCTCTCTCTGTATTATTTCTGTGTAATTGTGTAATTATGTATGTAATCTGTATTTCTATGTAATTTATATTTCTATATAATCAGCCTATATAAATATGCGATAGATGACACTAATAATTGAATGTTATTATTGTTATCATTGCATAAGTTATTGTTTTTTTTAAATCAATCAGTCCTTTAAAAAAAACATTATCTTTGTTATTATAGAAGGCCAAATAAATTGCTATTAGTTTCGCCGGACAATTCTATCAGCGCCACCTGCATGTCGCCGGCGCAGAAGGGTTGCTAAAACGTACTATTTATTAGCTTGAGCAGTCTAATACCATATTATTATAAATGATAATAGTTGTCTATTGTATTTATCTTGGGGAAAATGACGGCCAGACGTATAAATAATGTCTCGCCACCAATTTTAATAAAGTTATGTAGCTTAATTCAATAATAGTTTTACAAATCTGTCGCACTTAGGTACGCATGAAAGGTTATCCCCGCAGATTTTTTTAGCTTTTCCGAACTATTTCGACACTTCCTAGCGACACACGAAGACATATTGAAAACCACAAAACGACTGATTCGCCAAAGCATTACGAAACGGCCGCCGAACATAAATAACTAGATCGTCTCATCAGATCATAATATAAAGGCTGTCTCAATAAGAGTGCAATGTTTCGTCTCAATAAAGGCTGTCTCAATAAGAGTGTAAATAAAACAAGTATTTTATGAGCAGCTTGTGATATTTTTATTGTAAATTAGACATGTTCCGATAAAGTATGGCATAAAATATCCGGCAAATGGCCTGCGCGACTCTGGTGACAGGCCATTGCTCTTTTCATGAAATTTTTAATGATATTTTGACAAAGATGTGGCGGTATCTCACAGATGTCGCGTTGGATCTCGGCCTTGAGCTCAGGAATTGTTTCTAGTTTATTCTCATAGATCCGAAGTTTTACAAATTCCCAAAGAAAGAAATCGCACTGTGTTAAATCGCATAATATTGGTGGCCAGTCAACATCAGAGTTTTGCGAGATGATGTGGTCTGGAATCCGCACCAGATAGTTTCTCGTTGTGGATGCATTTATTTCTCATGGATAGCGTGCGGATTTTCTGAACCCCAAATTCTACAATTTTGCTTATTCACGAATCTAGTCAGATAGAAATGCGCTTTATCGGTGAAGATGATTAAAAAAAACGGCATTGACTTCATTTTGCTCCATTACTCATTGAAGTTATTGCCGGCGCTTTGCATAGTCTGCTGGTTTGAGCTCCTGAGTAAGATGATTCTTGTATGGTTAAAGGTGAAGGTGTTTCATCAAAATTCGCTGCGTACCTAGTGCTTCGTGAAATTTGAAGTTGTTGGGAACGATGCTGAATTGATGTTATCATACGACAATCTCTTACAACCAACCCTGCCATGAAGGGTTTATAAGTAAGGTGCGTGTAACATTAAGTATAGTTATTGCATTCGCTCGACATAATTGAAATTCAATTCCGTTAACTGAATCCAAACGGAAAATGGTGACCCAGCCGGGAATCGACCCGGAATCTTACAATGTTAGATCAGGCGAACTAACCACTACGCCACCGGGTCGTGTCGATTGTGCCTCGATTAATTATCAATTACCTGCGGAAACAAAACCGAAGAAATAGGTTAAGAAAATTCTAGTAAATCTTATAAAAGGTCAAAACATAAATATGCTGATATAACAGGAAATTATCAAGTTTCACCGATCTAATAGGCGATGGCATCTGGAGTGCTTATGAGAAAATGATTTTGGTGGCAGAGGATCTGGATCTAGAACGGCGTTTGTCGAATATGGCATGAAACATCACTCGAGACGAAATAGAATCTTATTTACGCTAACCCAGTCTTCCGCCAAGCTCTACCCGCGAAAATATTCGTGCAATACGTTCGTTGTTTTACTTATTTCAATTATTTACTCTGACCCGCCTAGATACGGGACATTTAAGTCCTAGTTAGGTGGGCACTGAGCATTAGCTGCATTTCGGTGTTCAATTTTTCAGAGTTACTTATAACATTGATAACAATGGGGCTAAATGTACAAACAAATAAATGAATAAAGTATTAAATCTAAAAAAAAAAATACGTGTGGCACTCGGGGACTGCCGCGGTAAAGCTATTGCATAGCATTTTTAAAAACCTATGCAATTATAATTATTTATTTATTTTATTTTTCTATCTATTATCTATTTATTCTATTTTATAATCAGACAACTGCGCTCTATCGGAAAACGTTGAAATTATTCCTAATCATTTGCGGCTGCGGAAGCAAATGATTCGGAATAATAATTTAAACGTCTTCCGATAGAGCGCCGCGCACGAATTTTTTATTCGATAAAGCAAAAAAACGGATTATTCGAAAAAAATCGTAGATAAAAAGATAGATAATAAAATTATCTTTAAAATGGTGCAGGTTTCATAATAATACGCCAGATAGTATTTGCGTAGTAGTCGTTTGTGTGTTCGGTTAGACCTAATTTCACAAATTAATTACACTATGTAATATAAACAAAATCTAAAATATTCAAAGCTAAGAATATTAGGAAAATGTTCTTGTTTAACATATATTCTTTTCGAATCGTAAGCAGTACTCGTTTAGACGTAATTATCAGTTTAAAATCATTAATTTTCGTTAAGAAATTTCTTCATTCGGTCGCCGCGCTGGCCTAGGCCCGCGATAAAAGCTATGCAATAGCTTAAAAAAAACTATATAATTAAGATTACCTGCAGTATTGTTTTCAAAATACTTTCATGTTTACTGGTCGACATTTCCAAGTCTCTTTTCCACCATGTTCAGTCGCAAATAATACAAGAATGACCAAATGAATTACTCGTAAAGTCTTTATAAAAATCAATATGACTTGTACTGTGTTTATGATAATTTGTGTAAACTGGAATAGTACCATCAACAATAAAATCCATAATTTTTTCACCAATTCGATTTTCTCTATCAATCTCAATTTCATTTTCATCATTGTTATGGTTATCTTCGGTAGGATCTTCATTATAATTGTCACGCAATAGTTGAATATTGGCATCAACATGGGCTTCATTTTGGGTAGCGTCTTGTATTGTCTCCAATAAATCTGATACTTCATAAAAAGGTGTGAAATGTTGTTCACGAAGATGAAGATGAATCCAGTTTTGTGTATCATTCGCTTTAAAATGACAAAAGATAGTGTCTTGATTCGTTGTAGTTATGTTGTAAAAACAATAATGTACACAAACATTTTGATTGTACATTTTTGAAATTAAGTACAAACAATCCAAATCTCCGTAATCATTAGTGCTTGACAGAATGTTGTTATATGCTTCTTGCGGATTGTGGCAGGAGTTTAAATAGGGTGAATGGCGTAACTGATTTCTCAAGTCACAAGTCTCAATTTGTAGTTGCAAAACACTTATGAGCGAGTGGAATAGACAATTTCCATCGCCAGGAATTCCTGTGTTCCAGTATAGAATAACTTCGGGAGTAATGCAATCATTACGCTGTTCATAAATTTGAAGTTGTTGGCTGTGAAATTGATTTTCTTGTAGCGTTACATTTTCTATATTTTCAACAGCTCTACATTGCACGACATTCTCTTCATTACTGTCCAATTTTTGTCTTTTCCTGTGAAAAAAGAAGTAGAATGTCAAGTTCGAAATTCAAAGCACAATACAAAATTTCGAAATTTTAATTCGAATTCCGATATTATCGAAATTTAATCGAAATTCCGAATTTCAAATGTCAAAATGTCAAGTTCGAAATTTGAAGTAGAATGAATATTAAGTTCGAAATTTGAAGTAGAATGTCAAGTTCGAAATTCGAAGTAAAATGTCAAGTTCGAAATTCGACGTAGAATTGCAAGTTCGAAATTTGAAGTAGAATGTCAAATTCGAAATTCGAAGTAAAATGTCAAGTGCGAAATTCGACGTAGAATTGCAAGTTCGAAATTCGAAGAAAAATATCAAGTTCGAAATTTGAAGTAAAATGTCAAGTTCGAAATTCGACGTAGAATTTCAAGTTCGAAATTCGAAGTAAAATATCAAGTTCGAAATTCGACGTAGAATTTCAAGTTCGAAATTCGAAGTAGAATGTCAAGTTCGAAATTCGAAGTAAAATATCAAGTTCGAAATTCGAAGTAAAATGTCAAGTTCAAAATTCGACATAGAATTTCAAGTTCGAAATTCGAAGTAGAATATCAAGTTCGAAATTCGAAGTAGAATGTCAAGTTCAAAATTCGAAGCACAATTTCAAGTTTGAAATTCGAAGTACAATTTCAAGTTCGAAATTCGAAATAGCATTCCAAGTTCGAAATTAGAAAAGAAAAGAACGTTTTAAAACTGACAAATTAAAAAAAAAGACTGTCTACCCACAGCGTTAGAGTCAGTCAGTGAGTCAGATATGCGCCTAACTAAATTATAAGTAGAATTATTATAGATTATAGACTAGATTATTGGCTAAAAACTACAAAATGATCTTATTGCAACAAATAGGTACAACCCCCCCAACCAAAGTATAATTTACGTCATACTACGAAAATCACGAATGAAATTTTGTCGCTTTATGAATGAATTTAGCAAATCGACGGTTCAACTTATACTTATGTGTAGGTACTTTTACCCGCAGGTTTCATATTGAAATTGACCCTAAATCGATTTTCAAAATCAATATTCAAGTTTGATCTTACAGTAATCACATCAGTTTATGAAATAAATGACGTACTTTATTTTATAACTGTTAATTAGTTAACTTGATGCACGAAGCCTATTCGTCTAGTCACCCCAATGTGACGTCAGGCAAGGAGCGTCAGAGCAGAGAAATGGTAATAAAATATACACGTAATAATACACGTTACTTACTTAATAATCTATTTTTCTCCAGTATACGGCGTTTATGTTGTAAAAATGTTGATTTCCTGGCCATTTTGTTTTTTTAATAACGTAATGTATTTCGTCTTTCTTCGGAACACAATGTCAGAATCCTACCGTAACAGTGGCCGCGGTCATACTGTATTAATTCAATTTATTTCTGATATCAGATAACTGCGCTCTATCGGTAAACGTTGAAATTATTCCGAATCATATGGAGCTGCATAATCAAATTATTCGGAATAATTCCGATAGAGCGCCGCGCACGAATGTTATTCAATAAAGCAACAAAACCGGATATTATTCTTTTATTCTTTGACTATTCGAAAAAAATCGTAGATAAAAAGATAGATAATTAAATTATCTTTAAAATGGTGCAGGTTTCATAATAATACGCCAGATAGTATTTGCGTAGTAGTCGTTTTTGTGTTCGGTTAGACCTAATTTCACAAATTAATTAAACTATGTAATATAAACAAAATCTAAAATATTCAAAGCTAAGAATATTAGGAAAATGTTCTTGTTTAACATATATTTTTTTTGAATCGTAAGCAGTACTCGTTTAGACGTAATTATCAGTTTAAAATCATTAATTTTCGTTAAGAAATTTCTTCATTCGGTCGCCGCGCTGGCTAGGCCCGCGATAAAAGCTATGCAATAGCTTAAAAAAAAAAATAATATACGTTACCTGAATTTGAAAATCGCAATAAAATTGTACAAAAACATCTGTCCTCCCAGTTAAGTTGTAGCATCAGTCAGAATAATTTCAACGACGGTCTTATGCAGAGTGGTTTAAGAAATAGGCTATCGCCTGATAATTTATTTGGCTTTCTCTTTTTTCCAAAAAATAGCAACGTACATGTTCCTATCCGCCTGCCAAAAAAATATTTATGACATTCTTGGAAAACGACATTGATATGGAATCAAAATCAACTTCTGGGAAAACGATAACATCAGGGAAATAAAAATGCTGTTTTAGTAACAATTAAAATTTAATCGTTGAATTTTTTTGGCAACTAATTCTTCGATTTCATGCTGTAGTTCGAAAGCAACATTTCGCGGTATTATTTTAATAGACCGTTCTAAATTACATAGGACAGTCTTGATCTCTGAAGCGGTCATGACGTCGTATTGACCGACGACTGGTGCGACGTTCGAAACGTCCATCGGCTCCTGCTTGATGGTAACCTCGTGTGTATCCAAGGCTTTTATTGTCTCTGAAGGAATATCTATTAGCAACCTATCTTCGTCGTCGTTCTCTGGACTTTCTCTATCTTGATCTTCGACTCTCTCGATTTTTATTTCTTCGATGGTTATTTCACCGCTACCTGGTTGAAAATCTGTATTGGCCTTCGAATTGGATGCTGTACTGCCACTTGAGGTGCCTGGCCCCTGGAAGGAGTATAAAATATTTATTATTATGAGTGACGTCATATGCAGAATATTTATTGTGGAATTCTGTATACATAAAAAAATCGAAAACTTGAATTTTGCATACTTAAATTAGGCCAGTATTGTTTCAAGCTTAAATGATAGAAACGTACCTATAACAAATATAATTATGACTACTAATGTCACTATAAACGTCCAACAAGTAGCTTTTTAATCTCTTTTTAAACATCTGTTTGCTCACGCTTACACAGTCTTCCTCAGATACAATAGTATTAAAGATTCTTGGAATGAGGTACTCTAACGTCCTTTCACCATAGTAGTTGTTCGTTCTTGGTTCTTCAAATCTTTTACGGACTTTTTCTCTAACCTAATGGGTCCTGTTGCAGTTTGGCCACAACGACCCATATGTAGGGTCGGCCAAACACACTAGTCAACACCCATCCGGCATCCTCCACGCAAAAGTGCGAGCCCGGGTAGGACTCTGGCCTTCGGGGCAGTTTCCCCAAAAAGTCAACCTCCGAGCGCTTCTGGACGGTTTGCGCACGGTCCGGCGTCAGCCTATCGATTGTGCATTCCGACCGACAGCCGTGGGAGTGTGGAAACAGTATTGTTTCCTATAGAGTAGGGTAGTTGTTAACCTTACGGCAACTGTTCTTGAAACGACCATTCGTGGTCCGCGATAGATTTGATAGACACCGTATCACCGCTACGCAAGGGTCCTCGAACTGAAACCAGTCGGGAGACCGGAGTAATCTGGTTGCAACTGGAAGTAAGGGCACGAGTGTCGGCCCGCTGATTGATTACCCTAGTTATCTCGCAGTATGGCGTTGGTCTCTTACGGGCGATCTCTTAGTTTCTCAAGTCTTCTACGCTCACCTCACGGGAGATAGAACGATCTAATATCGTTAAAACTTTCTGGGGTGACGGACTGTCGTAGTTGATGGCTCTAGTTGGTGTTTAAATAGCACTGACAACTAAATATTGTTTCAATCACAGCAATGATAGTATCTCGAATTATATGTAATTATTGACAAAGACCAAATTAGTCATTCGCCAATGAAACAGTGTTCTCGCCCTTGAGATGTTCCACCCTTTTTCGTACCAGTCGTGTGTTTCACCTAAAAGAAAGTTTCAAATTGCTCACCAATTTTTGATTTTTCCTCGCCAACTTGACCTTTCTTTCAAGTGTTGTCTGTGGCACTCCATACACCTGAGACGCCATTTTGTAACCTTTTTTGCCGTCCAAAACGTCCCTGACTGCCTGCTCCATGCTCTTCACTGGCCAGTTTCCCCTCGTCGTCTTACGAACATAGTTGCGAACCATTTTCAACTAGCAACGCAATTAGAAATCGCTTTAGAACTTTTAAAATTATATTATTATTAAATTTTCAAATCCTTTCTTGAATGGGACGATTGTGAAACTTTTGTAAAATTACATCGAAATCGATGTCAAATAAATAATCTCGTTAACGCTGGAAACGTCCGTGCACTTCCGCTGTGCTTGGGTGACTGGAGTGGGCGGGCCGCCGCGCAGCTGCGGAGATCACGCCACCAAAATATCGACCTACCCCGTCTCGCCCCGCTATCTCGTCTTGCCCCACCCTCTCCGCGCTCATTCTGTAGGAGCCTTGAGTAGTTAATGTCGACGAAGTAACGAAAATGACAATAAAATCAATTACGTGCAGGATAAGAGAAAATTTAAACAAATCTGTTACAAAAACTATTTTATTACAGCTGCAATTAAATGTGTTCTGCACCTTTTTTAACCAATTCAGACGCGTTTCCTTAGATAATGTATATGTATCAAGTAGGTATCACTAATATTTGGCCAAATAAATTGCTATTAGTTGGGGTTCGTGGTAAAATCCTAGCTGCGAAAACGTATTCCTGCATTAAGCAATCTAGTAATCAATGAGCAAATATAATTAATGATTCTGCCAAACATATGCGATTTATTAAGTTCTCCGTATCAATTGAATCGAATTAATTTTATTTATTTTATTTTTATTTTATTTATTTAGAGTAGGTATTACAAAATTTAACTAGTACATTTTACCATGTCACACTGCATGTAAATGAGGCAATAGCAGAAAACTGATTCTTATTGTGACTGAGACATGGTTATGACCGAAAGTCGCCTAACTAGGCCTGAGCCTGTTCTAAGGCAGACTTGAGCAATTTTCTTTGTGCATTATGATTACTATTTATTAACAATGCATATATTTCTAGACACAATCAAATAAAACTAATTATTACAATAGTCTACAAAAAATTAAATTAAAAATAGAAAATTCAAATCTTTTTAAAATAAAAATAAAATAAAATAAAACTAAATCTAATCCAAATAATAAATAAAACAAAATTAACATTAGAATAATCGGAATTAATAAAAATGCAAATTGATTGTCACTTTTTTAAAATATCAATTGCTTAATAGAAATGAAAAATTTTAGAATGATATAATTTCGTATTTTTGTCGATTTATAAAAATGGAAAGTATCTCAATATTTAATGTTAAAATTATGTAAATTAAATTAAATTAAATTAAAACTAATTAAACTAGTGCTAAATAATAATAATAATAATCATCAGAAATATAAATATATAAACTTAAATCAAACAAATAATCGTAAATATAATTAAAATGGAATTGTAATCAAATACGTAATTAAATTAAATGAAATAAAATAAAATAAAATAATGAATAGTTACAAATTGTTGAAAAATTAAAATATCAAAAAAAAAACGTATGTTTAAATATTCCTATCGCAATTATTAACTAAATAATTATCTTTAATTTATTCTGAGTGTGTTGATTTTCCTCTTTTAAAAACCATGCTGTCAATAGTTTTTTTAAATGTTTCCCATTTTCTTCAGTTTTAATGTTTTCCGGAAGGGCGTTGAAAAATCTTGAGGCACAAAATCGAAATGATCGTTGTCCAAACGTGGTTTTCATTTTGGGTATCATTACATTCCCATTGCAGGAGTTTCTAGTATTGATTATTTTTTGGGTAGCGATCAATTTTGTATTAAATTTTAAATATGATAATGCAGTTTTTAAATATAATTGTATAGTATCCAGAACCTCGTACTCCTTAAAAAGTGCCTTTGAAGGATATCTATACGGTTTCCGCGAAACAATTTTTAAAATGCATTTTTGTGCAACATTCAGGGGAGATATGATGGTTTGTGCCCATCCACCCCAGCCAATTATCCCATAACACAGAAGGCTTTGACAAAGAGCATAGTAAACGCTTTTTAGCGCTCTTGGACTAAAGACATTCCTCACCTCTTTACAGACATAAGCCAATTTTCTGATTTTGCAAGCTAGTAACTCGATGTGATCCTGCCACCTTAGACGATTATCTATAATTATTCCTAGGTATTTAATGGATTCTACCCTATCCAGCGACGGGCAACTGCAATGACTTTGATCATTGCAAGTATGTATTTTAATGATATGGTCCGATGACGGTTGGCCTCTCATATTGATACTAAAAGGAATTACTTTAGTTTTATCTATGTTAAGACTTAGTAAAGAATTATCCAGCCATTCCCTTACAATATTTAGTCCTTTATTAGCTTCACTAAAAGTATATTTCCAATTATGGCCTTCAAATAGAATTACTGTGTCATCTGCAAAGGATACTGTTTTACCGACAAGATCACACAGTTTATTCATATAAACTGAAATAGAATAGGTCCAAGAACACTACCCTACACTAATTGTTCTACATCCTCGCAAAACAGCATAAAGGCCAGTCTCTACAAATAACGGCATTGTTTCTTTTTACAAGCGCTTCAAAAAGCTTCTCGAAAGTGTCAGCAAAATCCACATTGCAGATGTTTGTCATTGTGACAGATACGCAATCAATCGTAATCGTCGAATTAGCATCCCTAGTTATTACAATAGAGTTTAAATTAGTAAGCATTTTGGCATCGTAAATGCATTCACCTACGATTTGACTAACTACTTATTCCGCAATCAAAGAAGACGCCTTTGTTATGTATCATAATATAGGAAATTACGATAGTTGGCAGTGGTACAAACAAAACGAACCAAAAACTCGAGTTAGGTTTATAAAAAAATAAAAAAAAGTAAATCACAGAAAAGCTCACACTAATCAGATACATATAAAAGAGATAAAAATAGGAACAGTTATGCTACGAAAATACTGTTCTATGAAAGTTCAAACTGGAATGCGATTTTGAAATGCGCGGTGGGACTGTTTTCAAACGCTTAGTAAATCCGGATACAGCAAAATGCAGTGACAGTCCTGTACTGGCTAAACAGGGGTTAAGTCAAGCACACAGTGGGACGGCATCAGGTAAACAAGGTAAAAAGCATCAGGTTTTCAAGCAAGGGGGCTCCATCACAGTCCACATATTTCCCACGGTCGAACGATCGACCCTTAGTATATTTAACATACGCCTTGGTTTCAGATGTGTTGTCCGTAATTTATGGTTGGTAAAGCAGTATAACAATGGAGAACACAAAAGGGTCAAAATATTACTATCAAATATACCTAAAATCAAAGCCTAGATCATGTACATTACATTAGTTTTTATTTCACTTCAATACATGCAGTATTTCCGAAGTTATAACGACGAGAAGTGTAGGCCCTTTTTTAAATTTGAAAGATTACGCTCGCTCATACTATGACGTCACAGCCTTGTTAGCCCTCGCTTCATACACGGCGCGGCGCTCAGTCAGTGCGTTGATCCGACCGTCTTCGTTTCCTATTAGCTATAGTGGTGCTTGTATTTCAAAGAAATAATATAAATTATCCTTTATATCCGATTACACTAAAGTGAAACGTGTAGTGTGTAGAATGGAAGAATGTTTTCTAAAAGGTCAGTCGGACAATCTGCCAAGAGTGGATAGTTTAATGGTGGCACAATATTTCATGAAGAATCAGGATTTTACAGCTGCCGAAATTCGTGGAATAAAGATGAAAAGGTATGTATGTTCTAAGTAAGCATTACCTAGTCTTTTTTTTAATAAAAATAAATACCTAATAGTTCAGAAATCAGTGCTGATCAACTTGCGGGCCGCAAATTTTTACTTATCATTTTTATTGGTTATTTATTAACGCCTGTCGCAAAAAGAGGTGTGTTATAAGTTTGACCGCTATGTGTATCTGGCTGTATGTCTATCTGTGTGTCTGTATGTCTGTTGATAGTACCGTAGCTCATGAACGGGTGAACCGATTTCGATGCGTTTTTTTAAATTTGAATGTTGTTTTTTTAACAGTGGTTCATAGACATGTTTTATCACAATCGGTTAAGCCGTTCTAATAGTACATTAAAAACGTACGTTTTGTATAGGTTTTTTTAAAAATTCGAAGTGTTATATGGTTCTAGGTCAGGAAGAGAGAGCTACGGAGATGACGCCATAGGGTATATACAGTTAAAAAGAGAGGGTGACGTATGTACCGTCAAGTGCCGAATAACTCCTGAACACAAAGTGCGTTCAAAACCTTACCACTGTGTTTTGCAATGCAACGAAGAGGAGGTAATAAGCATATCCTGTGAAGACTGCGCAGCTAGCAAAGGTGGATGTAAACATTCTATGGCATTTTTAATGTGGCTTCACCGCAGAACGGAGGAGCCGTCGCCGACTTCAGACATGTTACTGGAAGAAGGCAACTCTTTCAGGTGATTAATAGAGATTTAAAATAGGTTACGGCTGGTGTAGTTTATTATACACCCAGTACAGCACCTATCATTATATTATTGTTATGTCGTATAATATTGTTATATTGTTGTAATGTTTACAGGTATTGGAACTACATTGAAGTTCATCAAAGCCAAGGATTTTGCTCAAAATAACAAGGTCACAGAAATACCTAATAACGACGACTTTATTGACAAAATTGTGCAAAAAATAAATGATCTTGGGCTTGATTGTCAGCTTTCAGCCTACTTTAAAGATAAATCAGAGGTACAAAAATTATCCATGCATAACCTTATATGTACTTTTATAGAAGGCAATGAAAATTTAAGTTTTGACTCATTTTTAAATTATTGCATAACTGAAATGACAGATGAAAGATGCCAACTCGTTGAATCAGGAACCAAGGCGCAAGCCAGTTTAGACCTTTGGTTTGAAATGCGGTATGGACGAGTAACTGCATCGAAAACTCATGAAGCTGCTCAATGCCGCACACAAAATGGAACTCTTGTTGAGGAAATATTTGGGGCTAAGCTTTTGATTGAAACTGATGCGATGAAAAGAGGGAAAGTTTTGGAAGAAATTGTGAGAAAAGAAGTGGAAATTAAAAAAAATATTTCGATTAAACCCTCTGGACTTTATCTCAGTGCAAGTTATCCATTTTTTGGAGCATCACCAGACGGAGTAACTGAGACTCACGTTATAGAAATAAAGTGTCCATCAAAAGCTGCAACAGTTAATAAATATTATAAAGATGGATCATTAGGTAAGCAATATTTAGCACAAGTACAGACCCAGATGCTCTTAACAGGAAAAGAAAAAGGTTTTTTTTGTGTTGCACATGCAGACTTTGAAGTGTCAAAAGAAGTGGATGTTTACGAAGTTTTATACGATAAAAGCTACTGTCAGAATCTTTTTGTTAAAATTAGTAAGTTTTGGAAGGAGTGTGTTTTTGAAAAACTTATTAAAATAGGAGTCCCAACTGATGTATGTATGAAGGATGGTATATTTGTATGAAGTCTTTTATACTGAAAAATCATTCATAAAAATTAAACAGTGAGTTATGTAAATTAACTATACCGCAGGCAGTCATCATTACGTAGTCTAATACACCAACGTGTTTAATTAAGATCTACAGTAGCATGTGGCATCAAGAATCCAAAGTTCCTTAATCTGCCGATGGCTCTCTCGACATGTATACGCAAAGCTGCATTTTTTTTTGTTTCTAGTACTTCACTTTTTGTTGGAGTTATGTTAGCGCTGACACTAGGTGGGCGTATCAAGGTGCATTCTTTTTGCTGCAAAAGATGAGCCACATTCTTGAAACCTCGATCAGCCATAACTGCACTATTTTTAGGTAGCAAATTTAGATATCCACAGTCCTCAAATATGACGGAGTCAGATGCTCTTCCTCCATATCCCTCAGAAATAAAATTAATAAGACCATCCGGAGTTATGGATATCAAGTATTTCATGGTATTACATGATTTATATTCTGACCATGTTAGTGCTTGCTTTGCTGCTTCTGACGGTTTTTTTATTTGTATTTCCAGACAATCTATAATACTTTTGACATTGCTGTATCTCTTTCGAAATGGCATTGGTATATTAGACACAACTTGTGTTGATTTTGGAAAAAATACAAGACTTTTCATACAAGATGAAATTATTGGAATATTTTTTCTAAAAATAATTCCTACAGAACCGCTTGTAATACCAAAATCAAGCGCAAGTGACGCGTTGGATTGATATACGCGGATCTTTTTTAGGACTACCATCACATCTCTTGGTGAGCATTTGCAAGATTCACTTAAAAGCTGAATGCAACAATACCATTGTTTTGGGATGCCTAAAAGCATCTGAGGCTCCCGAGAAACACATAAAAGAGCGGCTTTTTGCATGTATGTTTTAAAAGATTCCTTATCGAAATCAGCCTCAGAATCGCTAATGTATGTTTCATCTAATGTTTCTAATGTTTCTCGTAATCACTGTGAGTATTTGTTGATATCAAAGATTTTTTCTTCAAAACTGGAAGTCGATGGTTTATTTTCAAGCGGATTTTGTTTCTTGATTTTGTTTTGTTTTTTATCCATAGATGTCAAATCAAAATATTTATTATCGGTCTCAGTACTTTTATGATAAACTTTGTTCCTTAAATTTACTTGAATTTTTTTGTGTTTCGTTTTTAGAATATCTTCTTTGGTACTACTTACATTTTCATCTCTTGTCACATCATTTAAGGGGTCGTCATTCACAATATCTTGAACTCGAGGAATGGAATCCACAATATATATTTCTTCAATGTCATGTGAAGTAGACGCAATACATTCATTTGAGGAAGTTGTCAGTTTTGCAATTTTAAGTTTTTTTACAACAGGGCGCTCAGGTTTTTCAACTGTTTGTTTTTGACAATCAAACCTATGAGGCACTACGCCTTTCTTGAGTTTAAGTTTTCCTCCAACTAGTTTATACTTAACATAATTTTCCATGTCATTTTCCACCTAAAACAAAAATAATAACATTTTAAAGACAAATTAAAAACCCGAATAAAAACCGTGAATTAAAACCGTGTTTAATGTACGTTGCATCACTTAAAAGGTAGTCTATCATTAAAAAAATGTTTACTACGAAAACTAAGGATAAATGCGGGCCGCGAGTTTGATACTTCTGACAAAACATTTACTTATTCATAGCAGGGATGAAAATATTTCGGTTGAGAAGCACTGCACTGCCAGTAGATAGGTAGGTTAAGTAGGTCAAATGTTGCAAGCATAAGTAGAAAGAAGAAGGATAAAACCATTATTAACAAATAGTAAATACTTACATCGAAATGGTCTTCACAGCAGTGCGCTTTAGTTTTAGGGCCTATTGAATCGACTCTTTTTACGACTGTCATCCACTTTTTCCTCATTTTTGGGTCCTTAAAAGGCACATAAAAAAAGAGTTTACCAGGTGTTTTAACAGTTGAATTGAAGCACTGAGGCACAATACAGTATTTGTTTCCCATTTTTACCACAGAGAACTTTATAATTTAGATTTTTACAGCGTAGCAGCGCGCGGCGTGCGAACGAGAGCGCAGCTGTCGAACAGCCGGCGGAAACTCAAGCCTTATTTTGTATGGAGACTCAAGCTTTGTGACAACACGCGCGCACACGTGGTTGCGGCTGCTGCCATTGTGCAACTACAGTGTAATCGACCCAAAAGTGACCCGTGTATTGACAGAACTGTCATGTCGGCGTAATGTCGGCATGACGCAGCGGCGGTGGTCTGTTTACGTAAATTTTTAAAGGCGTTTCGCGCATAAAGTGGCTGAAAATTGCTGGACCTCCACACAGGATGTGTCTCGTGTGTAAGGTGTAGTTGATAAGTTGTAAGAAACACGGAAAACGTAAAGACTATGTTTTATGTGCGTTTTCCCCAAAGGACCAAAACAGGTGAGTTTCACTCTTTCCTATACCAAATCGGGTTTCTTTTAACGTATATGAGCTGTAGAATCGTGGCAACTGATATTAGTGGATTAAGTGCGTAAGAATCATCGTTTTTAATAATTCTAGTATTTTGAGGTTGACCTGACAGTTTAGGTTAGGTTTTGTCATGGAGATTTGTAGGGTTGTCTTTGTTTTTATTTTTATCGATATCGACACTTATGATTTCTTCGTCATTCGCTACCGATGAATGCAACAACCAAAACCGAATAGTAAAAGCAGTCTCGTATTTAACCGCGGTGGAAATTAACAACACTGGAAAATTACTTACACTTTTTACAATAGCTTTATAACGGGTCTGTCGAAATACTTCAGCATACAAGAGCTGAAAATGTAGTACGTATTGTACATTAAAAAATACAAGCGAGTTTTTAGTTAGTGACACCTTTGAACTGGGTGAATCAGTTGAGCAAAAAACCAACTATTAAAAAGAAAAATTGAAAAAAAAGATATGACATAATTAAAAATTTGACAAGCGTTGAGCGCGCTGCGCCATCTAGCAATGGGTAAAATATCGCGTATAAACAACATTCGCGATATTTTACATACTGCCAGATGGCTCAACGCGCTCAATGCTCGTCAAACTTTTATTTATCAGTCAAGATTTTCAAATTTTCCAAAAAAAGAATGTTTTTGTGTTTATCCCAAAAATTCCTACCAAAATGTGGTTATTTGGTAATACTTTATGCACCCACTTCAAGGATATCACTAATTAAAATCTCACACTGTATAGATCAGCCACATAAAAAGGTTCAAAAGTATATGATGAAATCACCAAGATTCACCAAAACGGACCGCATATATATTTCGAAAACGACAGTCCATAAACCGACTGCCAGCCATTAGCCTATGATCTGCCTATAAATCTTATGAAGTCCACCATCTCCTTGAAAGAAATCTGTATCCTTACAATGCAGTCAGCAGTGCAGAAACCTCCTTTCTGTGAATGACATCCTAACTTTGTTATACGATCTATCACTGCTAAATATAAATGATTAATATATTTTATTTTATTTTCAGTCATTGCTCCGAGGGAATGAAAATTATTGGCTGATTTTAAGAAGAAAACTGAATGTACATGGTCATCATTGAAGAAAAGCATCAAAGCGATTGACAGTACCTAGTCACCAATGGTCAAAGATATGTTTAGATTATGATTTCTATGTTCTTGTTAATACTCGGTTCCATTAGATTTCCTTAATACGTTGTGCAATGTTTTTATATTAGGCAGTTTTTAAAAACAGAATGTGACATAAAATTTGAACACATCTTTGTTAGTTATTAATTATAATGCACTGTGGTTAATTTAATGTACATTTGTACGAATTTATAGCATTTGTATGACAAACAAAAAAAAATGCCCTTCAGAAACAGAATATGATAGTTAAAATTAAAACACATCGTTGTTAGTTATTAATTATCATGCACTGTGGTTAATTTAATGTACATTGGTATATAGCTACTTTATTGCTTTTTTTAAATCCTGATTCAGGGCAAGTTTTTTATTTTGTCCCATGAAAATCTGAAATTACCAGAAATAATATTTGTTTGTATTATTAATTTGAGTTTTGTTGAAAAATATGGATGATTGTGACCAAAATTGTGATTGTGTAACAATGGAAAATAAGAAAGTTTATGATTTTTAATACTTTTAATTTTAAGTACACTGTTCCTAGTATAATAATTTCCTTACTATGTTACCGTATACTGCTGTCAAATAATGCCATGTAAATAAAATGGACTGTTAAATATCAAATATACCGAGGGCCTAAAGCTGAAAAATCGTATATACGAATATGCAGTTTACAGGAGAGAGGCTTGTCAACGCTATTGTATGTATAAAATCGAAGACTATCGCGGTTGTTTGACATTATAAATAGAATAGAAACGAATTTACCGCGCGAAATTTGTAGCACACGACGTTTCAGTGACGTTGCAGCCGCCGTTGTCTAGACTAGACAATGGCGGTTGCAACGTCACCGAAACGTCGGGTGCTACAAATTTCGAGCGGTAAATTCGTTTCTATCCTATTTATACTGTTGTGCGTAATATTGAATACATACAAATGATTCACCCTACTAATTTATCAAACGATAATAATTTCATTCTGTTGTTTAAAATAGGGTGATTTGCCCTGAGAAGTCAATTTTAGAAATTCTGTATATACGTTTAATCTTGAGGCCCTCGATATACCACTGTATACATATTGCAGGAATAAAGTTTACGAACTTGTTTATCTTTATTTGAAATTCACTCAAAATCTGTTATCATGTGATATTTAACTGCGTTAATTTTTTGGTACGCTTTAACGGTACACGCCATGACAACAGATTTTATGCTACGATGAAATCTGCGTTCCGGGATGCGCTCGAGTGCTCATAGTGAAAAGTGTCGATGTCGATACTTTGACGCGACACTCTCACGTTACTCTCTAGTTGAGACGTCATTTGTTTGAATGTGTGTGTGAATTTAGTGACGTGCTGTTGGCGACGGAAAGCTTATGTTTGATTATTTTTTGTATGGAGTTCCACATCTCATTATTAAATTATCTTTGCTGTCGAATGACCAAGGCTGTGACGTCATCGGCTAGTGAGCGCGCGCCCGCGATTTTAAAATCATTCGGCCGGAAATACGCACTTTGATCGTAAATATCTCATCCATTTTATAAGATATGAAAAAAGTAAAAACACAGTTTTTCTCGTATTTTTTTGTAGATTTATTTGGCATGTAAAGTAAAAAACGTTTGTCAGACCCATTGATTATATTATAGGGTATTAGATTGCTCAACACTATAATAACATTTGGAAGCTAGGATTTAACTACGAAATGCAACGTGTCACGAAATGTGTACTACGAAATGCAGCGACTACGAAATGCAGTGTACTACGAAATGCAGCGAAATCATATTTCCAAAAATGTATTAATCTTCTCTTATGTACAATATGGCGGTTTTCGTGGTATTACAACTGTATGATTTGTGTATGATACGAATTGTGTATGATAACCGTAAGCGTTCATCACAGTGGTTGAATAAGAAAGAAATAAGAAATAAGGAAAAAATATTTTCAAACACCCGATCTGGGTATAGAAATTACATATCAAATAAAATTGGTCTTTCTACAAATAAAATTACATTTCAAATTATAAAAAAGTCTATGAAAAACTAATATTGAAAAAAAAACATAGAAATTCATAAATAACAAAGACATAAAAACTAGAAAAATAAAAATAAACAGAAATAATGAGAAAACATAGCGAATCAGCAATTCAATAACGAAAATATATGAAAACAAAAAAAAGAAAGCATCCAAAGAGTTCTACATAAACTACATTTAATAAGGATCGCTATCATTTAATAAGCTAAGATCGATAGCATTTAATAAGTTTTAAAAGATAGTTTGTATCAATCAACAATCAAGAAATAGAAAAATGCATCGACTCTCCAAAGAACATAAAATCAACTGGTCTCGATGATATACCTGTTAGCGTAATTAAAATCCATAAACGTGTACTGGCACCTTGTCTAACATATCATTACAATTTAAGCTTTTCAGAGGGAATATTTCCAGACTGTCATAAAGTAGCCAAGATTACACCGATATACAAAAAAGGGCGATCCCACGAGCGTAGAAAATTATCGACCCGTAGCCCTACTGGGTAATTTCTCAAAAATTTTGGAGAAGGTCACCGAAAAACGACTAAATGGTTTCCTTGAAAAATTTGTGGACATTTCAGACAGTCAATATGGATTCCGGACAAAAAAAAATCTACACAGGATGCCGCGCCGTCTGCATGTTTCATGATTGAGAATAGTCAAAACAAGAAGATGCAGCTGAATAATGTTCAAAACGCAAAATCAGTCAGAATAAGCTCATGGTGACGGCATGATTGTCATGTGCCGGTGTTATCCATTACCGCTTTGGCGGCCTGGAAATATGTACCGCCAAGAAGTGCTACCAATACTGGTATAGGGCTGTTACTGCATGCCTCACTGAGTAATACGTTTTGGCATCTAGGATTTTAATTGGAAACGCAAACTATAGATGGTACTCATAGTTCCAATAATTGATTTATCTTCTCTTATGTTTTCAATATGGCGGAGTTCGTATTATGGCAGTATAGCGGCGTACTACAGATATCACTCTTGACACCACTCACATACGGTGTTCTATCTCTAAATAAAATAATAAAATAATATGAAAGATTTTTTAAATCATAGCATATTTTAATATTATTTACATAAATATGTCATTTTTTTATTTGGTATACAGGGTTCAATACGTAATAAATACGCAATTTTAAGTTTATATAAACTAATAGATGGCATTCTATTTCTATATTATTTCTGTGATGTAATTATATATGTGTGATAGGTATAGGTAGGTGATAGAAAGATGGCACTAATAATTGAAAGTAATTATTGCAATAATTGATTGAATTATTATGTTTTTATAAACAATCAGTCTTTTATAAAAAAAAACATTCATTATCAATATTAATATAGATGGCCGAAAAAAATGCTATTAATTTCGTTGCGCAACGCTATATTATATTTAAAAACTAGCTCACAGACACACAGACAGTTTTCAATCATCTCGGGGGGGGGGGGCTCAAAATAGATACTACCGTATTGTTCTCGAAAGAAAAAAAACATACTTTGTATCCTGGTCGGTTGGTGGGCCGGGAAAGTAAAAAGAATAGTAGAACGTCTCCATACTAGAGCAACGATTTTTGCATTCGTACATGCATGTGCTGTCCGTACTAGGGAATGCAATGTCGGTATACCGAGATCTCGAAATACCAAATCTCGCACTGATTTTGCAAGATTAATCTTGCATGCGAAATCCCGCGCGATCTCGCAAGATTTCCACCAAAATCTTTGATCAAGAGAGAGAGATGAAGCTGATCAAACGATTGTATCCGATAACATAACCGAAATGACATTTTTCTCAAACGAATAGTGGACTTGCTCGTCCGTCTACATCTGCAGATGCAGTTGTTGAGACCCATATTAGACCCAGCGAACGACAGTAAGGATGGTGATAACTTGCCTCTATCTTTAGCGGCCGCAACTGCAAACACATCTCTCTCTCTCTCTATCTCTCTCTCTCTCTCTATCTCTCTCTCTCTCTCTATCTATCTCTCTCTCTCCCTCTCTCGCTCTCTCGCTCTCTCGCTCCCTCGCTCCCTCGCTCCCTCGCTCCCTCCCTCCCTCCCCCCCTCTCGGTTATGGTCCCCTTAGATCAATCAATATCAGTCGACGAGCCCTGATAGGGGCCCGTGACGTCTTCCACTATTCGCTCTGTTAGGTGGAGCTTCTCGTGAGCCGGGCCCATCGACCCGGCTTTCATTTGGTCTTCACAGGGCTTGCTGGCCCTGTGGCAGGTATCTTTATTGGACGCCTGACGGATCAGTCGTCTTATGGTGATAGGATGATACGGGAGTGTGTACATGGCATCTTCTGAGGCGATGACTGCTGTGCTGCAGTACCCGCGCTGGTGGTCCGCTAGTCTAGCAGACTGCGCGGTTACGGCTTCCGGACATCTGGCGGTCTGGTGTGCAGCGGAGCGAGCTGACGAATGTGCTCGTGCGGCGAGATGTCGGCCCTCTGGTACATGGCACGCGCGAGGCGCTTCACGTAATCCTCCACGGACTCTTTCTCGCTAAAGTCGCGTTCCAGAGTCGCGTTTCTGACGTACCATGGGGCTCCCGAAACTTTTCTCAACCCCACATTCATCAGCCGCTGGATATTTGTCCGCTGTGACGTCGATATGAGGTGGTACCAGGCCGGTGCCGTGTACGTGAATTTTGTTCTCACGTACATCTTCAGCATCAGCAGTCGTGTCTTCGCCGGAATCGCGGCCGAGCGAAGCATGGGCAGCAGCGCATAGAAGGCGGATTTCGAAGCGGCGACCGTCGCTTTCGCGTGATGCGAGAAGTTGAGGCGACGGTCAATATGCACTCCGAGGTACTTGACCGTGTTTTTCCACGGTACCGGGGTGCTCCGTATAGCGCCGGCTATAGGCAGCTTCCTTGCGGGACTCCCGCCGCGATGGGTCTAATTGTTGACTGATTGCCCTCCACCGCGACGTAGAATCCTCTTCCGGAGAGGAAGGAAGCCACCACGTTTCGGAGCAGGCGCGGTGTCGTTGTCTGAGTCGCCAGCTTGTATCGGAGGCCCTCGTGCCAGACTCGGTCGAACGCCTTTTCGACGTCCAGGAAGACGGCTGCCGAGTGCAGGTGTTTGTTGTAGGATTCCGTAAGGCGGTGTACTACCCGCGTAAGTTGCAGGGTAGTCGAGTGGCCCGTACGGAATCCGTACTGCTCGGCGCGCGGGGCGAGGTGCGGCGTGAGTCGCGCCAGTGCGCATCGCTCGAAGACCTTCGCAAGAGTGGGCAGCAGTGAAATCGGTCGATAGTTGCCCGGCTGCCGCAGGTCTTTGCGAGGTTTCGGCAGCATTATCACCTTGGCCGTCTTCCACTTCTCAGGAAAGTGACCGAGTCTGATGCAGGAATTGAGAAGCCCTGCAAGGGCCGGGAGCTGGTCCCCTTAGAGATGGTTTTGAAAGCCTGACCACAAGAACGCCGCGCACTTGCAACTGGTTCGTCCATTGATAACCCTATCAGAAAAGAAATTAATCTCTGAATCAGGCGAGACAAAAGCACAATACCTGCAGTTTGCCTACCAATGCCTGTTATCTGTGGTATCGATAAGTTTGAGGCAGAATGTGCATTTTCTGCCGCTGGATATCTGACACGCAGCATCCGAAGTCGATTAGCTGACGAAACTCTAGATGTGTGGTGTTTTTTAAGAAGTTACTTATCTCCTATTTTTTTAAATAAATGATTAAAAACATATTTTATTTCATTAGCTCGCCCTTACGACGTAACATTACCAAGTTGCAATAGAAATAATCAAAATGATTATAAATAAAAAAATAACACTGAAATCTGCGAGATCTCGCATAATACCGGGATCTTGCGAAATTAGACTTTTATATTTTGCAAATACCAAGATTGAAGGTTTTGCTGCAAAATTACATTCACTAGTCCGTACGCTACCACTACCTAGATTCTCACGGGTCTCGCCGGCCGACAGTCAGGGCCGCCGCGCGCTCTCGTACGCACGTGTGCCGTCTGCCTGCCGCTGGTTGAAATCTACGATAATGTCTCGTAAATCGCGTTGCTGCAGTTTGTTTGGCTGCATGATTACTACACGCTCAAATCCCGAGTTGACATTTTTCTCATTACCCGCTGATACCGAAAGGTAAGATACATAAAATATTACCTATTTAGTAGTTCAGTTATCTATGTTCAATACTACTACTAGGTATGAAATGACACATGTCTAATTCTAGGTTTACACGGGCTTAGTAGCTAATGTTTAGTCCTCGTCATTTGCACTATAACCTTGCGTATTAACATGCTTATTCAGCACGTTAGTGCTTAGTATTAAAGAAACTGCCAGTGCAAGTGAATAGAAGCCGATCCTATTTACTAAGCGACAAGCGACTACACCCACCACAAATTACTATGTAAGCACTTGTCGCTTGGTGACTCGAGTGACAGCCATGGAAGGTTTTTAGTGACAAATCAAAATGGCAAGTGACACACTGTTCTCTCTGTTTAGTGACATTTGCTTAGTTTATTTTATAATTATGGCGGCAGAAAGGTAGACTTCCGAAAAAAACATAACATTTATCCAGGAATTTTAATCCATTTCGAATGGAAGTCGTGCCATTAATACCTTTCTGCCAATACCAACGCGAAAATGGGTACTTTTCATGATCTAGCGACAAGTACTACTAACCAACATGTACTAAGCGACAAGTACTAAGCCCGTGTATACCTAGCATAATGCTGGTAATAATGACGCTCAGTGATCAGTAACGCATATTTTTTAAATTACATTTTTGTTTAATTTTGAACATGTATACATACCAGCGGTGATATTTTAATGGCCTTACAAACAAAAGGGGTTGAAAGGCCTACAACTGCCTTATTAACAACTTTTACTGTAATTACTAATATTATAAATTCGAAAGTATTAAATTCGAAACTAAATTTGTCTGTCGGTCCGTCTGTACGTCTGTCCAGTATGTCTGTGAGGGAGCTAATGGGCCCTGTTGCAGTTTGGCAACGAAGACCCATGTGTTCAGGGTCTGTCATACTCACGGGTCAACACCCATCCGGCGGCCTCCACGTAGAAGTGCGAGCCAGTCAGCCAATCGATTGTGCATTCCGACTAACAGCCGGGGGAGTCTGGAAACAGCAATGTTTCATATAGAGCGGTAGTTGTTGATCTTATGGCAACCGCTTTGAAACTACCATTCGGCCACCTGATCCCGGGTGAATAAGCAGGGCAAAGGATGCCGTGGTCCGCGATAGATTCGGAAGACACCGTTTCACCGCTACGTAAGGCAGAGGACCGCGCAAGCGACCTCCAACTCGCAACCAGTCGGGAGGCAGGAGGTATCCTGGTGGTTAATTCCAGACGAAGATATCCTTCCAAACTGGTAGTCAGAGGGCATGGCTGCCCGCTGGGTACCTTTCCCGGTGCCTCGTCATAAGGCGTTGCCATCTGACGGGCAGGTGGCGTAACTAGACAGTGGATTGTCTTTCGTCCCAAGTCTTCTGCGCTCACGTCACGGGAGTTTCCTGAGGTGACGGGTTCGCTCGTTGTAGTTGACAGCTCTAGTTGTACGTCTGTCCGTCTGTTTGTTACCTCTTCACTTCTAAACTACTATAGACAGATTCTTGTAGATTTGACAGAGGGCTAGTTAGAAACACAGGACCAGTTAGAAACGGGTAAAGACATGGGATACTTTTTGTCCAGAAAAAGGCAATTTTTCGCGGATGATAGTTCGGTATGTAAATGTGAAATGTTGTCTGTACAGGCTGTAATGTACTCTATTAGAAATCACATTGACGACTTTTAGGTGGGTGTGTAGGCAGGTAGGTAGATAGATAGGATAGATAAATATAATGAATGTTTGTTTGTACACGGTTTTATCTTGAAGTTGCGAATTTGATACTAATAATTATTATGTTATTTGTATTATTGTCATGTTTTCAATAAATGTAATGTCCTTTTTCAGGCGTTTGCTGTGGTTGCGGTTAATAGAACGAGAAGATTTGGTAGACAGAGATTTCAGCCATTTTTATGTGTGCGAAGTACACTTCAATACACGGGACATTTTAGTCACGACAAACCGTAAGATGCTGAAGAAGAATGCCTCACCATCTTTGTATTTACCGAACTCTCAAGTACAAGGTCCCCAAAAAGAAGACCAGCGAGTACAAGTACAACAACTCTTTTCGTTAGTTTGTACAGTAGCTACATTTACTAATATAGGTATTTAGAACACTTGTTACAACTTTACAAGTGATGAATATTGTCACACAAAGTTAACACCGACTCAAATATTCTGTTAAAGAAAAATTTTGGAATCTGGCTTTTGGTCTATAAACCAATAATACATAAATGTACATCATATTTATAAATAATTGCATTTCTGCTACGATGGGCTCACCACCTGTCAATTGTGTAGGTATGTGTTGTGCCATGGTGGTTCGACGCAGAGTAGGTAATTATTTCAAAGACAGGGCTCTATTTGTTCAGAAGAACAAATAGAGCCCTATATATACCCGGAAGCCAAATAAAGTAATAAGAATAGAAATTCTTATCACTTTCTCGGCCCAACAACCGACGAGAAGGGAAAGTATTGTGAACGCACTTCTGTGTGTCTGTCTGTGTGAGTGTATTCCTCCACGATAGCGCCCAAACGCTTAAAATCCGTTTGAGCTCAGACTTGGTATGCAAGCATCGTTTGTGGTTGAAATCTGTCCACCAGGGGGCGACCTAGTCTTATTTCAATCTCAAAATATTGTTCTTAGAGACTTGAAAGGTACCCAGATGCCTAGTTGGGGCAAAATCAGATTTTGGTTTGGAATATCTTATATATACAAGCTACACTTTATTAGTATTTAAATGGCGCCATACATTTTAATTAAATATTAACACTTTGGGTGGCGTGGTTTATTTCTCGGCTAAGGGCCAACACATGGAACGGATCCTAACCGTGTTCCACCGTCGACTGAGAGAGGGGCGCTAATCGTTTTTTAAATGGCATTAATATTCAGACGAAATAAATCCTTGGCTACTTGCCGGGACAGGCTTGGGGTCACAAAACCGATTTTAGTTCCCCGGTCCACTAACAGAACAGAAAGGAAAGTATTGTGAACGCGCAAAAAATTTTTTCGAGATAAAGACTGAAATAAATATTTTAAGCCTCTCCTGAGAGAAGATTAGGACTATCTTCAGATTAAAGTCTGTCTGTATGTGTGTCGTTAGCGAACGGTCTCGTGCAGCTTTGACCATAGCATCCACTGTGTTTTCGGATCGGTCTAACTCACGATTCAGCTCCTATTCAGAAGCCTCTTCGTGTGGAAGACTTCCCCGGGTATGACACTCGCGTCTCACGCCTTACGGCTGGTGGATCGGTTCCCCCTGGGGGATTGCCTCCCGGCGCTACTGGACGGTTTGCGCACCGACTAGAGCTGACAACTACAACGGGCGAACCCGTCACTTCAGGAAGTTTTAACGAAATTTGATCGTTCTATCTCCCGTGAAGAGAGCGCAGAAGACTTAGGACAAAAACAGTCCACCGTCAAGCTCCGCCACATGCGCGTAAGAGGCCAACGCCTTATTCGCGAGATAGCCAGGTATGTTACCCAGCGGGCTTACTCTCACACCCTTACTTCCAGTTGCGACCAGATTACTCCGGTATCTCGACTGGTTACGAGTTCGAGGTCGCTTGCGCGGTCCTCTCCCTTACGTAGCGGTGAAACGGTGTCAACCGAATCTATCGCGGACCACGGCATCCTTTCTCCGGCTGTTCACCCGGAATCGGTTAGCCCATGGTCGTTTCAAGAGCAGTCGCCGTAAGGTCAGCAACCACCCGCTCTATAGGAAACAGTACTGTTATGACTTCCCCTACTGTTAGTCAGAATGCACAATCGATTGGCTTACGCGGCACGGTGCGCAGACCGTCCAGGAGCGCCAGAAGATTGACTCCTATGGGAAACTAGCCCTAAGGCCAGAGTCCTACCCGGGCTCGCGCTTCATGCGTGGAGGCCGCCGGATGAGTGTTGACCCGTGAGTGTGACCAACCCTGAACAAATGGGTCTTCGTGGCCAACTAAACTATTAATTTATTAGACGGTCGAAATTGCTCGTCAAGCATGAAAATTCACGTGCTTGACAAAGCAAGTTTGACCGTCTACTAGAAAGCCCTTAAAACCAATACTGATCGCCGGTGATTGCCGCCACAGTAAATATGTATATAGCTAAAGCAGTATGGAAGCTACATATAACCATTTGTTGCGCAACTGCAACGGCAAGAATATGCAATTGCAAAGAGATACCACGATCCCTCTTAGTGAATGCAAACTTTTGACCGGAGATCGCCTTACTAGGCCACGTACTGCTATCCGCTCTGCAAGTAAGTATAAAAATGAAGAAAATGACGCCACCGAAACAAAAATACTTAATTTGCATAAAGACATATTAAATAGTACACTACATATTTTTGGTGACCACACGGATTGTGCAGATTATTACTGCACACCGGAAAGGAAATCAGAACAAAATGTTGTTCCAATGGTACCAACTTTAATTCTCAAATTATGGAAGAACGCATCTCAGCTGGCATTTAATTCCAGGAGCCTTCTGCAGAATTTAACAAACAATCGTACTGAACAATTTAATAGTGTAGTAGCCAAAGTAGTGGGTGGCAAGAGAGTACATTATTCCTTGAAAGACTCTTATACAGCAAGCTGCTACGCAGCAGTAGTGGCTTTCAACAGTGGTAAACCGCAATACACATTATATAAAACACTGTGGGGCAAGAAACGAGCAAAAACGACATGCCAAAAATACAAGTGCAATAAAGTGCAGCAGAACCAAACTTAATTTTAGTAACACGCCAACGTGTACCAACAAATAAATGTCAACGGCAGATATGGAGCAAAATGATTTTGACATGACATGACGAAGGAGTTGTTCTTGAACAACCTTAAACAACAGGCGTTGAAACGTTTTGAGATCGAGCGCAGTACTATATTACAAGCAGAAAGCTCGTTGTGGCTCGAACTTCGTCGAAGCATTTTAACGGCGTCAAATTTTTTCCAAAATTAGCAAGAGGCGTTCAAATCAGAATTCAGCACCACTGGTGAAGGATATTTTATATAGCTATGATTTGGGTCATGTACCTTCTATTACACGGAAAAGAAAATAAAGCCAAGGCTTTGAAACAAATAGGTGTACAAGAAAACATTCAAATTGAACAATGTGGGTTATTTATCGATGAACAGTACTGCTTTCTGGGAGCTTCGCCTGATGGCATCTGCGAAGAAGGACTAATAGAGATTAAATGTCCTTCTTCCGCATTCAGTATCGAGCCAGAAGAAGAGATTGCAAGAAAAAAAATTAAATGCAACTGAACAATTCAGGCGAACTTGCCATGAATGTAAAGCACGATTGGTTTTATCAAATCCAGCACCAGCTTCATATTACAAATAAGCATATTTGCTTATTTGAAGTATGGTTGGTCCTGATTACACAATTAAAGTAGTGAGAGTTCACAGAGTCGATGATTTTTGGGAAAAACCAAATGTTTCCAAAGTTGTCACGTTTTTATAATGACTGCAATCTTCCGGAAATAATTGATTCTAGAAAAGCTAGATCAATGCCACTTAGACAAATAATTTTCTAAAGAACAAACTAAATGGTTACAGACTAGAGCTTACAGACTAAATGTGCAAAATAGTAATGTGTATAAACCTGAAAAATTGCTTACAAACTAATTGCGTAAAATTGATACGACATTTAAACAAAATGTTGAGATGAGTCCTGCGTACTCTAGTAAGGCTGATCTCCGGTCAAAAGTTTCAGTTCACTAGGAGGGATAGTGGTATCTTTTTGCAATTGCATATTTTTGCCGTTGTAGTTGCGCAACAATATCGATTTTGCGATATAATTGCAATTTTGACAATATCGACTTTTTTCAGTTTTATTGATTTTCTTGACTATGTTTATTCTTTATTCTCTCTGTTATCGACTATTATATCATTGTGAATTTTTTATTCTGACTTGGCGATTGACTATTATTATTATACATATTACTAAATTGTTACAACTTGTTTTTTTAATCATTTTTATAATGGTGCATATGATACTCTTCCGAAATTATTAAATAATTTTGATTAAATATTACTATTATTGTTCATAGAAAATCTGCAATTGAATATTCAACCACTTAAATAATTTTACCTTATAATGTAGGTAAAATGATACTTTAGTTGTAATCTTTATTAACATTGACTATACCAAGTGTAGGAATTCCTTCAACTGGTTGATACAAAAACTAAAAAAAAATTGTTGGCAGGTACACTCTTTTTCACAATATTTTATTTAAATTCACTGCTTTTTTTTTATCTGTGTGCAAATCTCGTAATCGATTTTTCAACCGCTTCTCGACTACTTAGAAACCTCAAGCTTTGCAAATATACGTAAACTTGGTGGCAATGTACGGTTCAGTCATAAAAACAAAACTTTAAAAGATCAACCATCAACAACAAAAAAATCAATCAATAGGTTGACATGTATATTTATCGTGAGCTTTTGGAATTGAATGACTAATAGGGAAACAATAGCGTTTACGTAATGAATTACTTTATGTAATTAATGTTAGTGCTTGCATATTTGCTATATGCAGTTACTTGAATGATATGTATGTATCTATGTTAAGTTTAACAATTATGTAATGTTTAGCACTTTTAAATATTTCATCAGGGTGATTTTGCAACTTTAGCGTTCTCTATTGGCTTCGCTATCGCGCTGATTTAGCGAATATAACTGGCGGCCGATTTTATAACTTAGGTAGGTTTTCACATCGAAATGACGTCGCTACTGTTTCTAATCGAAAAAGCGAAACGTCTTTTTATTGATTGAGGATGACGTTTCTCTTCTATGATCTATGCGCGAAACGTCAATTTGATGAATGATTTGACGTCTCCACGGGGGTTAATCTCAAAGGAATGAATTTCAACCGTATACACGTCAAATGACGTCATGGTGAATATGTCCGATTGGTCGCTCTCGTCTATAATCTCAATCCAGACGAGTGGACGTCTCTCTTCTATAATCTCAGCGCGCAGCCGTTTTCGTGCGATTTTGTAATTTTTATTCGAAACGTCCTTCCCAATTTCGTTTCACTAAGTTTGGTTTCGTTTCGCAAACTTTTCGGCAGCTGTGTTTTTCGTATATGATTATTTAAAAATCACAAGTATCAGTAATTATGTGTTGTTACGAAAAACATCTAGGTACTCGTAATACTTTCTCTCTAAATAAGTCTTCTCTCGTCTCAATAAATAAGCGAGATATAGGCATTCAAAAAAGCGCCAAACCCATACATTTCGGTAGTTTTTTTTTTAAATAATACATAAACACCTATTTGGCGGTAGGTTAGGTTAGGTTTTTTAAAACAACCTTAAAAACTGAGGTAAAAAAAAAATTTTTTTTTTTGTATGTAAATTTGGTTTCGAAAATTTACGCGTCCGAAGCTTTTTTCTTTCACATTTAGCATTACAATGATCTAACCTAGTAGTATTTCTTTGTTTTTTCGATTTCTGAGAAAGGTACCTATACTGCAATAATTCCTTAACTCAAACTACAAAGTTACATATATTTTTTTGATATATACTCACTTTTATTGATACTACGTCCAAAATCTACAAAGTTTTGACTTTCAGTGACTCGTTACATACTTCAATGTCGATAATAAAACATGATTTAACATATTTAATTCTGAATACTTTATTACCTAAGTGCAATAATGTATGTTTATTCGAGAGAGGAATTCATATTTTAGAATAAGGATTGTGAAATGGTTGCAGAGGAAGAACGGCGAGAACGACGATGCTTAGGGATGCCTTTGATCCTCTCGAAATTCCCAATAATGTTTTTGTTGGGAGTTACAGAGTTTTAAAGGACATCTTTAGGTATCTTTGCAAACAGTTGACTTAATGCTGGTATCAGAAATACTAGGATATCCCCACGACTAAAAGTGAGTACCTGCTACTATAAAAAAATATATTGAAGGTTTTTAGTTACTAAGTTAGCGATTACCTGTCGAAGCTACCTTTCGAACGAGGTCGAATGTCTCGGAGACTGTGGCTCCTTTCTAGAGGCTTCTTTTTGACCTTGGGGAAGGAGCCGCAGGCTCCAAAACGTTCGGCCAAGGTACTCACTTCTATCCTCTTACTAACTAAAAACCTTCAAGTATGTATATACATACATACATACGTGCATACATACATACATACCTACATTCATATGTACGTACGCACGCACGCACACACCCGCACATAAGTACATACTGTTTTGTCATTTACAGATCCTGCAAGTTGTTCCATTTCCCTGGAGTAATAGGATCTGTGGACGGCACTCATGTTGCGATTGTTCTTCCGAGGGATATCGAAGAACAATATTTTAATTGTAAGGGTTATCACTTAAATAATGTTCAAATTGTGAGTATAGTAGATATTTATTTAATGGTTCTAACAAATAAAACACCAAAGAGGTACACAGACTACTGTTAGCTCACTCATAATAAAATGTTTTTTTTAAATAATAAAATAACACAACGCGCCATAATAATAGCAAAATAACACAATTAAAATAAGAAATAGGAAATACATACATTTTATAATTCATATATTATAGGTATTTATTTTACTTACAAAACACCTTGTCTTGGCTGGGTTTATCGCATGCCTTTAAAAATGGTTGTAAACGAGATGTATGACAAATCAATGTAGGACAACAAAAAGATAGTGTCACTACCTCTATTGTCCTACATCGACTTGGCATAAGACTTGTTTACAGTGCTTTTTGAGGTGACAACCAGCTAGGATACAACCTAATAAGTGAGTATATTAACATTTATAACTAATGAAAAAATGAATTAAATAAATTAATTAATTAAATAAATGTGTTTCTTTTTTTTGGCAGGTATGTGATGCAGTTTAAAAAATCCTGGCGATTTGCAGCAAGTCTAGTGGTGCTTCTCACGACTTCCACATTTGGAGAATGTCTGCTGTTGGGAGATATGTAGAAAATCTGCATGGTAACCGATGAGAATCTGGCTTTCTGCTCAGAAGCCTAACATTTTGCAAACATCTTTCAGATAGCCTGAAACAAATACAAAAATAATCATTTAATAACAACTTTTAGGAGACTCGGGATACGCTACTGTCCTGCTCGGTCCCAGAACTGCACCATAAAGAGCAAGCAGTGATAGCAACATCTAGTATTTTCCTCAGCAATTATCTTTATTATAAAATAAATTAAATTTCTAAAATCATTGAAATGAAAATAAGATTTTATTTTAAAGGAAATTATGTTGCATTTGATATAATATTTAATAATAATAATAGTTTTATTCATTCAAAAACATAAATTTACAATTGTATTAGTTGCAGAATCTGCCTAACTAGGCCATAACCCGTACCAAGGAAAACTATGTATGGCAAAGATTTATTCATGTGCACATAATATTAAAATAAAAAATACAAAATATGATAAAATATAAAATAGATAAGCGAATTCAAATTAAACTTATAATTATATTTAAAATATTGATATAGCATGGTCATGGAAATAAATATTAATATAAAATGTCGTAATATAAAGTTTGTTTTTGAAGTTGATATGAAGTTGTGAATTTGATAATGAAGTACATTTCGTACATTACGATTTTTTATAATGGCAATCCTGCCACTGCCCTCTCTCCGCAAAACTTTTGCAACAATCTACAGAATTTAAATCCGGCCCGACTTTTTATCCTAGTGCGCACGGTTCATGGATGTCTATAGTTCACATATTCTCCGGAAAGAAAACGCATCACAGTGCGTGGTCAGCCTTATTGTTTTCGTGTAGACGGCAAATGTTACTTTTTCATTGGCTAGTTTCCAAAATTACAATATTAAATTTTCATTGGCTAGTTTCCAAAATTACCATATTAATTTTTCATTGGCTAGTTTCCAAAATTACCATATTAAATTTTCATTGGCTAGTTTCCAAAATTACCATATTAAATTTTCATTGGCTAGTTTCCAAAATTACTATATTAAATTGGAGTAAAAAAATATATGATAAGACCTTATTATAAATTTTTACTATATTATTATTCTATAAAAATGACATTTGGTCAAGCAAAAATAAAGATTTTCAAATAAGGTTTTAAAAAAATAAAATAGATTTTGCTGATGGCTCTGATGGTTGCCAATATCCTGGACAAGTTATATTATGGATATTGTGACGGTTGATCGATAAAAATAGGTGGGTATGTATGGATAGGCAATTTTCCAGGCAACGATACATCGACATGATTTTGGTCGCGCGCTTACGATATACCAGCATGGTCTAAGAATAACTATGGCTATTCATATATTATTTTATTTTTACCGGCATGGTTTCTGCGTTGCCATCTATTACTCCTTCGACACTCTCTGTCCACGTATATCGACACCCTCTGTGTCATCGCCAATAGTGGTTTTTGCCTCGATATACCATCGATGGATTTTGTCTGCTTGGCAGCGTTAGCACTCAGACATTTTTTTTGAAGTGGAATTTCCAGTTGCACCATGCCTGAAAAAGGTAATAATATGGTATTAATAATCTGATGTTTCCTCGCATCGACATATTGACTATTTGCTTGCATCGGCAGTGCTGTAAGATTGAAAAAAAACTGTCAATGCCTGGGAACACTTTTGTCCCCCCGATAGATGCATATGTAACTTTGTCAAAATTTTCAAAAACTATAGCGTAGTTACGCAGTAAGAATCTGTTTTCTTTCGATTAAAACAGACGAATAGATAAAAACTCGATACGATTTACAGTAATTACGAAAATGCTTCTATCGTAGCATTATATCTTATATACTTTAATCTAACCTAATTTACTTCAAATTATTTATGTTAACCAGTCTAGTATGAAGTACGATAAAGAATTCAAAATTAAATTAAGAGCACTTACCGTCCAACCGTTCCAATCTTTGGTAGCACCTTCAGTATTGGCGTTCAGCACTGCTGGCAGCTGCATCCAAAGGTTTTTGCTTTTTTTCTTAGCATCCGCGCCTACGATTCTCCCTTTAGCTAAATCCTTATGCCGGCCCATAACCCCAGCATGGTTTCTTGCTGCACATTCGGAACATTGTGGCACATTCGGAACCTGGCGGAACTCATTTCGTAAATGCACGGGAACACTGATGATATGCAGACACTGATCGTCGAATAGTACCGCAACGAATGAATCGAATCGACATCGAATCGAATTATGAACATGTCAACAGCAAAATAACGGGATTCGCGATAAGCGTGTTTGGTCGGCTTTCACGCCGTTAAAGGGAAGATCTCTCGAATGGCGAAATGATAGGCGAAACAGCGTTCCCACAGCGTTCCTTTTTGAGTTTCAACACACACCGCACCGTAACTGTCAGTTTGACGTTTAACAATTAATGAAAACCAAAGCGATGTTGCCATTGTTCTATCGTTTATAATAGTAGAGTTAGCGGGAGGCGCCAGTTTTGCATGCGGCAATTTTGCACAAATGTCACTTTTGACAGTTCCAAATTTGTTGAGGACAGATTTGCAGGAGGCAACCTTGCAGGCGGCAACCTTCAGTACAGTTTTTAAATTTTTCTGTTAGGTTAGGTTAGGTTAGGTTTTTCTTTCCCTAAAATCGAAGTGACATTAATTACCGGCATCCTTGTAGTGGATGACTTTTATACATCAAACTAAACATTAAAAAAAATGTTTTAAGTTTTTCTGTTAGGTTAGGTTAGGTCATTTTGACATTTGCAAAACTGCCTTCTGCAAGATTGCCTTCTGCAAAACTGCCGCCTGCAAGAATGCCGTCTGCAAGATTGCCGTCTGCAAATTTGCCTTCTGCAAGTTTGATGGGACCCTCGTAAACATGATAACCTTCGACAGTATGGAAACTACGTACAAACGATCGAAACGAACGCACTCACACAGACGCACGCTTCAACAATAATCTAAGCGGCTATCGCAGTACTGTCAGTCGCGAGTGCAACCTCGAGACAAAAGGTTGACTTTTGTGTTTCTCTGTGTTGCTTGCGCCACGGACAGTCCGCGATCTTAAAATGCCAGGAATGTATTGCGCAGTATACGGCTGCATGAATTCGTCTTTAAAACCTGAGCTATCATTTTTTAAACTCCCTACTAATTTTGAAAGGTAAGAATGATTGATTGTTAAGTTGCTTATCTATATTACTATATACAATTCTTGAGGGCAGTGTATGTATGTATGTCTTTCTATATGTTTGTTTTGATTTGGCTCAAAAACTGCTGAACCGATTTAGATAAAATTTCACCAAAGTGTTCCTTAGAATCTCAGAATTAAAACAGGCGTTATTGGGTTCGTTTGATTTGTCTTGATAAAAACTATAACCTTGTGTGTTGCCCAGGGTCTGATGATGGAGACGGAATGTGGCCATAGGAACTCCTAAACTACACACGATAAACCTGTCGTGTTTGGGCTCGTTTGATTTGTCTTGGCAAAAACTAACTTTGTGTGGTGCCCAGGGTCTGATGATGGACACGGAAGGTGGCCATATGAACTCCTAAACTACATACGATAAACCTGACGTGTTTGGGCTCGTTTAATTTGTCTTGATAAAAACTATAACCTTGTGTGGTACCCAGTGTTTGATGATGGAGACGGAAGGTGGCCACAGGAACCTCTAAACTACACACGATAAACCTTTCGTGTTTGGGCTCGTTTGATTTGTCTTGTCAAACACTATAAGCATGTGTGGTGCCCAGGGTCTGATGATAAAGTTACAAAGTGGTAGTAGGAACTCGGCAACCGCATGTAGTAAACCCTTCTAGTTTGGGCTCGTTTAACTCGTCGTCATAAGTACTTTAGTTAGAAGTAATAACCAGGGTCTGATGATGAAACTTATTGGAACTTAGAACGTCCTATCTTAATTAAATGATATACCGCATTTCGTGTTTGCGCTGTTGACCGTTGAGGAGTCCCCTCGTTGGAAGCCAACCTTGGGTGCAGCAGCCTTATTTTATTGAAACTTAGAACATGCATTGAAACTTAGATAGAAACGAAGAGATAACAGAGCGCCATCTCTGACGATCCTGACATCTCTTTCGCTTCGTCACCTCTGTAAGCACGCGCCCGATTTGATTGCGGTACGTAGTTGTGGGACTACCTCGGCTTCTGCTTCCACAGACTTCTGCGTTGCGTATCTTTTTCATCATTCTTTCATCACACATTCTTTCGATATGTCCGAACCAACGGAGCATACCTTTCGCCATCTTCACTAGTACCCCTTTATCTGGTAGCGAATGGTCTCGTGCAGCTTGGGCCATAAGATCAATTTTGTTCTCGGATCGGCTCAACTCACGATTCAGCTCCTATTCAGAAGCCTCCTCGTGCGGAAGGCTACCCCGGGTAAGACTCTCGCGTCTCAGGCCTCAAAGCTGGTGGACCGGTTTCTCCTGGCGGGATTGCATCCTGGCGCTACTGGACGGTTTGCGCACCGTTCGGCGATGCCAATCGGCTGTGCACTCTGACTAATTGCAGAAAGAGTCTGGAGACTATGGAAATATACTGTCTCCTAAGCAGCGAGGGCGGATGTTGACCTGTTGTCATGCCACTCTTCAAATGACCTTGAACCACTCGATCGTGTTTGCTATACGGGATCGAGTGCCTCTTCAAAATCAAGGGTGATGATATCGCTGAGCTAACGTTCATGAAACTATTTAGTCTAAATAGCAAGACACATTAGTAGATTTGAAATAGCGGACTTTTTAGCGACGAATCCATGCTGCTCCTTTGACCTGCTGTCATGCCACTCATGAAATGACCTTGAGCCACCCGATCCCGTGTGACACTACGGGCAAAGGACGCCCAGATTCGCGATAAATTCAAATTAAATTACCGCTGTAATACAACAGGTAAAGGTCGCGTAAGCGACTTCGGACCCGTAACTAGTCGGGAGGACGGAGGTATCCTCAAGGTTAACTCCAAACGGAGATATCCTACCAAAACTGGTAGTTAAGAGGTGATGGGTACATTTCCCGGTGCCTCGCCGTAAGGCCTTGGCCTCTAACGGGCTTGTTGGTGGAGCTAGACAGTAGACAGTAGATTGTCTTGTCTCTAAGTCTTCTACGTTCATCCCACCGCTGAAGAGACGGGTTCGCCTGTTGTAGTCGACACCGCCCACTACAGTACCCCTTCATCTATCTCAGACATTCTGCGGATCTCTTCGTTTCTTATTCTGTCGGCCAAGGAAACGCCGGCCAACTTTTGAAGTGAACGCATTTCTACGGCATCAATCTTACTTGCATGCGTCTTCTGACATAGCCATGCCTCGCTTCCATACAGCAAAGTTGGGACCAATACCAAGTTGTGCACAGCTAGGTGTGCATTCCGGTTAATATTATCATTTCCTATTAACCCGACCATAGCCCCATTAACTTTAGTCAGAACTGGTAACCAGGGTTTGATGATGGAACCGAAAGGTGGTCACAGAAACATAAAAATGACATGATTTAGTAAACCCTTCGAGTTTGGGCTCGTTTTACTCGTCTTCATGAGTACTTTAGTCAGAAGTGGTGACCAGGGTCTCATGATGGAGCCGATAGGTCGTCACATGATCATCGTAGTTAAGTTTAAAAAGTTTTAAATAAAATAAAATAAAAAATTACAGTACATGGAGGATATTTTGTTTTTTTTTTTCAGACGTTCCAAATGGCTTCGCTTAATATCGCGAGAAGAATTGATGAACAGGCCGCCACAAAACTATACCGTTTGTGAAGAACATTTTAACACTGTAGATATTTTACCGGGAAAGCATCGCAAGAAGCTTAAAACTAATTCATTGCCATCTGTCCATCTACCAGACTTGGTAAATGTAAGGATTGATATAAAATAGGATATTTTTTCTGGCTTTTGCCAAGTCAGAAGTTTGCGGCCGGCCGCTGCCGCGGTGATTCATAGTAACCTAAAGCACAGTATACCAACTGGTAACCGAACCTACCCAAACCAATACAAATCCGACCTGGGTGAGGTAGTAGGTACCACCAAGTGATGATGGTAAATCTTAAGATTTACTAGTGAAAACTAAGGTTTGCCACTATTCGGGCTTTTACAGTAATATATCCAGGGCCCGATTTAGGGCCCTGTTCGCACTAGGCTTAGGTTTTCGTAGCGCCCCCTAGTCCTAGCCAGCACCGAGGAATATTATTTCGGAAACAAATGTTTGTAATAAACTAATTAAAAAAAATTAAAAACACAAAGTCTAATTGAGAACCTCCTCCTATTTTTGAAGTCGGTTTAAACTGGAGGTAAAGATGAAATGCAAACTCATTGTTCTTCGGTTAATTAGTTTTATTTCAAAGACAGTAGACACCATATCATACCTACAAGAAATATTAAGATAAGTACGTACAAACATTTTAGCGGGGAGAACGAGGCGACGATGCGCGGAAGGGGGGAGATCGACGAGGGGGGATGCGCGAGAACGCGACGGGCGAGATGAATGAACTGGCGGGCGGCACAAGTGGCACAAGCAAGAGGGAGAGAGAGGAAGCGCAGAGGGAAGGGCGGCGCCGGTGCGGTGTGTACGCACAGGCGTGTTTACTCGTGTGGTGTACGCGCACTCGCACGACACGACACAGAGGATGACGCTCATTACGCCCGCCGCACAAGCTCACACTCGCATTGGCCTGCACTGACCGCGCGCGAGTGGCGGCGTATAAAACGTATGGAATAGTATAGTACCGAACTCCGCATTTGGTCTCACGTGTCGACTCAGGCACGTACATGAGCGAATACGGGCGAGACGTGCGAGTGGTCTTAGAGGCCGTTTACACTCTCGCGCGAGGCGCGAGGCGAGACGCAAAACCACATCAGTAAACAAATGGAACAGAGGCAACGCTTCTAACGAGCGTACAAAATGTTTACCTACTTGCTAGAAGCTTTGCCTCTGTTCCGTTTGTTTACAACATGGTTTTGCGTCTCGCCTCGCGCCTCGCGCGAGAGTGTAAACGGCCCATTAGAGTCTCATGGGGCGTTTACACTCTCGCGCGAGGCGCGAGGAGACGCAAAACCATGTGAGTAAACAAACGGAACAGAGGCAAAGCTTCTAGCAAGTAGGTAAACATTTTGTACGCTCGTTAGAAGCTTTGCCTCTGTTCCATTTGTTTACAGATATGGTTTTGCGTCTTGCCTCGCGCCTCGCGCGAGAGTGTAAAAGCCCTATCAAACAATTTGTAAATGTATTGTTGGTTGAGTGAGGCTCACGTGAGGCTGCGAGAGCGCGCGTGCGGAACTATTACAATTTTGAGTATTTATTTTATTTCCCGCACATAAGTGATCTGACTTATAGGCCTTATATGCGCCCCTAAAATCCTAGCGCCCTAGGCTATAGCCTAATTAGCCTATTGGTAAATCGGCCCATGAACATATCTATGCCCTGGTTAATTTGATGTGCAATCAGTATTTTTGATATATACCTAAAATTATTTAATTGACAAGTATAAATTGATGGGTGATAAGTTTTTTGATGTGCAATTAAAAATAAGTCAATTTATAATAACGAAGAATAAAGACATCTTAAAATGTTTTTACCTAATTTTATTTGTATACTAGTTCATTCATTCCATTATTTGATAATTATAGAAGGCAAATAAATGTTTTAATTAATAATTAAAAATAACTTTTGATTTTTACAAAAAGTAATAGTGCTCCAATGGAGAGTAGGTATTTATATCAACAAATGGGCCTATTTTCTATACCGCTTTAGCTGTATATTTGCTGTGACCCGGCCAATTATCCCAGACCGTCTGGTATATAAATAAATACAAACGGAGCTGCCATGGAACTCACCGACCGGAGTCGGGCCCATCATAATACTAATTTTTTTTTACACTTCTGGGGGGTGAGCAGTGGATTCCGGACTTACGAACCGGCTGTGGTAGGTTTAGGACAGCTGTCTTGCCCCATGTGAGCGTTCACCTTACCACCCATTCACTCCCCCTTCGAAGCCATAGAATTTGATTTGCGCAAATCGCAGTTTTAGATAATTTTTCTAAGAAAGAGTTGATTATTTTTCTGGAAAGGCCAAGATCTTTAAAGAGGTGAAATAGAGATTTAGCTGGCAGGCCACGAGCGCCAACTTCCACCGCGTGAAGGTGAACAGTGAAGCCGTTCCGGGTTACGGCATTTGCAAGATCATGGTATTTATTTAATTTGTACTCGTGGTCTTTTGGGATATTTGATTCCCATGGAACAGTTAATTCTACAATAAGAGCCACCTTCCGAGATAGAGAGTAAAGAGTTATAGCTGTGCATCCGAGACTTTCAGGGAATTTATACTGCTTAGAGACCGAATCAACCTCCAGAATCCAATCTGTTGTGAGCCAGCGACAAAAAGGTGCAAGAGTTTTAGAAAAGCTGATACTTTCAGATCAGGCAGTAGTTTGGCCATCGAATGCCGGGCTACAGTCAGCAGGCCAGATTCTGGGACACCTGGCGCTGGCTTACTAGGAAATCTGTAATTTTAAATAGTATTCCCAAAGTGTTTTGTAAAACTGAAAATTCATTAGTAGAGAGTGGATGCAATAAAAAACTCGAAATATATGGTCAGACTGCTTCATAATCGAACCCCTGGCGACAGCAGCATCATAAATATCACGCATAGGTCTATGACGCATCGGTCAACTGCCGCGCAATATAACGGTCGCAGTGGCGTCCTATAATGGTATCAAGATGCCGACGCCACGCTTTCGATTATGAAGCAGTCTGACCATATGTTTCGAGTTCTTTATTATTCACTGTCTACTGATGAATTTTCAGCGTTTCCAAAACACTTTGATGGTACTGATTAAAATTACACCTTTGCTAGTATAGTCGACGAAATACTATTTGACCAAAGTGTCGTTAGCACATTGGTACCTTTTTCACAACGATCGAGACCTTTTTCACACCTATCGTCGAATGTCTAATGGCTTGATATGGTTAGACTAAATCACCTTGATCGCTTAAAAATATTAATTATTTATACGTATCAATTTAAACACAAATAATAACATTTTCTTCCGAATCTTTCAATGACAGCTGAATAAGCAATAGAATTAATTTAGGAAAAATAAGTACACATTTTACAATTATTGTTATTTGTAAAATTTAAATCGGTAATCACCGAATTTAACATGGTAAGTAGCTAACCGATTAAGACTATTTATTATTGTAACAGTAACAGTCCGATTTCGAAATCACCAGTATTTAGTGCGTATTTTAATATATCTGTCTGAAATACACATTTTACAATTATTGTTAGGTACCTATACTCCAATATTTACGTTGATCGTTGGTGGTATAAAGTTCAAGATGCTATTATCGAACCCGGTGCAGCGGTCAGTTTGTGCCTTTAAAGCGTTTGTTAAAGTGTTCCACGCAGGTAGAATCGATCTCCATAGTAAAATAAACGGTTACAACTTGTTGGGAATCACTGTTTATTTTATGACATTTTAACGACACTTTTGTCAAATAATATTTCGTAGACTATACTCCAGCGCCAGGTGTCCCGGAATCTGGCCTGCTGACTGTACCCCGGCATTCTATGGCCAACTGTCTGATCTGAAAGCATCAGCTTTTCCGAAACTCTTGATTTTTTGTCGCTGGCACGCTAGCCTATATTTTTTTGTCGCTGGCGCTGCCGCTGTCGCTTGGCTCCACATTGGGCGCCATATTTACGCAGCCCATCATTGTGACACGGGTGACAGCTTTTGCGAAGTGGTTTTAAAGTTTTCTATGCACTTCTACCTGCCTATCTTAGAATTAAAAAAATAGGCTCTGATTATATTATTTAATTATAACGACATATACGACAAATTATATGTATTTTGTAGACTATATAAAGAGCTATATAAGAGATTTCGTGAATTGAAACAATGCTTTTCTTTTTAGGTGGACATTAAGGACGCCGCAACTCGAGTAAAAACGAGGACTGAAGACAAAACAACCCAAACGGTAAATAACATATGCATAATGCAGCGAAATTATCACCCGAATAAGAAAATTGAATTACGATCTATACTCCGCCAAAAAAAAAATAAAGAAATTAGAAACAAAAAATAAATAATTAGGAAAGGGGTGGGTAAATGACATGTTTTCGTCTCCAAACCCTGTGATCATCATCTTCCGGGACCACATTTGAAGTGCCCAGGTCAAGAAAAAGCTCAGTTACAACAAGTAAATTTCTCAGGAGAGCTGTTTAAAGGTTTTAAACGGTAATAAGAAAATAAGGTATTCTCTGACAAGCCTCGGAATTGGATGTGATTATACTATGTATACTAGAGATTATATTTCAGTTACTTAATGTATATTGATTATTATGGTGTATTAAAAAGTTTGCCCTGGACTTCGCCTTTATGGGTTTATTTCCGTCCTTGACGATTGGATAGTACGTACATTTCTCTACAAGATTGCATCATTAACTAATTTCATCAAAAAATGTAACTGCACTCTTTTTTTCCCTTGGCCCTTCATTAATTAAAAACCAGATAAACCTTAGACAGGGAAATAAAGGTCAGTAAACCAATTATAAAATCGAAAACTATCGCGGTTGCACAGTGTAAATAGAACTACCAGTTTGACAACGCCTTTAGGTCTATTAAAAACGCGGACGTCGAGCCAATGCCTAGCTTCACACGTGCCGGGTGAATTCACCCGGCGTCGCACAATGGGGCAAAACCCCTGAATCGTTGGCAAAAAGTCCCACTTGCAAAGTGTTATCTGTTGTTCTGGTTTATAACTCATCAAGAGCAGGTATAACTAGCCGGTCGATAGCCGGTTTTATTTCCGCGATTCAACACTAATACGATCGAGAAACGTCAGTCGAAACTTACCCTTCTCGCAGGCCGTACGAATTTGACAAATTTTCAAGTATTTCAACGTCAGGTTTAAGTGATTATTTATTAAAAAAATATTATGGAAGCCTCGGCAATGGGTAAGTAATATAGTTACGCCTTTAAAAATGTATTTTAGACATATTTCTTAGTTAGATAATATTTTTAACTTTGAATTAATAAAATGTTTGAGTATTTGTTTGTTTTTGAGAAAACATAAGGTTTTTAGTCCCACTAGTTGTCACTAGGTGCAATGATTTTGGTATATTATTACACCTGATACCATAGTCTTTCAATTGATTACAAACATGTTTGCCCGTATTTGCCCCAATTTATGTAAATTACTGATTTACTAGTAATATAAAATAGTAAATATAATTAATATTTTTAAAAAGCTACTTTTTTTATTTTTTTTATTTTAGGATCTGGATATACTAATATTTTTATATCACGTATGGACTTATATAACAAAATGATCGAGTCTAGCCATGAGAAACTCAACGACCAAGTACCATTTTTGAAGGAATACCTAATCGAGCGTACTAGATGCCCGGAATGGAAATATTCAGAGCTGAATACAAACATATCTTATTTTATTGCCGATTTCAAGAAAAGATGGTCGTCTTCGAACCAAACAGGACAAAGGTTTCTCACAAAAAATGATAGTTGGCTTAAATCTTCGATAAGTTTTCCGAACTTTGTAGGCCGAAACTTAACATCGGGAAGACCAAAATTGGATTTTAAAGAAGCTTCGGATAGGACGAAGCGTTTGAAAATACAGGACTTACGGTCGAGTCACAGCGCTGAGGAGCTGTGTTACGCAGTACAAATGAGCCTAAGATCTTCTGGAGCAATTGATGCTGCTGCATTGCTAAAAGAAGTTACTACTACTTCTCCGAGACGGGTCAAACACTATAAAGAAGCTTTTAAGAAAGAGAAAACAAAAAAAAAACAGGGCTTCTTCCCGCGCTTGAAGCTTTATCAATGTTTGTAGAAGCGCAACTCACAAGAAGCCAATACGACGTAATAAGATCTAAAGCTACAGACCGATTCCCATCATACAAGAAAATACAAGAAGCTAAAAAGGAATGCTACCCGTATAAGAAGTATATTGAAGTGAGAACAGGGGCTGAGATTGAGCTACAAGGACTGCTTGACCATACAGTTACACGTATCCTTCAGTTTCAGAATAAAGTTTTGAAAAGCCAACAACCAGTTAGTTTTAATATGAAAGTGGGGACTTCGAATCTGAACAAAAGTTTAAAAACGAGTCATACAACGATGCAAGTATTTTCTTGTCTTCATTAGTATCCTTGAGGCTTAAAAACGGAGATCCTGAAGGCCCAACTAAAGCACAAACGATACTACGGAGCAATACAAGGGCATCTTCAACAAGATTTTGCCGTCCAATTAAGTTCCAGTTCGTTCACGAAACTGTTGAAGTTGCTAAAAAGGAAAAAGAACACATTCAATATAAAATAAACCGATTAGTCACAACCAAATATGAAAATGACGAAGGCGCAGTGATAGAAATTACCCATAAATTGCTTTTTACTATAGTTTACTGTAAAATTTTCAATTCTCTAACAGATACAAAGTCGACATTGCTATGTTTTTTAAGTGGTTTAACGTCTAAAGACTTACTAAATAACATTACTAAATTCGTGAATACTAGTATAAAGCAGGATAATTTAGAATTTGGAATGTCCACTCTTGACGCCTGGATAAGATTATTTGAGTGTTTACTCAATGTATCATACAAATTGCTATTACAGAAATGGCAAGCTCGAGGCGCAGAGAACAAAAGAATAATAAATAGAAGAAAACATGAAATCAGGGTAAATTTTAAATCGAAATTCGGTGTAATTATCGACAAACCTAAACCTGGATATGGCGGCAGTAACGATGGGAACACGGCTCGACGCTTTTTTTGAAAATGAAGAAGTATCATGCAAAATAACAGGAGTCGATCTAGAAGTGATAAAACGATTTCGTACCATACTACGAGCAATGGCAAGTGAATACACCATTAATTTACAACGATTCCAATCTTATACATTGGAAAGTGCACGTTTCTTTGTGGAAAAATATCCGTGGTACTGTATGCCCCCTACAATACATAAGGTTTTAGTTCATGGGCCTATAATAATTGAAAAAACTTTATTGCCTATAGGGCAACTAAGCGAAGAAGCCCAGGAGGCAAATAACAAAATGTTTAAAAGGTACAGAGAAGGATATTCACGCAAAATTTCAAGAGTAAGACCAACGAAGACATCATTAAAAGGCTTTTGATATCATCAGACCCACTCATCACCAATATGCAGTAGCCACAACAACATAAACATGCATTAGACCCAGATGTGATCCAACTTTGCAAGCACCTGAATTAGATATTTCTGGCACATCAGAATTAGTTTCAGATGATTCGAATGATGATGATGAATGAAGGTTGTGCAATAAATGGTTACTATATTGCATTATTTTGTTTTCTTTTACTTATTATTTTTTTATATATCACTAGTCATCGTTATACATTTTGAAATAATTTTTAGTTTTCAAATTAAGACTCTTTTGTGGAATTTAAAACAAAAATAACAGTTTTAAAACAGAAAAATGCATTGTGATGTTAGCTGACACTAAAAAATGTTGAAACAAAAGAAAAAATAATTTTTGCCAACTTTTCATGGCATATACCCCACTGTGCGTCGGTCCGACGCCGACATTGCCTTCACACGCAGTAGCCGATTCCGGGCCGATTTTCTCTGGGCCGGGCAGTATAGTATGTTCTAAATTTAGGAGCCATAAACGAATTGTGGCCTTGCTTGCAACGGCGGCGTCGCGTCGCCGCCTCCAGAAAAAAAAGTTATAGAATGTATAGGGCGCATCCTATTTTCAAAAAAGACACCTTGAGGGAGCTTTTTATACATTGTTCGGTGACTTATTAGAAAATGAGCAGAAATTTTCGCAGAAATTCTTTAACTAGTTTAGAATATATGTATATCAATTCAGGAATTTGCATTGAAGTTTTGAAACCGGAAGGTTTCACGAGAGTTGTTGCCTCCATGCCGCTAGAAGAGCCTGTGTAATTTTGAAGCAAATATGATCGGAAGTTGTCTCTTTTCTATTTTCAGCTATAGCACAAATCATAAAATACTTCATTTTCACCGCTGTATATCGATGGTTTAAAGCACAAACATTGCATGTCCACTTTTAGTTGCTGCTATATTGTTTTTTTTAAGTAAATAATAATAACTACTCACTAAACTTGTTTTTGTCCTCATCACTCTCATATCGTCGTCGAATTTTGGATGAAGTGCTTCGCACGGGTCTAAGATTTAAAGACTTAAAGTTTCGTTAACATTTTATTTTTATACTTTTCTAAAGTTTTGTCCCATAAAAGGCAGGGTGAGATTATGCTAAGGAGTCAAAATTTCCATGTCAGTTTTTTCCGTCATTGCCGAAATAAAAATACAAGCGCCTATAAAGAACCTGTAGTTTTGAGGCAAATGTGATCGGGAGCTGTCCCTTTTCCGTTTTCAGCTACAGCGCAAATCATACAATAGGTACTTATTTTTCACCGCTACATATCGATCGTTTAAAGCACAAACATTGTATGTCCACTTTTGCTTGCTGCTGTTTTTTTATAAATATCTAATTACTCACCAAACTTGTTTTTCTCCTCGTCATTCATATCTAGTCCAGTCAAATAAGGGTTTCACCTCGGAATGAGAGATAATAAGCTGGAAACTTGTATACACCTTCATTCTAGCGTTCTATAAGTTGTCTCAAAAGTCTCATAAAATCTCGTGTCTGCGTGAGTTATTCAAGGTCAAAGGTCACTAAAATCGGTTTTTCGCGATTATCTAGGTTTCTATAGCTCCAATGATGTTGACATCTATGATAAAAAATGTAGAGCATACGATTTGCGAAAAAAATTTGTTTTAAACACTTTTTTATGCGCTCAACCGTTTTTGAGATAGAGGGCGGAGAGCGCGCAGCGCTCAGCCATGTATACTGTAATTCAAGGTCAACTGTGAATCTCGGTAAATAATGCCCTGAATAAAGTTAGTAAATCATTACATTATGATTAACAATTAATAATTTGTTTTATTTATTAGATAATAGGTACTCACATGTTATTTAATAACATTTTACTTTGTATATCTAATATATTCATTTAATATTGCTTACCTACTTTGTGTAATTCAAAACTCATTTAATGAAATACTTACTGTATATCGTAATTTTATATTAATTTATCGAAAGTAGATTTTAAGTAGAAATAAAACAAGTAAAAATATTTATTTTTCTTTATTTAGCAGCTATATATTTATTACAATTTAAATTAATGTGGTGAACATTTACAAATCTTTAAACATTTAATGTTATCTCTTTTTTCTTTTGAATATCTTGCATCAACGTGTTGTTCAGCAGAATGTAACGAAATGTTACAAAACTTCTCAATTTCTTCACAAATTGTACTTGTGGCGTACATAGCATAAACCTTGTTACATAAAACACTTTCTTGAGTACTTTGACCTCGAGATACCTACTCCTTGTTTTGTCTTCATAGAGTTCATAAGACTTTGTTCGATTGCCATATCCGTCCATAGACCAGAATTTATTTTTTCTGTTCGTTTTACAGTGAAGAATCCATTTTTAAAGTTCTCAAAAGTCTTTCTATCCGTTGTATTTTCCAATTTCATCATATCTTGAAGATGTAAATGAGCAGATTTCGCATATAAAAAGTAACCACTAGCGTGAAAATACGGCCAGGCTTATTCTCAGTAGATGGTGCTCGATTCAAGAAATGAGGATAGAAAACGGTATGGTACTTTGCTTCAGCTGAGATCAAGTCATACCTACTCATAAAGTACACGATCTTTGACTAATTATCCTAAGAAATCCATTTGTTTTTCTGTTCTTTTGATGACATTACCTTTAAATTCCAGAGTACTTACGCTACTGATCGTGCGTCGGTACTTTTCTTTTTTTCTTAACTGCTGCTCTATCAGCTGTTTGGCCACATAATAAACACAGTTTTTTTTAATCAAACACTTCATTCCTTTTTTTACGAAATACACTGGATGATGGTAAAGGTTTACCTTCTTCTAGGCGTCGTTTCGATGCTGCTATGGATTTTTTACTAATGTACACTTTTCGACACTCAACATCAGAGAGGTTAAAGTATTTAAGAAGTCTATGTGACCGTCATTTCTTTCGATACTTGCAGTTTTTCAAGTTTTCAAGCCACGCACTACATTAACAGAATCACGATCCGTATCTGGAGACTAGACAAAAATAAAAACTCATTGCTCCCATTTACACACTGTCTTGAATTTTTTGTACCTACATGATGAAGAGCTACGATGATATAGTAAAACGTGTGCGAAACTGTAAATTTCATATTCCACGTGAGTGCTTACCATTAGATTGTTTAAAAAAACTTTTTGTTAGATTTCGAATTTACCATTTGATTAAAAGGCACAACAAATTATTGAAAAACGAGCAAATACAAAAAAAAATATATATTTAGAGTACCTAAGTAATTTGTTTAAAAATATTCTATCGTAGGTAAGTTTGTAATACAAAGTTTATAAACGTTTTGTTTATTTAATTTTATCCTCCTGTGCCTACCCTACCAAAATAGGTAACATTTTTTTACGCTCCTTAGAAGCTTTGTCTCTGTTCCGTTGTAGTTTGGGTTTACACGCAGTAGTTTCTATCCTGTTTTCCGCGCAGACGTTTACAACGATTCAGACGTGATGGACGTTTGTGATAATATATTGGTATTATCGCATCCGCCGGCAGTGTGAAAATAGAAGTTTTAGGCGAAACCCAATTGTAAAACGACGATTTAAAGTGGGTATCTTTCGGAATCTCATGGGCTTACTATGTTTTTTGTACGACCAAACCGAATATCGAAATTCGACCGGATCGGCTTTTTGCAGGATCCCGCAAACAGGATGCTCGCATGAACGCTGATATTGAAACGCGTCCACCAATAAACGGGATCCTGCGAAAAATCATTTCTGTAAATAACAGGATGTTGCCGAGGGAACGATCCGTTATAAGCGGGGTCTTTGTTGGCACACTACTGGGTCTGTTTACACTCTGGCGGTTGTTAATGTGTACATTCGACTCTGACTAATCTAGAACTTTTATGTGAATAGTTATTTTATTATTGTTTTTTTTTATAATTCAGGCTGTGCAAGATGATCAACTTGACGAAAATGAAGACGAACCACAAAGTCAAAGACAAGTCAAAGAGGTTGAAACTTACAAAGCATGTGGCACAGCGGGCATGGTAAGTAGGTTCCTTCTGAAACAAGACTGTAAACGAATTGGAAGCCTTTAAGATGATGACGCTGAGACAGGTGATGAAGATCAAGTGGAACGGCTTGATAATAAATGTCGTGGTGCTATGGAGAGCACGTGCTAATAGCCATAGAAAGAGCAAGACATCGCACTGAGAAGGACATGGGTAAATTCGCCTACATCCTTAAAGGCCAGCCCTACTCGATGCATCATATGATATTGAAAGGCAGATCCTGGAAGAAGACCAGAGGCAGTAATAGGCTGAGGCGTATGGAAAACATCACCTATCTGACTAGCAACAGCCACCATGATATCATAGTGAAGCTGAAGATATAGCTAGTTATAGAGTATAGATTGCAAACCGCCAGGTAGGGACTATACTATCCGCATTACAAAGTGGCGAGTCAGGTAATTTATCATCGAAATCTTGCCATCTCTTTCGCACTTGCACGGCCTTATGGAGCGATACCTGTAACCGTAGTGTAGGTAGTTTACGCATACAAAAGGAATATCGATAAAGTAATGAAACGAGGGAAATAAATATTATTTCAGTATTATAAAATCGAAGACTATCGCGGTTTTTTGACATTATAAATAGGATAGAAAACGAATTTACCGCATCATTTTCTATCCTATTTATATTTCAGTATTGTTTCATTACGATAAATATTAAATAAGTTAAACATATAAATATTGATATTGAATTATTAAAATAAAAATATAAAAGTATCAAATTTATAATAGTTGACAATAAAATAATTGTTATACAAAAAAAAAATAAAACTGAACAAAGAAAGTCAGCAAGCTATTCATATTCGTGTTCACTGTCACTATCGTCTTATAGATTAATAACATGAGAATGGGTGTCAATTATATTATGTGCTTTGGCCAGGTCTTCGTTCTGGAGATTTTTGAATCGATTCCGAAATCGATCTAGAGTTCGTTCGCTCGTTCCACAAACTAATGCTGCCAACTTTCTTGGTTGTTGAAAATCAATTTTCCTTATGACATCAGGGTCTTCTTTCAACTTATGAAACCACTTATAAATGTTGAGAATGACATACCGGCTTTGCTGGTTCATCTTGCTGGACATACCGGCTTTGCTGGTTGCTGGTTCATGCCGGTGACATACCGGCATCACTTCTTAACTTGGTCAAATTAGTTTTGCAAAAATCTTCCATCATGATATAGATTCACAAATAGAGTTCGTATAACGAATGAGTTATGCTCTTTGACATTAAGCCTTTTATAGCAGAATATTTTGTTATCAATAATGCCTAATGACCTACACAGTACACACAGTAATTAAAGTAGATGAAAACTAATTTGGCAAAAGCGTCGTTAAAATGTCATAAGATGTCGAAATCGAACTGTTACGGTTAATACAATTAATAGTCCTAATCGGTTAGCTACTTACTACCTATTACGGTATTTACTCACCGCTTTTGGCTAAATCTAGGAATTTTATCTATCTAATTTTAGCAGGTAAAAGTCTTTTCAATTTTCGGATTAATATATAGCCTATGACACTCACAAATAATGTGGCTTTCTATTGGTAAAAGAATTTTCAAAATCGGTTCAGTAGATCCAGAGATTACTTCCTACAACGTCACAAACTTTACCTCTTTATAATATTAGTATAGATAAATATTTTATCGACATGGTACCATTCCTATGTTAACTGTCTCTAATTGCCCCAGTCGCCAGTTTGTACTGCGGATACTATAGGACCGTTGCTAGAACTCGGCACTCTATGAGGATGTTAAAATATGTAATCTATAAATACTCCTGAGGATATGGAACATATTTATACGATATGTACGCGATTCATCCATACATTTTTTTCAGGGGCCTTGCAGCTCAAGGGGCAACAAGGACTTCAAATCAGATACAAGTGAAATAGCCATCGAAGAAATAAAAATCGAGAGAGTCGAGGATCAAGAAAGAGAATGGTCGGAGAACGACGACGAAGATTCATGGCTAATAAACATTGCTTCAAAGAGAATAAAAACCTTGGACTCGAACGAAATCACCATCAAGCAGGAGCCGAGGGACGTTTCCAGCATCGCAACAAACGTCGAAAACGATGACGTTATGACCGATGTAGAAATTAAGACTTTCGTAGATAACATCAATGATCTAGTAAGTTCTATCAAAAGCAGAAAAGTCGCATTTGAAGTGCAGCACATAATAAAGGAATTACTTGATAAACGGTTGGACGATTGAACTTAAATTATTAATAAATTTTAAGTGTTATTAAGAGCATTTTATATTCTCCGACTCCCTTGTCTCCTATTCTCTGACTTCTCTAATGAGTCAATCAGAGTTATGATGTATCATCTCTCGTTCTAGCTACTCGCTATCGTGCTTTATTATCAGCCATGTACAATCCGCATGATCTAAGGACAACTTGGCTATAACAACTAAAGAGCTACGGGGAAATAGGATCAATATATTTTTTGTTTTTTAAAAATGAGATACTTATTCCCAAATGAATCGATTTTCGGAAGAAATATCATAGTCCGCCATTAGATGAGGAAGGAAAAAACGCGTGACGGTAAAGAATGATAAAGGCGCGCGTGGTGACGTTGGACCTAGATCATTCTTTTCCGTTTATTAGGTCTAGAGGTGGGGTAACTCGATGGCCCTCCGGTTGACAATGAGGTGGAACTGTCATAGGAAGTACTGATCAAGGCCAATGACTTTTCCACGTTTTCGCTTTTTTCTGAGGTGTAATTTAAGTCAAATATTCCTATTATAGTTTTCTGAGGTATAAATCTTGAATAATTCTGATTATTCTGAGGTAATCTGAGGTTAAAGTAAAATTATTATGAATGATTTTTATTTAGAAACTCAAATATATTTGGTAAACATACAAAATATATTTTTTCTCAGTCGAATCCTTGCTAAAATGTAATTTAAAAATTTTTAAAAATGGAAATAACAATTTCTTTATCATTATTCCCTGCAACTGTCAAAATATAGCAGAAGGTTGGCTCTAGTCAAATTTAGCATGCTAAGTTTGTCTATGGCCCACATGCTAAAATATTCAAGAATAAGTTCCGGATACAATATCGGAGCGAGTCCGTGTTCAGTGGATGGATTGCTACCTACTTAATAAAACTACCTGATTGGTCAAGGCTGTCTCTGGGGGCCTATTCTTTACAAATTTAGCATGCCAAATTTGTCTATGGTCCATTTGATTTACTTGGGCCATAGACAAATTTAGCATGCTAAATTGTTCAAGAATAGGCTGGAAGCGTTTTGCACTGAACGCATGAGTGTCTTAATATCGCTGTCTGCCAATAAAAATCGATTTCTCTACGAAATCATATTGGGGATCATTCACTGATTGTGGATCATTTTGTCGATGAACCAAAACATTTATATCGAATCCAATAAATTTTCACGATTTTTGTTACCAGCTGAGAGCGACGCGATCGCCGGGAGTTTGACAGCGGAAACAGACTTCTGTCTCTCTTTCTGCGGCGGACGGGTATAATAGAGCCAACTCTTTATTGTATTGTCTAAATCCCAACAGAATAATAACGAACGTGCAGGTACATCCTGACACCAAGAATAAGAAAGACTGCGCACCTCAAACCGGTTACTTACGGGAGTTGTGGGTGTGTGTGTGAAGTGGGTGTGGGCCCTCTTCACGTTGGCGACAAAATTGCACAGTAGCTGATGCCCGCGGCTTCGCTTGGCGTAAAGTTTCGAATCGATTTTTTTAATTGAAATAGGGTGGCGTTTATTTGCCTGTTTAGACGCTACCGTAAGATTTATAGCGCAAGACGTCCCCCTGAGATGCACGCTACCTATCTCGTAGACGTACGAGCCTTGTTCCTCGCCACCCGCGCCGCCTTCTGCTGTACGCTAACCTAGGTATTTCGAGGTGCTTGCATGCGTCATTAATTTCAAGATATCTCTCTAACTACACCACCTAAAAACTTACAGTAAATGGCGAATTTTATCTCTACTTAACACCCGTGATAATGGATGAATTTATTTTGATAAGGATTCTTATTTTACTGCTAATATCTTCAACAAACACTGCCTGATTTTTTAACGAGGAAAGTATTAGTTAACAATTCTATGTAATTTTTGGCAATCGACTATTTGTAGGCATTTATTAAATAATCATCATCCTCATTATTTATTATACTCTCAGATAGCAGTTGATAATTATCATGGTAAGATAGAGCAATACTATATACTACATTGAGATAGTTGGGTTTACTAATCAGAGTTGTGCATATGTTTGTTAATTATGCAGTGCTCAGTAGACAGTTCCACTCTTTCCCTCAAATTATCTCTGGAATGCTTTAGGCTGGAATTGCTATGAGCTTATAATGACCCTATTTTTATGTCTCAGGTTTGTTCCTCTCCGCTTTTTCGTTTGTTCCTTCACGCAACTAGAGTTGTCAACTACAACGGGCGAGCCCGTCATCTCAGGAAGTTTTAACGATATTAGATCGTTCTGTCTTCCCTGAGGTGAGCGTAGAATACTATAGACAAAACAATCCACCATCTAGTTACGCCACACGCCCGTAAGAAGCCAACGCCTTACCGCGAGATAACCAGGTTAATCACACAGCGGGCCGACACGCGCCCCCAGTTGTAACCAGATTACTCCGGTCTCCCGACTGGTTACAGGTTCGAGGACGCTTGCGCGGTCCTCTCCCTTACGTAGCGGTGATACGGTGTCTACCGAATCTATCGTGGACCACGGCATCCTTTGCCCGACTCTTCACCTTATGTCGGGAAGCCGATTAGTCCATTCAAAAGCAGTTGCCGTAAGGTAAACAACTACCCCCCCTCCCGCTCTATAGGAGACAGTACTGTTTCCAGACTCCCCCGGCTGTCGGTCAGAATGCACAATCGATTGGCTGACGCTGCATGGTGCGCAAACCGTCCAGAAGCGCTGAAGGTTGATACATAGGGGAAACTGGCCCGAAGACCAGAGTCATACCCTGGCTCGCACTTCTACGTGGAGGCCGCCAGATGGGTGATGACCCGTGACCGAACCTGACCACACGGTCTTAGTGGCCAAACTGCAACAGGCCCCATTAGCTCCCTGTTCCTTCACACTGTATCAACTTCTTGGTTCTGTAACGCAAGGCAGTTCTCGTGTGTCCCTCTGTCAATGGCAATGTATCCCTTCAGTTTCCCGCCATATGAAAAATAGTCTGTTTTGAATAAACCTGTTTGCGAGTGCCCCATGACAACCGAGGATTTTTTGTTGCAAGTTTATAACATAAATCAATGGCGTAAGTGAATATAAACCTAGAGAGCTCGCTGCCCTGGAACAAGTCCTGGTACTTAGTTGGGCAGCAGCAGTACATGAATGCTAATGTTCATATTGGCCGTGTTTATTTTTTTTTAAGCTATTGCATAGCTTTTATCGCGGGCCTAGGGCCAGCGCAAAATTAATGATTTTAAACTGATAATTACGTCTAAACGAGTACTGCTTACGATTCGAAAAAAATATATGTTAAACAAGAACATTTTCCTAATATTCTTAGCTTTGAATATTTTAGATTTTGTTTATATTACATAGTGTAATTAATTTGTGAAATTAGGTCTAACCGAACACAAAAACGACTATTTCGCAAATACTATCTGGCGTATTATTATGAAACCTGCACCATTTTAAAGATAATTTAATTATCTATCTTTTGATCTACAATTTTTTTCGAATAATCCGGTTTTTTTGCTTGTTGTTAAAAGTTGTTAAAAATGCTATGCAATAGCTTTACCGCGGCAGTCCCCGAGTGCCACACGTTTTTTATATATGTTTTAAAACTTGTTTATTGATATGAATATTAGCGATGCATACTCACCTATGTATTGTAAATGCGTTGTTAAATTAATTAAATAAATAAAAAAATACGTGGCCAACTCGGGGACTGCCGCGGTAAAGCTATTGCATAGCATTTTTAACAACTTATGCAATTATAATTATTTATTTATTTTATTTATTTTATTTTTTCTGATATCAGATAACTGCGCTCTATCGGAAAACGTTGAAATTATTCCGAATCATTTGCGGCTGCGGTAGCAAATGATTCGGAATAATTTAAACGTTTTCCGATAGAGCGCCGCGCACGAATTTTTTATTCGATAAAGCAAATAAACGAATGATTCGAAAAAAATCGTAGATAAAAAGTTAGATAATTAAATTATCTTTAAAATGGTGCAGGTTTCATAATAATACGCCAGATAGTATTTGCGTAGTAGTCGTTTTTGTGTTCGGTTAGACCTAATTTCACAAATTAATTACACTATGTAATATAAACAAAATCTAAAATATTCAAAGCTAAGAATATTAGGAAAATGTTCTTGTTTAACATATATTTTTTTCGAATCGTAAGCAATACTCGTTTAGACGTAATTATCAGTTTATAATCATTAATTTTCGTTAAGAAATTTCTTCATTCGGTCGCCGCGCTGGCCTAAGGCCCGCGATAAAAGCTATGCAATAGCTTAAAATAAGTTTAAAACATCGTTTGTAAAGACCTCATGCATCACACCGAAAGAACCTTACCATACTCGATGTGCCGCAGGCTGGGTCTTTGTAGATGTGAACCTTTTGAACTTTAAGTAAACTGTCTTCATATTCTTCGTTTCGGTCGTCTGTGTCCACCTGAAAAGATAGAGAAGAACCATTATAGATAAAAATATTCCAAACATTAAGGGGTCTTCGGGCCTTCCTAGGAAATATATAAAATAAAAGACATATTTATTTAATGATCTATTGATGAAACTGTTTTCGGGATACTATTTTACTATTCTACTGGATACTTGAAGTGTCCGTAGCCCCGTTGACACCGGTTCTCCTCGTTGTTACCGAAGTTAAACAGCGGCGGGCGCGGTCAATACGGGGATGGGTGACCGCCCGAGTGTTTAACTGCGTAATGCTACAAATGCCCACCTAGAAGATAATGCCAATAGGCAACAAGGTAGGCATATGCCTTGTGCGTAAAAAAGAAACAAAAAAAATACAGTAATGAAAACAATACAGTGATATGTTTTATTTTTTTATTAAATGCTTGTACAAAAAAATTGTTACATTATCACCGAAGTAAGGAAATTAAATATTGAACAAAAAAGTCAGTATATACTGCATAATATTATTGCAAACTACATAATAATGTAAAATTAGTAGAAAGTAAGGAGAAAGTAGTCTTTAGCATTAATTTGTAAATGGAGATTCGGTAGAGTTCATAGTATTTATATTCGGCCCGGTGGCATAGAAGTAGCTTGATCTTACACTGTATGGTCCCGGGTTCGATTCCCGGCTGGGTCAATTTTCCGTTGGGACCAAATTAACGGAATTACATTTTTAATTCTGTCGATCTACAATCTAAACCAATGTTGCTTAACGTAGCAGAATAAGGGCCATTTATGTAATATTTTTTTTTTTTTGTTAATTATAATTAAAGTTTTACTTTTTACCCTCATTATTATTTTTATTATGCGTAAAAATAAAAATAAAATTAAGTTTTATTTACAGCCTAGTTATATTCTACCTAAATAGTTTTAAAGATGTAAAAATGTTAGCTTAAATTCTGTTTTATGACATTAATAGCAACCTATTAATTTTCCACCTATTAATTGATATTTTCATGAAAAAAATCCGTGCAGGAGTTGGAGTTGTGAATTTTGTCCCATCTCCCCGTGCATTTGTAGTACTGGGAGACGCATCGATGGACCCTGAATCTAGACCCTTAAATCCCCGATTATCCCAGGAATAATGCTGGATTTTCATAGGTCCCGGGATAGTAAAACCAAAGAATTGAAAACCTAAGTCGGAGAGGTATTGAAATTGAGACACAAGTCTTTTTGAGTCATAGATGAGGAGTCGGCGAACAAAATGATCTAAAAGCGTTGAACTCAATTTTACAGGAGAGGCAAAAAACTAAAAACCATAGATACCTCCATTTGTTTATTTGTTTATTTTGTTTTTTTAGTTTATACCTTGGCTGATTTGTATAAGATCTTCATTCGCAAGTAATTTTTCATTGCAAGAATCGGACATAATAAAAAAACAAATTTTCGTTTAGACCGTTTTGATTGAAACCGGTATATTTAGATCGTTTTGATCGCAACTGTATTCATAAATTATACCGTTTAGATTGCTACTGGTGTTATAGAAATAGGAAAATAAAACATTTTGTCATTTTTTTCTTTTTTACGTTTCTACATCGTTAATCTTAATCTATTAAATCCTTAATTATTGTGTAATTATATGTGATTGCATATGTAAAAAAATCTCAAAATAATGAATATCATTTAAGAAATATATGAATATGTCTTCATAGAACCGGCGTTGAGTGCTGAAACCGTACCAGATGACATTTTTTACACCAAACTAATTTGCACAGTAACTCACTTTACCGAAGCTATGCTCAAATGTGAATGTTGCCATATGTAAATTAGGAATACCACAACAAAAACAAGAAAAGGTGCCAAAAAATATATATTCAGACCGTTTTGAAAGAAAACATTTTTACGGGCTATGATTTAGTATGAGATTTAGATCATTTTGAAAGAAATTCATTTTAATTCCAAATAATCAACCACTTTCAACTAGCGTTAGATCGTTCTGAACGAAATTGGTGATTTCTACCTCATTTTTCTAAGGTTTCTAGGTCGTTTTGGTAGTAAATAACTTTACCAATCGATAGAACGGCCCAAGGCGTACCGATTTTTAAAAAAACATGCTTGGGTCCGATTAGAGGTAGACTAAATAGCAAAATTTTGTCAACTTGGCAAAACTGATGCATGGCGGCTGCCACAGGTACGAATAGCGATTATGACGCAGCAAGCGCGCGGCGGCAGCACATGATTAAATAAACGGAACAGAGACAACGCTTCATACAACCGCGCTATGATAGGTACACTACTACAAGCTTTAGACGCGTGTGTGCGTGAGCACTGCCGGCTTCGTACGAACGGAGAGAAACCGGTCCGCTTGATATCGGCTTCGCCAGTACTCAAAACTCAGGGGCGTCCGGCGCACGTACACATAATATCGCGTGTTTGTTTATTTTCGCCTTGCGTTTGATTTAATCAGTGTTTTAATATAAAAAAAGTGTAAATATGGTTTACTGTACTGTGTGTATGAACAATTCAAGAAAGAATAAAAACACATCATTTTTCAATTACCCTAAAGACTTCACTAGGTAAGTACAGTACCTAACTTGATTACAATATAATTTATTATTTTTAATATGTTGGAAAGATATACTTAATATACCTCAACATCGAAAGAAAACTCAATCCGGTGATGCAAAAAACGTTTTGCATCACCGGATTAAGTATATGGTATAAATAGTGTGTTATTTTAGTAAATTGTACAGAATAGGTACATAACTATTTATCTCGTTTTGATATTTTACGTACATATTGGACTCGATTGCGTTTCTTCGTGAACTAAAATCGGAAATTAGTCCGTGTAAACGAGACAGGGCAATACGCTAGAGCGGAGTGAGAGATGACCGGTTGTCACTTTTTCGCATTAAAAATGCCCGCCAAGGTCAATCTCAATCTCACACCGCACGAAATATGCTCGAATTTATTCGGACGAGTATAAGTTCGACAAGTAGTATTTATCGACGATCGTTTGTTTCATATTTCGCTCTAACGTATTGCTGTGTCTCGTTCGCTTGGACTAATTTTAGTTTTAGTTCACAAAGAAACGCATTCGGGCCCTGTTTAGTGTTTTTTTAATAAGTTGTACAGAATAGGTACCTATCGCATAAATGGTGCGTTTAACCGCCCTACTTATACGAACGTACGTGATACGTCCGCTATATTATCATAAAGAAGATTTTTATTAAAAATATATAAAAAATACATATTTAGAAATTTACAAATTTATATAAAAACGCTATATAAAAACCGCCTATATACACCACTATATATTTTGTCTCGTATATTTTAAACAAGTATTGTTATTGAGAAATTGAATGATAAAAATACAAGGATTTACCCACTTTTTGAATAATAACCCAAAGCATAGTAAAATAAGAACAGTATAACATCTCCATAGTACGCAACCGATTTCGCACTGATACAAGCGCCCGTTGTTCGTACGCTACCACACATAGATTCTCGGGCGCTTCGGTCACACGGTAGCCACGGAACAGAGACAAGGCTTCATACAACCGCGATTTGATAGGTACACTACTACAAGCTTGAGACGTGTGCGTGTATGTCAACGGGCGGCTTCGTACGTCCGCGGACAAACCGGTCTATATTGGCTTCGCCGGTTGACAACGCTCAGGGCCCCCAGCCGCGGCGGACGTACACATCTCACGTGTTGTTTATTTTTCTCCTTACGTTTGATTCAATAAGTGTTTTAACATAAACAAGTGTAAATATGGTTTACTGTACCGTGTGTTTGAACGATTCTAGAATTATTAAAAACACATCATTTTTCAATTACCCCAAAGATTTCTTTAGGTAAGTACAGTAAATAAATAGATTATAATTTATTATTACTTTCCTGTCAAGGAAAGTATTGTGGACGCACTTCTGTGTGTCTGGCTGTGTGTATTCTCCGACGATAGCGCCGAAACGTTTCATCCGATTGAGCTAAAATTTAACATGCAGGTATCAGTTGGTCTTCATGGTATGAGATGAAAAGATTATGGTTGAAATCCATCCACCCTGGGTTGGACCCCGATGAGGGAACTCCTCAACAGTCATTAGCAGTGAAATGTTGTATACGCATTAAATTATGATAGCCCCTTCCAAGTTCTACCATGACATCGCTGATGTACCCTGGGTTGGCTCCCGATGAGGGAACTCCTCAACGGTCAACAGCAGAGACCCAAAATTTTGTATGCGCATTCAATTACGATAGATCTCCCATGTTCCACCATGACATGGCTGATGAACCCTGGGTTGACTGCCGATAAGGGAACTCCTCAACGGTCAACAGCAGAGACCCAAAATTTTGTATACGCTTTCAATTACGATAGCCCTTCCATGTTCCACCATGACATGGCTTATGAACCCTGGGTTGACTCCCGATGAGGGAACTCCTCAACGGTCAACAGCAGAGACCCAAAATTTTGTATGCGCATTCAATTACGATAGATCTCCCATGTTCCACCATGACATGGCTGATGAACCCTGGGTTGACTGCCGATAAGGGAACTCCTCAACGGTCAACAGCAGAGACCCAAAATTTTGTATACGCATTCAATTACGATAGATCTTCCATGTTTCACCATGACATGGCTGATGAACCCTGGGTTGACTCCCGATGAGGGAACTCCTCAACGGTCAACAGAAGAGACCCAAAATTTTGTATACGCATTCAATTATGATAGCCCCTTACAAGTTTCACGATGACATCGCTGACGTACCCTGGGTTGGCTCCCGATGAGGGAACTCCTCAACGGTCAACAGCAGAGACCCAAAAAATTTGTATATGCATTCAATTATGATAGCCCCTTCCATGTTCCATTATGACATGGCTGATGTACCCTGGGTTGGCTCCCGATGAGGGAACTCCTCAACGTCAACAGCAGAGACCCAAAATTTAGTATACGAGTTTCGATTTCGTTTTCAATAGTTTTCGATTTCGTTTTCGGTTTCGTTTTAGATTTCGATTTTGATTTCGATTTCATCATCATCATCATCATCATCATAACCGGGGGGGGGGGGGGGAGTTGAAGTTGCATAGCGCCATCAGAAGCATGGCGCTAGGTTGGGGGGGTTAGTATAATTTATGAAATTAATATTCAGAATAATTAAGTTCCTGGCTACTTTTCAGGAAAGTCTTGGGGTGACACAACCGTTTTTTTTATGTGGTGGAAAGATATACCTATTAGTAATTAGGTATTAATGCATTAGAGGAACCTATTTTACATTATTGATTTTGTAACATCACCCGACTGGTTCCGAATCTCTAATAATCTTTATTCGGTTTCAATAAATAAGCGAGATATAGTCATTCAAAAAAGGGTCAAACCCATACATTTCGGTAGGTTGTTAGTGATTTTAATAATACATAAACACCTATTTGACGGTAGGTTAGATTAGTTTTTTAAGACAATCTTAAAAACTGAGTTTAAAAAAAATTTTTTTTTGGTTTGTTTATTTGTTTTTAACTTTAAACTAAATTAGGTTGTTAATTTGTTAAAGCTTTTTTCTTTCACATTTAGCATTACAATGATCGAATCTAGTAGTATTTCATTATTTTTTCGATTTTTGAGAAAGGTCCATATACTGCAGTAATTCCATTAACATCGAAAGATAACTCAACCGGGTGGTGCAAAAATCGTTTTGGTATCGTAATTAGATAGTGTAACTACAGGAGACTTTTTAAAATTGTGTATAATAAAATATTGACAAATGTTTAGTTTATTTAATTTTATTCTTCTGTGCCAACCCTAACAAAGTAGGTAAAAATTTTGTACGCTCTTCAGAAGCTTTTCTCTGTTCCGTGTATTTACCCTGTGCTTCGGTGCTAGCCAGTCAGGGCTGCCGCGCGATAGCTAAGTATACAAAAGTGTAATGTTTTCTGTAGGTACACTTGTTTCTGTTGCGACATGTTTTCTGTATGCGACAGATTCGGTAAACACCGTTTTACCGCTTCGTAAGGGAGAGGACCGCGCAAGCGACCTCGAACTCGTAACCAATCGAGAGACCTGAGTAATCTGGTCACAATTGGAAGTAAGGGCGTGAGTGTCGGCCCGCCGGGTAACATTCCTGGCTACTCGCGGTTAAGGCGTTGGCCTCTTACGGGCCTACTTGTGGCGTAGCTAGACGGTTGACTGTTTTTGTCCTCAAGTCTTCTGCGCTCACTCCAGAGAGATAGAACGACTAATCGTTAAAACTTCCTGAGGTGACGGGCTCGCCCGCTGTAGTCGACAACCCAAGTTGGTTACTTGTCGCGATCACTAAGCATGTTAGCGATAAGTGCTGTTCGTGTTACAAGTACTAAATTACAAGTACTCGTCATTAGCTACTAACCTAGCATTAAAGCAGCAATAACGACAACTTGTGAATGATTTTTTTATGATTTGAAATACGTAGGTAGGGAAAATACCTACCTGCCTATTACAGTGATTTAATAATCATGTTTTCAAATCCAAATACTTATAGGTTCATGTTTATTTTTATTATTTCAGACGACAGGAGTGGTTAAAGGCTGTCGGGCGAGAAGATCTCTCTACAAAACTTATGGATTGTAAAATAAGGCAGCAATTCAGAATCTGTGAGGATCACTTCGAAAAGTACTGTATTAATTATTCTAAAAACAGAACTGTGAAATATTTGTTTTGCTATGCATTTCCAACACTTAAATTGCCGATAAATGATGGTGCATGTTCGAGGTCGAGCCAATATGAGAATGTATGTATACACGAAAATCAGAACATTAATTTTATACCTACTACTGTGATATATTCAAGTTCAAATAATCCTTTTAATAAAATAGTTATTTCTGAAGATCAAACATCTCGCTGCATTCGGACGGACCGTGATAAGCAAACTTGTGAAAATACAGGGTGAGTTTTTAATTAGTGACACATTGAAGTGGGTGAATCAATACGAGCAAATAAGCAACTTTCCATTTTTAAAAAAGGGGAAATCGTTTTTTTTTTAATGTATTTGAAAAAGTTGACTAGGCAATAGGTGAAATATCGCTAGTAAACAATATTCGAGATATTTTACTCACCGCTAGATTTTTCAAAACATCCATTACATACATACAAACATACAACACGAACTATTTTTCAAAACACAAATTTTCCAAATTAAAAAAAAATGGGGTATTTCCAAAAAAAAATATTAAAAGTTCTTTTTTACTCGTAGGGATTCGCCCACTTCAAGGTTGTCACACATTCTGAACTCATCCTGTATAAAGAAGATAAAAAGCGACAAATTTTAGCATCAAAACTAACTCGTATTCACATTAATCCCAAAAATTCTCACAAAATACGTGTATAAAAAAATATTTAAAATAATTCTCAAAAAAATCTCACAAAGTAGCCACACAAGTCTACTGTAGCATCAGCTATTAATACCTGCGTAGATTTGAAAATATTATCGAGATTGCTGCAAAGAGATTCCTCTGATTTGGTAAATAAAATGAATAATTTGTTTGATTTATTAAACTCAAGTAGGTACACTACGATCTCCTAATAAATATAAAAGACCTTTCCGCTGTGATAATTACCAAATTGAGTTTTTATAAGAAATTGTAACATTTTTCAGGAACTTAAAATTAATAAGAAGCGATGAACAGAAAGACATTATGAATATCATGAATTTCATTCCCGGATTTCAAGTGTCTATAAAATCTTTATTACAACTTCATGAAGATTTATTGTAGAATCAGAAGAAATTAAATGTATATTTACAAGACGTCTCAATCAGGATTGTCTCGAAAATTTCTTCGTCAAAGTTAACTTGGTGGGATCTGCCAGGAACCAACATGTCGACAAATAAGTATTGCCTTCAACAAGATATTTATAACCAATATCTTGAAGAAACCTGAAAATATAAATTGTGATCAAGATTTCGATAGCTTACTTTTGAAACCAGACGACTGTCGTATTTTTAATACACCATCACAAGTTTATCAACCTGACGACGTTACTGCTCCGGAGTTAACAGTAGAACAAATGATTGAAGATTTGATTTACCAGGGAAAAAAATGGTTTAGTCTATGTATCTAGCTATTTGTACAGAAAATGTCTCAAACATCACAAATGTGAGAAAATAAAATTGTATATGATCAACAACCTATAAATATGGGAAAAGATTCCCTTTTCAGCCATTACAAGGATTTTAATGAAGGTAGTGTACAACCAGGGTTTTAATAATACCTTTGTTGAATTACTTGAGCAAAAACTTCGCGAATATTTTGATCTCGAGATAAACATTGTAAAAACGTGTGCAAGACTGTAAATTCGATATGCCACGTGAGTGCTTTCCATTAGTTAGATTATTGAAAAAAACTTTACAATAAATTTTGAATTTACCATTCGATTAAAAGGCACAACAATTTATTGAAAAACAAAAATATTTAGAGTAAATAATTCGTAAAAAATGTTCTATCATAGGTAAGAATATAATAAAAAGTTGCGTTCTGTTTATTTAATATTATCCTCCTGTACCAAAATAGGTCAAAACTGTGTACCTACGCTCTTTATGCTTTGAACGGTTCCCCCTCACACTCGTCGGCCCCTACCTCACCCCGTTTCCAAGGCCATCCAGTTCTGCAGGAACGTCGTTTAGGTTTCCACAAAACCGACTGGTGTATTCACACGCAGTAGTTTCTATCGTGTTTTCCCGCGCGCGAAAGACCACGCAGACGGTTGCAACAATGAGCTTGGGAACGTTTTTTTTTAAATTACATGTTTTAACGGAACACAACACGATTCAGGCAACACGATCGGCCACAACACGATTCAGCGTGACGGCCCCGTTTTAATTTAATTTGTTTTATTTTATTATTATATTTTATTATGTTAATGTTTTAATTTATTTATGGGTACAGTGGTTTGGCAGTAATTAATGTTTTGGTGAGACAGTGTCATAATTCTATTTTTTTACTAATTTTTACTAATTTTTTTTGGGACATTAACTTGTCAATCGGCTGAGGGGCCGAAGGCCTGAAGGGCTAAAGTACTTACATGTTTTAAAATACGGTATTTTTATTTTTTCTCTAACACTTCAAATGACTTCAAAAACATTTTTTAAAGATTCGTAAAAATGACGCTTGTATTTCCTTGAAAGTCGTTTGCGCGGGGCGTGACGTCATCTCACATCTTATCTCGCCCGCCTCGCTGGCGAAAGACGCATCGAGCGCATTTAAACTCATTTCATTTGGGAATATTATTAAAATGTCATCCGGAAATACGCGTTATAAGTACTGCATTGTTCCTGGGTGTACGAATACATCAATCAGTACACCAAATAAAATATTCGTTTATGTACCAAGGGGTGAAAAGATTCGAAAAATTTGGTGTAATGTGATGAAAAGGGATTCTAAAAATACAAACCTTTATCAAGCATAAGTACGCATCATTGCTGTGAAGATCATTTCGAGGTAAGTTGACTGATAAATAATTTATTCTTTCTATCGCTGCTATTTGCGGGTTTATTTGGGTGGCGCGGCGTCCGCGTCGCGTCGCCATCTTATACCTAAGTTTTTTATACATACCTTTTTGGCGCTGTCGCGCTTTGGCTTGTAGATGACATTATTGATATTTGATATAAGGGGCTCTCTAGACGATCAAGCATGCTTGTCAAGCATCGCGTCGCGGGCTGGAAGGGGATCGTAAACCGCAGGAATTATGCAAACATATTTTTAAATATTTACCAAAAATGCTTAATTTTGTAGTTTATACCAGGACTCACGTTAATTGGACGTAATTGATCGATGAATGACGTGACTTCCTGGTATAAAACTACAAAATTAGGCATTTTTAGTAACTATTTAAAAAAAATATTTGCAATTTCCTGTGGTTTACGATCCTCCCCGAGCCCGCGACGCCATGCTACTGCGATATTCGAAATCTGCTGCTATGTTACCGATTTGTCTCCGGGCATGGATATAATGTCAGATAGGGGTTTTAAAAATGTATCGAATATCCTAATTCAATAACAGTGTAAACTTATAAAACCTCCTAGTGTTAGTGCCAAGACTATAAGCACGAAAGAAGAGGTATTAGAGGCGAAAATTATAGCGTCTTTACGAATTCACGTTGAAAGAGTAATAGAGAGGTTAAGAAATTTCAACATGGTCGCACCTCATGCTTGTGTTGGCCTCCGTTATTTGTCAATTTATGATGAAATAATCATAATAGTCTGCGGACTTATAAACATACAAAGTAGCCTGATAAAATTTTACGTGTCTTGACATCTAACATTTTAGATGTCATTACTATAAAAACACTACAAATAAAAAAACAACTTTTTATGTTTCCCAAGCTCATTCAGATGTGATGGACGTAGACACGCTTGTGATAATATTTTGGTATTATCGCAGCCGCCGGCAGCGTGAAAATAAAACATTTAGGCGACACCCAATTGTGTAAGACGATTTAAAGTGGGTATCTTTCGAAATCTCATGGGCTTACTGTGTTTTTGTACGGCGCGGCGGCATCCAACTTGCGGTGACAAAACCGAATAGTATAAGAGACAGCGACAAAAGAGTGCAAGAGTTTTTTAAAACCTGATACTTTCAGATCACACAGTATTTTGGCCATAGAATGCTGGGGTAGAGTCAGCAGGCCAGACTCCGGAACACCTGGCGCTGGCGTACTAGAAAAGGTGTAATTTTAATTAGTACCACCAAAGTGTTTTTGAAATGCTGAAATTCATCCCTAGAACGTGGATACAATACGGAATTCGAAACAAATGGTCAGACTGCTTAACAAGCATTACTCCATACATGTCACAAAAATGAAGTCCATTATATTGCGCGGCACATTAGACCGATGCGTAATAGTTACCGACTAATACGTATAAGTACTGGCGTATTGGCAGGGACTTTATTTTTGAGACATATTCTATTATTCTATCGTTAAACAGCTTGATCATTTGTTTTGAGTTCTTTATTGCATCCACTGTCTACTGATGAATTTTCAGCTTTTCTAAAACACTTTGGGTTTATTAATTGAAATTACACATTTCCTAGTACGCTAGCGCCAAGTGTACCGAAGTCTGGCCTGCTGACTACCCCAGCATTCTATGGCAAAAATCTGAAAGTATCAGCTTTTACAAAACTCTTGCATTTTTTGTCGTTGGCTCCGCAACTAGTAGGTATACGAAAACTCGACCGGCTCGGCTTTTTGCAGGATCCCGCAAACAGGTATAGAAAGGAGTGCACCAATAAACAAAATTCTGCGAAAAACTGTTCCTGTAAATAACAGGATGTTGCCGTGGGAATGACCCATCGTAAGCGGGGACGTTCGTTGGCACATTACAAAATCTATATCATTGAGTTATACGTATAGAGAAGACGCCGCGTAGCAAATTGTTGCGCCACACTTTGCGGTCCATGGACCGCAACTATTTTAGTGAGTGACAGTGAGTCGCTTGCCGCGACGTGACACGTTTCCGCATTAAATAAATTTGTGAAAATGCCTTCTTGTGTACTCAAGGACTGTTCTAATCACTCCAGAAAATCAAGAAAAAGTGAAGGAGTGACATTTCATCGGTAAGCAATAGAATTACTTGTATAAAACTCGTTGAATAAATATAATATTTGCGGTTGGCATAGAGCGCGAGCTGTCACCGCTTTATCACAGATTATGAAAAATAGACCGCGCAGATGTGACACATTGCGCATATTTGTATATGTATATTATTGTATATGTGTATAAGTATAAGTATACGTATACGTATACGTATACGAATACGTATACGAATACGTATACGTATACGTATAGATATATACATATATACATTACATATATACATATATACATATATACATATATACATATGTACATATATACATATACACATATATACACATATATACACATATATACGTATATACGTGTATACGTATACATATATATATATATATATATATATATATATATATATATATATATATATATATATATATATATATATATATATATATATATATATATATATATATATATATATATATATATATATATATATATATATATATATATATATATATATATATATATATATATATATATATATATATATATATATATATATATATATATATATATATATATATATATATATATATATATATATATATATATATATATAGTTTTTTACTGTCAGATTGTTTTATTTATTTTTAAAAAAATATGTTTACTTACTTTTTGAAGGTTTCTTCGGTTTGGCCATGAGAAAAGGGAAGCATGGATTCAATTTGTGCAAAAAAATCGTAACGAAGAAACATGGTTACCAACCGACCATGCATACATATGTTCATTACATTTTAAAGAACAAGATAAATACAGTACTAAAACTGGAAGAATTTATTTGAAGAAATCCGCACTGCCATACGAATATAAAATCGTAAGATTTTTTGATACATTAAAGGCGACTTTTGACTTACATTTCTATAGTTACGTTATTTGTAATTGTATATTTCTCTTTCAGCGCCTACCACCTGAACCCGGGCGATCGGGAATACGAAAATCAATATCGGAACCAGTAAGCGATTCTGAGTCCATTTTTTATACTCCACGAAAAAATGTGTTGAAAAAGAAATTATTAAAGGAAACCACATGTAGAAAAACTCTTGCAGATAAATTCAAGAAAGTACAGCGACATTTAATGAAAAAATGTCAAAGTTACAAAAAAATGTTAATACGTTGAAAGAAAAAATTACTTTTGATTATCAAGTTAAAAATGATTTAATGGCCAAAGCTGAAGTTATAGAGTTGCATAAATGTCTGTTAAAAAAAAAAGAAGCAAAACAAACATTATACAGCACCACTGCGTAAATTTGCTTTGACTCTCCACTATTATTCGCCAGCTGCCTACAAATACGTCAGAGAAACTTATAATAAAGCTCTTCCACATCCTAGGAGCATTTGTAGATGGTATTCAACGATTAATGCGGAACCTGGTTTTACAACGGAAGCTTTTGCAGTATTAAAAACGAAATGCCAATCTAACGCAAATGCCAATAAACCTGTACTCTGCTCATTAGTTTTTGACGAAATAGCCATCAGGAGGCAGAAACTATTTCACAACAATAAAAAACTGGGTGCAGTTAATTTTGGAGCAGGTCCTATGTAAGACGTAGATGATGACACAGTGGCAACGCAAGCTTTAGTATTTATGCTGGTTGCCCTGAACTAAACTTGGGAATTACCTGTGGGCTACTTTTTGACGGCCGGTGTAAATGCTGAAACTAAAGCAAATTTGATAAAAATATGCTTGCATAAGTGCCATGAGGTTGGCGTAATAGTTTTAAGTCTTACTTTTGACGGTTGTTCTGCTAACTTCGGTGCTGCTGAAATTTTGGGCTGTAAAATCTCTAATGTCAATAACATGAAGACTTACTTTCCACATCCATCCACGGGAGAAAAAGTTAGCATTTTTATAGACCCATGCCATGTTATAAAACTTATAAGGAACAAGTTCGAGAAGAAAAGACTATTGTTCGACAATAATGATAAACAAATCAAATGGCAACTACTGATAAATCTTAATAAACTTCAACAAAATGAAGGTCTCAGATTCGGAAACAAGTTAACTCCTCGCCATATAAATTTCCGACAACAGATTATGAAAGTTAAGCTTGCAACACAGTTGCTGAGTAACGAGCGTAGCAAAAGCTCTACTTCTGTGTGATGAAGTATTGAATTCGGCACAGTTTCAAGATTCATCAGGAACAGTGAATTTCATAACTTTGATGAATATTTTTTTTGACGTTATGAATTCTAGAAAATTTAATTTCTATGGCTTTAAGCGTCCTGTCGATAGGAAAAGCAAGTCTGAAATATTTTCTTATTTAGACAAAGTGAAATCCTTTATACTTGAATTGAAATTTCGTTCTCAATCAAGAAGAGTAATTAAACGAAGAAACCAGGTATCCAGAATAATATTACATATGTCGAAGAAAGAAGTAGTTGACTCTGCTAACAAAACAGGATTCATTGGGGCCATAATATGTATGACACTATACAACTACATAGTTGAGGAAAAGCAGATGCTTAGTTATATATCTATGTACCGGATAAGCCAAGACCACCTGGAACTAATTTTTGGGTTAACTAGAAAACATGGCGGTTATAATAACAATCCAAAGATTTTGCAATACAGAGCAGCGTATAAAAAAACCTTAAATCATCTTGAACTTCGGTCATCTTTTACCGGCAACTGCATCCTAAATAATTTCTCAATCTTAAATTTTACATCCGAAAACATAATTAACAGTACAGCCTCTTCAAATAGATATGACGACCAACCGTATGAAATATTACAAACTACACGATTGCTGACATCCACTGTGGAAGCCAAAAATAACTGCGATATCTTTGCAACAATGCTTGACCAGGAATCCTTTACATGTCAGTCAAAACTGATAGTGGGTTACATATCTGGATATGTATCAAGACAATTAACAAAAAGGTTAAAATGTGAAGATTGCATTGACAGTTTGACTACAACAAATAAACTTCCACATCACACACTCATAGCTATAAAAGACATGGGTGGTTTACTTTATTCTGCAGAAGACGTGTACATAATATGCTTGGCTACGGAAAATATTATACGTAATTTAATACGGCAAAGTGGTGGAAGTCTTGCCTCGAAATATGATTTTCATTATATAACAGTAAACACCCTGAAGAATTTCATCGGTAAAGAAGTATTTGAAAATTTGAATCAACATTCACTGAATCAGCCATCAACATTCAATCACAGAATTTATTTAATTCGAACCGTAATAAATCAGTACACAAAAATTAGATTGTATCACGAAGCAAAAACAGATCAATCTGTGAATTACTATACCAAACGGCAGAAGCTAACTAAACTCATATTATTTGAAGGAAATTAAAATACAGTTTTAATACCTTTTTATTTATTCCCTGTATACAAAGTATCAAGTAGGCAGAATACGAAATATGTCGCATCTTCGCGCATTAATTGACATCTATGAGAATATAACTTCCCCGCTTGCCCCGCGCGTGCCGCCCGCGCATGCTCCGCTGTCACTATTTACGCCACGAGCTTATACCGGGGGGGGGGGGGGGGGGGGGACATCGCTCACCAAACATAACGCTATTCGAAGCGTATGTTGGTCGAATTCGTATCAGTCCGAGTAATGTGGCTCTTGCCGACGCACGAAAGTGATTTTAATTCATTTGCCAAAAAGTAGCTAAAAGACAATGCCTAGTTGTTCAATTAAGTGGTGTGGGAAGAGTACCTCAACCTCAAGTTACTCTAAGAATGGAATATCCTTTCATCGGTAAGTTTTTCAGCTATATTTTTAAAATTAAAAATGATCGGAAAATATGTTCCTGATTTTAAATCGCTGGGAACCACTCGTTTATGTCTTTCTTCCGTCTCGCTTTGTCACAGTAGTACTCATGTGCAACCATCTCAATATTTTGCACGATAGTGCTACATTGAAACTTAAAAGACTCTCAATTTTTATCGATAAATTCGTTAACAAACAAACGTAGTTTTTGATACCTGCAGAACTATTGGAGCATATATAAGTTTACGTAGGTAAACGCGGTATATACGATGTGGGTAAAAAAGTTTATTCTATTGATATTATGGTTTTTTGGTAAAATATTTTATTCAACTTGCAATGTTTGTATGTAAGTATGTAGTGTGTTTATTTAGGTCAAATCTTGCAAGCTGAATTAGATCCACTTCCTCTTATCCTACGGAGTTGAACTTTTACATGTTGGTTTAGTTACGATAACAATTGCATTTTTATAGTAAGCATGACCTGAATCGACATCCAGGATCAGCTCCAGATAAAGGAATTATTTAACGGTCAACAGCACAGACACGAAATTTTGTGTACGCATTTAATTATGATAGCCGGGTTTAAGTTTTAACATAACATGGTTGCTGCACTCAGGGTTGGGTCCTGAATAGGGAACTCCTTAATGATTAGCAGCACAAACATGAAATATTGTATACGCATTGATATATGATAACCCATTTTAAGTGCCACCATAACATGACTACTGCACTGAATGTTATATACGCATGTAATTATGAGAGGCGGTTTTAGGTTTCACCATGAAATGACTACTGCCATCAGAGTTGGATTCCGAGTGACGAAGGAACCGTTCAACGATCATTTTCTTCCTTTTAGAGCATTTAAATAAAAGCTTTTAAGAATGTTTTTTTACTATTAACTTATTTAAATACAGATTTCCACATGACGCTGTTACAAAAGAAAAATGGATTAACTGCACTCACAGAGACATTTTTTTTCCGGGGAAACAAAGTGTCGTATGTTCGAGACATTTTACCGCAGATTGTTTTGAAGAATTGAAGAATAATCGACGCCGTTTGTATAACTCAGCAATTCCTACCCTATATTTACCTATATTGGTGGGTATAATTATTAGAATATGGTTATGTAATCATCTAAGAGTGGAGATGTTAAAAAGTCTAATCTTACAGACACCATCAACTGAATACACAGCGAACGCCAAAGACCAACCGACTACGTCAAATGGGGAACCTATGGAAATATGTAAAACCCCGGTAATATTTTGTTTAAATTATATGCGTGTATTATGTGTGCTGCTGCCAAATGGCTTACTAGATGGATATATTACTTTTCAAATTTTATAACTCAACTACATAGTACAAATATATTTTCAGGTTGCCTTCGTTCCAAAACTATCATGGCAAGCTTTCTTTTAACGTTTCACATGTTTGTTAATTTTTGGTAGTATGTTAAGTTAAAATCTAGCAAGATAAATTATAGCCACCTCTTCTTGATCCGTAGATATTCTTTCCTCGAGGGAAATTCCCAACCATCAATAGCTTATATTTATTTACTTGTAACTTGTAAATTTTTATTTATCCATTTATTTTTTAGATATTCACAGAAAAAGACGACACAACTAATAAAGTTTTATACAACGATTTAACTCCCAGGAAACGAAAAATGAAACGGGAAATCGACCATCTTGTACTTAGTTTAAATCGAAAGAAAAAGATAGTAAAGAAATTTCAAGACCAATCAAGAATTTTTAAAAAGAAAGTTGCTACTTTACATGGAATTTTAAATACTTTAACTGCTAAATCTTTATTACAGAAAGAAAATGAAGACATATTGAAAAGTATAGGGCTAGAAAATCGAGAGTTGCTCAAACGGCAGCAACAAAAATTTAATACAGGACACATACCAAAAACAAAATACTCACAGGAGCTTCGGGCGTTTGCATTAACTTTACACTTTTACTCGCCTAAAGCGTATGATTTTGCGAGAAAAACATTTAGTACATGTTTGCCTTTTACTAGTACGCTCCGAAAATGGTATCAGTCTGTTGATAGACAGCCAGGCTTTACTAAAGAATCCCTTAATACACTTAAATATTTGGCAAATGACAAAAGCAACGATCTGTATGGCGCAATTATTTTTGATGAAATGGCAACAAAAAGTGGTACAGAATACCATCCTCAGGGTAAACGGTATTACGGACATGTAAATTATGGTACTACTTTAGAGTCTGATTGCCAAATGGAAGCTAAGGAGGCTCTCGTTTTTATGTTGGTGCTATTGAACGCATCATATAAAATTCCATTTGGCTATTTCTTAATTAATGGCATTAATATTGACCAAAAGGCATCCTTACCCAATCAAGCTATTACTTTAGTAGAAGAAACAGGTGTTAGAGTATTTTCTGTAACATTTGACGGCTGCCCTGCGAATTTGACCATGGCTAAAAAGTTAGGATGCAACTTTGACCCAAATAATCTGACCACTACATTCAAAAATCCGTACAGAGACTCACAAGTAGCAGTATTTTTAGACCCTGCACATATGATAAAACTAGTACGTAACGCATTTCAAAAGTATGGTAGTTTTTGGGACAAAAATGACCAGAAAATATCGTGGCAGCATATTGTTGATTTACATAATTTACAGGAGAAGGAAAATTTGCACCTAGCAAACCGTCTGAGAGCAATTCACATCTTTTTCAAGTGCAAAATCATGAAGGTGAGCTAAGCAATCCAAATTTTCAGCAAAAGCGTCGAAGATGCCCTAGCAATTTGTAGAGATTTGCTCAAATTACCAACTTTTCAAGGAGTTACTGCTACGATTACATCTTTACTACTCATGAATGATCTGTTTGACATTCTTGATTCACATGTGCATGGCAATGACCTCAAACGTGCCGTAAATAAAGAAAATGCTGCTTCGGTGATTGACACACTAGACAAGGCGAAATATGAAATAATCAACATGTCGGCTCAAATTGTGACAGCAAACACAATAAAAAGGATAAAGCTTATCGAATCACCACGATACACTGGGTTTTTAGGCTTTTGTATTTGCATAGAAAGTGCGAAATATTTCATACAAAACTTAGTCTTAAGTACAGAATGCCCAATTAACTATCTACCACAAAATAAGTCAAGACCACCTGGAGCACTTTTTTAGGAGTGTTAGATGTCATGGTGGTTCAAATAATAACCCAACAGCTCGACAATTTGAAAGTATATACAAAAAACACCGGCAGCGGAAACTGTGCAGCACTGCACCAAATACCAATTTTGAATTGTACATCTGCAAACGATAAGATCAACATTACTACGAGACTCGAAAACCAGGAAAATATTGACGACATTTCCGATGTGGAGTCCGATTCTGATGTATTGGATAATGTGATTCAAGCAGAATTCTATGAAAATCTGGACATGTTGGAAGCTATCAATTTGACAGAATATAGCGAAATAGTAATAAAATATATAGCGGGCTTTGTTGTACATCCGTTAATAAAACAAATTAAATGTCAAACGTGCATTGGAGCATTATTGGGTGAGCCTCATGAACAAACATTACAAAACCAAAAAGACCTAAAAGGCAAATTAATGCACGGGTCAACTACAGTTGTAGATATATATCCGAAGTTCATATCAGACGGGTCATCAACGAGTGCGGTGGAAAAACTTTATCGTCACAACACACGTCAGATTATTTTGTGATATCAGTTTTGAAAACTTTTGTAGGATACAATTTATTCCCTGATATCCATCTTCACCAATTCGATGTCGAGTCTACAAATCATTTGATAGATCTGGCTAAATGTGTTTGCAAAAAGTATGTCGATGCGCGGATAACATTTGTTATGAAAAATAAAGCTAACCCTAAAAATTACATACGTAAAATATACTCGAAAATGATTCACTTTAAAAATCAGTAAAATTGAATAATGCCTTATACTTTGTTTCAGAGCTATATATAAAGTTAAAAGGTTATATTAATGATATAGACGTATGGTCAGTAAAAGTAGTGTCCCAGCATATCGCTGTTTATTTATGTAGGTATATTACAAATTTTGTAAACACATTATTCAGAAAAAAAAGACAAAGAGAAAAATCTACCCCTGCGGAGTTTCTTGCCACTTCTTCCCCGCAGAAGAACGTATACTTTATAGTGGACTTAATGACTTTTAATGATTGTTATATTCTTGACTCTCAATAGGGATTTGTACAAAATCCTATTTAGATATAATATGTTGTTTTTTAAAATTATTTTGCTAATGACAGAAGTTTATCTGGAAAAACCCTACACCGATCAATCAATAATGCAATACTTATCGAAGTTTTTGCGACACTTGCATTTACAGCATGTTAAAGTAATAAATAGCGCAAACCTCTCGGGTAATACGTTTTCCCCCATTAAATGGAACAACTTTTGTTATATCCCTTTTTGATACACGCAAAATATGTTTTCGCGTACAAATTATTAAAATCGTTTTGAAAACTTTATAGAACACAAGTTGTTCAGTTTCTTAGGAAAAGCAGCCACCTAATAGGATTTGCCTTATTTCTCTCACATACATAAACACACAAATTTACGGGAAAACACACACACAAACCCTTTATATAAAACTTTAAACATTGTCATTATGTTGCTATTTATATATAAAACAAATAAAAATGTATATTTTAGCTAGATAAATAATGTGTTTTATTTTTATGTATTTTCGATTCATGTAAACCAACAATACCCTTACTCGAATGTAGTTTTATTTGAAACAATTTTTAAGCTATTGCATAGCTTTTATCGCGGGCCTAGGCCAGCCTGGCGACCGAATGAAGAAATTTCTAAACGAAAATTAATGATTTTAAACTGATAATTACGTCTAAAAGAGTACTGCTTACGATTCGAAAAAAATATATGTTAAACAAGAACATTTTCCTAATATTCTTAGCTTTGAATATTTTAGATTTTGTTTATATTACATAGTGTAATTAATTTGTGAAATTAGGTCTAACCGAACACAAAAACGACTACAACGCAAATACTATCTGGCGTATTATTATGAAACCTGCACCATTTTAAAGATAATTTAATTATCTATCTTTTTATCTACGATTTTTTTTTGAATAATCCGTTTTTTTGCTTTACCGAATAAAAAAATCGTGCGCGGCACTCTATCGGAAGACGTTTAAATTATTCCGAAGCCGCAGATGATTCGGAATAATTTCAACGTTTTCCGATAGACCGCAGTTATCTGATATCAGAAAAAATAAAAAAAAATAAAATCAATAAATAATTATAATTGCATAAGTTATTAAAAATGCTATGCAATAGCTTTACCGCGGCAGTCCCCGAGTGCCACACGTATTTTATTTTATCGATATCGATATTTTTTAACCGCGCTAAATCAATCCAGGCCGCATTGCGTCATCATAGCATCAGCCAACGAGGTTGGCCGCTACCCCCTGCCCCCGCCGTAAAAATCGGTGAGTTAGGTTTGGAACAAAAGTACGCCTACGCTCTCTCCACTGGTTAGCTGCTCCGTGATTTACGCGCTATGTTTTGTTTGCAATAGCTTCTCTAGTGTATACGTATAACTCAATGATCTATATACACTGTGGCGGTTGTTAGACTAATGTGAACATTCGAATGATACACTGTGGCGGTTGTTAGACTAATGTGAACATTCGAATGTGACTAATCTGGATATTTTAAATGAATAGTTATTAATAATTGTTTTTCTATCTTTCAGGCTGTGCAAGAAGATCTACTTGACAAAAATGAAGACAAGCCACTAAGTCAAAGACAAGTCAACCAGGTTGAAAATTACAAATACCCAGCATGCGGCACATCGGGCATGGTAAGTAGAGTTCCTTATGAAACAATACTAAACGAATAGGAAGCCTTTAAGATGATGATGAGAGAGATGACGAAGATCAAGTGGAACAGATTAATAACGAATCTCGTGATGCTATGGAGAGCGGGTGCTAATAGCTTCAGAAAGAGAAAGAGATCGTACTGAGAAGGACATGGGTAAATTCGCCCACATCCTTAGTGGTCAGCCCTACTCGATGCCACATATGATCTTGGAAGACAGTGATCCTGGAAGAAAGACCAGAGGCAGATATAGGCTAAAGTGTATGGAAAATATCACCCATCTGACTACCAACAGCCACCATGATATCGAGAGCTACCTGAAGATATAGCTAGTTATAGATTATTGGTCGCAAACCGCCAGGTCGGGCTAGGACTTGGACCGCTGCTAGAACTCGGCACTATGATGATGTTAATATGTAATCTGTAATCTAAAAATACTCCTGAGGATATGGAACATATTTATACGATATGTACGCGATTCATCTATTTTTTTCAGGGGCCCTGCAGCTCAAAGGACAACACGGACTTCAAATCAGGTACAAGTGAAATAGTCATCGATGAAATAAAAATCGAGAGAGTCGAAGATCAAGAAAGAGAAAGGTCGGAGAACGACTACGAAGATTCATGGCTAATAAACATTCCTTCAAAGAGAATAAAAACCTTCGACTCAAGCGAAATGACCATCAAGCAGGAACCGAGGGACGCTTCCAGCATCGCAGCAGTCGTAGGAAACGATGACGTCATGACCGATGTAGAGATTAAGACTTTCTTAAATAACATCAATGAACTTGCACGTTCTATCAAAAGCAGAAAAGTTGCATTTGAAGTGCAGAATTTAATAAAGGAACTACTTGCTAAACAGTAGAACGATTAAACTTAAATCATTAATAAATAGTAAGTGTTATTAAGAGCATTTCATATTCTCCAAGTCCCGTTACAAATATCGTGATTTTGTATTGAAAAGCAATATTTATCGCAATAACATATAGCTTATAGCAGCTGTCGATGATAGAGCTTTCCATTAGTAAAAGAATTTTTGAAATCGGATGAGTAGTTTCGGAGATTACCCACTTCATACAAACTTACAAACATTATTTTTTTATAATATTAGTATAGATCACCTTATATACATTTTGTGTAGTGATTTCTTAATTTTATTTGAGGTTTATTCAATGACTAGTTAATGTGATGTATCCTTATGTTAAAATGCTTAGAGCATAAATAGCCTCACCCCCATATATTCATCCCCGGAAATCCGGCGTATTTTAGTTTTATTGTACCGGCAAATTGAATGAATGAATGAATGAAAATATCTTTATTGCACAATAAAAAATAAGGTACAATGGCGGACTTATTGCTACATTACAATATCTTCCAGTCAACCAACATGCTGGTGTGAAAAGAAGAGTAGGCAAAAAATATAGCTTAAAATTAGATTTTAAATTATAGCATATAATATACATTGTGTGTGTATCTAAACTAAAAAGTAAATAAATTTTTGAGTTGTACATGTATACATACATATTTTAATATATTAACAAATAAACAAATAAATAAATAAATAGGTAAATAAATAAACTGCCAAAATAAGGTAAGGCAAGGGACAGGATAAAGGAAAGGTTAGAATTTTTGGTTCATATTTATTATGAGAGGAAGTGCTTTTTCAATGATTGCTTAAACGTGTACAGCGAGCTAGCGCCTCTAATAGTTGAAGGAAGCTGATTCCACAGTCGAGCTGCATGTACGGAGAAGGAGTAGGAAAAAAAGTAGTATTGTGTTTTGGGATACGTAGGATATTATTCTGACTTGAACGAAGTGGGAGACCATGACTTCCTAACCCGGTAAAAGCCTCGTTGAGGTAGGAGGGAGATTCAAATTCCAAGTTTGGTAAGCTAGGTTAGGTGCAACGCGCGTTGTTTTAATTATTGCCCCCCCCCCCTCCTCCACACCGAAACTGAAGTCTGGATACGTGCCTGCCTGTTTGTTTTTCAAATGTGGCAACTAAAGTGCAACCGAGCCCACCTTGTGATAAGGTGAGCTCACTTTTTGAGTCTTACTGGAGTGCCAAGATTGTGTCACTCCTACTGGAGTGACATTGTCTATTACTAATAGAAAAGACCATTACTGATCTATTACTGATTATGACTATTACTAATAGAGAAGACAAATTGTATTATATAATGGGCCCGATTACGTTTCTTTTCGAACTAAAACTTAAAAAAGCGAACGAGACAGAGCAATACGTGAAACGAACGATCGTCGATAAATACTACCTACCTGTAACAGTAGAACGTATACTCGTCTGAATAAATTCGAGCATATTTCGTGCGAAGAGATTCAGATGCTTTGACCTTGGCAGGCAGTTTTAATGCCAAAAAGTGACAACCGCTTCGTATTGCCCTGTCTCGTCCACACGGACTAATTTCCGATTTTAGTTCAAGAGGGAACGCAATCGAGACCATTGTAACTAAATATTTTAGCCGCAGATCATATCATACAAATGCGATGCTGCCCTTTTGCCGTATTGGTGGCCGTCGCATCCCATTCATACGAACATCGTTTTTATTATTGTAATACTGGCCCGCCATATTGAAAATGGGCAAATAATTTCATATCCAGCAAATTTAAATAAGCCTCGACCGATTGACAATTTTCAGGGGTTCTTAAAAACGGTTTTCTGACGAATATACCATAATCATACGGATAAAACTTTTTATATATAAATCGGTTTTTAATTATAAATTAATCACAAAATTAAATAAGCAAGTAGGTACTTGTAAGTTAAATTGTAAGAAGTTAAAATATGAGGAGTCGGCGAACAAAACGATCTAAATCGATTTTGGACCCAAACATGTTTTTTTTAATCGGTACGCCTTGGGCCGTTCTATCGGTTGGTAAAACTACCTACTACCAAAAAGACCTAGAAACCTTAGAATAATGAGGTAGAAATCATCAATTTCGTCAAGACGATCTATAACTAGTTGAAAATGGTTGATTATTTGGAATTACAATGAATTTCTTTCAAAATGATCTAAATCTCATACTAAATCATAGCCCGTAAAAATGTTTTCTGTCAAAACGGTCTAAATATATTTTTTAGCACCTTTTCTTGTTTTTGTTGTGGTATCCCTAATTTACATATGGCAACATTCACATTTGAGCATAGCTTCGGTAAAGTGAGTTACTGTGCAAATTGGTTTGTTGTAATAAATGGTTAAAAAAAAGTCATTTGGTACGGTTGCGGCACTCAACGCCGGTTTTAAGAAGACATATTCATATATTTCTTAAATAATATTCATTATTTTGAGAAATTTTTACATATTCATTAATTGAGGATTTAATAAATTAAGATTAATGATGTAGAATTATAAAAAATAAAAAAATAGTTTTATTATTTTATTTTCCGGATTTTGTAACACCAGTAGCAATCAAAACGGTATAATTTAAAAATACAGTTGCGATCAAAACGATCTAAATATTCCGGTTTCAATCAAAACGATCTAAACGAAAGTGTGTTGTTTTATTATGTCCCATTCTTGCAGTGAAAAATTACTTGCGAATGCTAGATCTTATACAAATCAGCCAAGGTTTCTAAACTAAATAAAAAACAATATATGCAAATAAACTACTGGAAGTATGCTATTTAGTTTTTTACCTCTCCTGTATAAGAGTTCAACTCTTTTAGATCATTTTGTTCGCCAACTCCTCATATATTGTATCCAGTTATATTGTCGGAAGGAATATAGTCGAAATCAGTGATGTTGGAAATAAATATATATTTATTTATTATATTACCACTTACATCACTTCGAGTATCGGATCTGGACGAGTATATTATTATCATGAATTATTTTCACATGCTCTATTCTGAATCTCTTGTTCATTATCTAGAACATAATATTTTTTACATTAAATATTGGTGGCCTTGACAAAGTTGTCTCAATCTCGAGTAGGTACTGGGCTATTTTCTATATAATGTTTCAATTCTTCATTTACAATATTATCATCGCTTCGCTCGGACAATAATTACTTATTTTTCAGTGTTACATCTCTCCGAAATCAAGAGAACCTGTTTATCAGAAACCATTTCTCTTAGCCTATAGAGCTTTGAAAATATTTGTCGTTGGAAAGGAATATCCTTGGTATAGGTATTTATTTACTTGTAACTTCTACCCACAGGATTAAAAAGCCTGCGAGGCGCTCTATTGGGAATGACACTTGCTCCATGCCAGCTGATGAGGAAGTTTAATAAGTATTGTTTTATGTCATTTTTAGTTAGTGTTTTTTTCTTCCGGCACCTGAAACCCGATTTTACATATATGAAAGGAAACAAAAAAACAAGCAACTGGCAGTCAGACACGTAACTGCAAACGAAACGTTTAAAAGGAAAAAAAAACGTAACGCCGAAAATATTAAAAATCGCTGAGCATACATAGGAGTGTTTCAGATAGGCTTTGACGTGCTCAAAAATGTAAGCAGTCAAGTCTACAAACCTAAAGCGCATCAAATTAATGTGTAGATCAATGACCTACATTTGTTATACAGGAGATATAATAAGCATGTAGGTAAATGTAATCAAAATACTATGTTAATTCACTCACCGTGGCATCTCGATGTATATCATTATAGTTAATTTGTATACGGTCAACCACTCGAGCCCTCTTTGCCCTAAAAATATTAAAAAAACGGATTTTTAACGCGACGAATAAAAACATGTCACTGGACTTTTCATGCTGGGCCGCCACTTTAAAAGCCCTGGCCGCCTGTCGCTTTATCACGTGGTGTCGTAATGCGTCGCGCCGATTGATTAGAATTATTCCAATTTTCAACATTGAAACTTACCTTTTTAATTCTAACAGCCGTAACATTCTTTTCTTAAACGCATTCTTGGATGTTAATAATGGATATTTCTTCCCCACGTTCGATTTCTTCCCCATGAATGATTCCAAGTTACCACCTTTTTGCAAAACAATGAGACACGAGACGCAGACCCAGGGACAATACCGCACTGGACTGCGGCCTAGCGCGGAATGATTTTGCCAAGCGACACACCAGCGGGAGTCAATAAACGGAAAGCGTACTATCGAAAAATTACAATAAAAATTTTAAAATATATATATATGTATATAGCATCGTCACATTTTAATCATTTTGTTAGTACATATTACCAACACAGTTTCAAGTTATTTGCCCTTATATATTCCAAGAAAAATGCAAATTACAAAAGGGCGATGACTTCCTATTTTATTTATTTTTAGAAAACATCTAAATATTAAAATTTTGCATCATAGTACGAAAGACTAAGAAATTTTCTATAAGATTCATATTTTTATTATTATTTAAATGCTGCGGGAGTCACCTAAATTTCTTTGCAAAATGACAGCTTTTCATTGTTTGAGAGAATCGGGTATTATATTTTGAGCTGACCTCCTCGCCGCTATATCACACATCTTATGCCGCCTCCACACGTTTACGAATGTTCGTGTCCCAAGTGGGTGTAAACAACTATTAGGAAACATATATGGAAAACTCCTATAGCAGATATGCCAACGTCAGCTGTGGTTGTCAGCCTGGGGGTCGCGCTTGCGCACTCTGCGCACCCTTCTAATTTTAATGTGTTTTTGACAGCTCCGAGCTGTCAGCTGGCTGTCTTTTTTTGATCGTTCATTTAATTTTGAGAAAAGAGTTATGGTCCTTAACCGTTTTAATACCTAACACTTTCCAGGTGCGTCATTGTTCTTCTTAAGACTCGAAATAAACATGACACAAATAATATTTATACCACAGGGAGGAATTAAAAATATATATCAACAATAACATGACGAACGCTTCGTCGTTGTTCCACAAAAACTCGAACGAAGAATTCGTAAAAAAAACTGATATGAAACGTTAACAAATCTTGGGATTCACAACGCAACCAATCGATGCGTCTAAATTCTTATATGCCCACTCTATACGTTGGCAAATGCTTGGCCGCATGGCTAATGCCCGCTCTTCACGTTGGCCAATGCTTTGGCCACTGCCTTTGTCTCTCTCGGCGGCGCCGACTAGCTTTTTAAGCATTGGCCAACGAATAGAGCGGGCATTAGAAATTTAGTTAAATGAACAAGGACGCCTAAGGCTCCTCTAGCGGAATTTTATTGTGTTTATTTGGATGGAAGGTGGTTCATCGCGGTTTTTTTTTATTCCCCACATTTGTTTAATTTCGTGAACTTGCAATGTTTGTAACTGTTTCATTTTCCACGCCGAAAATTAAAATTAATAAAACATGACAAATATACTTTTAAAAACTAAAAATTAAAGACATCCAATAATCGTAAAACCATAAAATTCGGTTAACGAAAGCTATTTTATCGTGCATTATTTTTGTAAACAAATAGTGCCTATCATTTTATATATTCCAAACTGAGTCATTATGAACAACCTTATGTCAAATCACTAAACTTGCAGTTGCGTGCGTCGTTGCGTCATTGCACCTAGATGTACGAAGTGATCACGAACTTTATCTTATGCCAGCTGTACCACAGTAAATATACTTTAGCTAATGTATTTACTGTGGCTTTACAATTCCGCTGAGACATCCCGAGACAGGCCGAGAGCGGGTGTGTAGGATGCTTTCTCCCCGTCTCGCTCTGTCTCGGCTCGGTTTTTCGGTCGCGTGTCGGTTTTTTGCCGCTTTTAGCGGCCGCCACACGTAGAGTTCGGACTGCGCATCTAGGACTGCGTTCCGAACTGTGGATAGATCCGCACGGTTTTGACTGCGGATCAAACTGTCATGTTAAATTTTGAGTAAAAGGTGACCACAGTTTGGATCGCGGTCTGATCTAAGATTCCACGCTACTTGCAGTCCGAACTGTACGTGTAAACATTTTTTGAGAATTTAGACTGCAGTTTAGACTGGCGCGTGGAACGTTATAAATTTTAACAGTTTTTAGCAGTAGTAAGGAATGGATACTCGTTTAATCATCGCGTTAGCTGGATTTGTAGTTAGCTTCAACAACCGAAAAAAACGGCGAATGTGGGTAAAACAATATAGACGAAGATATGGACATTTACCGCTGTTAAGTGAGTTAAGAGAAAGTTATCCAGAAGATTTTAAAAATTGCCTAAGAATGGATAGTAATGATTTTGATTGTTTATTGGGAATGGTACGCCACAAAATCACAAAGCTCCTAGGATACAGTAATGAGAATGCTCCTCTTAAATTTTGCAGAATGCTCCTCTTAAATTTTGTATTTTTTTGTAACAAACTCGCGATATGCTGATGCAAATCCTATTTTCTTACAAAAATCTACAAGTTCGTCATAAGCGACGTTTTGCATATTGATATTACTGTAGTCTTTACTTTTTATCTTCCACGGGTGGTTGGGATTTTTACCCGGTTTGCATAAACCCACTTTACTTGTGAATTTACGCGACCCCCTTTGTGCTGGGTAATTACCCCTTCGATTATCTTCAATGGTTTTCACCTTGGACTGTATTCAAATGGTAATCACTCACCAGCTAGGTTGGTTTTTCTCTCAGGGGTGGTTGTCTCGAACGATTGGTGGATTCCAACCTCACAAGGAAATTAGTTCGGCGAGAGGCTTCCGTGATAGAACCTCACTTTCCTCAGGTCACGCAGGATAAGCTTCCGTCGAAAATAAACACTTTTTATTCGCGAGACTTTCTTTTATTCGGTCACTTATCTTTATTTTTACAGTGAGTTCCGAGTACTTATAATTTACTACTAAGTCCCGGTGCTTGGATCGCGGCGCGTTCACGCTGACCCTTTGCCAATTTACAACTGAAGCTTTCGCTCTTTTCTGTCGTCGATCGCCATTACATTTTTTTTTTAAGATAGCGACCGCCCTTACCTCTCATTGGTCTAGATCCTTCCAGAAATTTCTAAACACACCCCTATTACTGCGCCGCACACGTTTTGTCCAATAACGAGACAGGGCGCACAAACCAGACACAACCCCGTGTGAAAGAGACATCGCAATCATGCTTCCTCGCTTGCACGCTAGAGCGAGAAGCGAATACACTAGTTGTCTCTGTCTTACATTTAAACATTTTATAGACATATTATTTGCTTAATTTAAAAGAAAAGAATCTACCCTAGTACAGGCATTAACCTAGTTGGGTAGTTTTTTAAGACATAATTTTCGTACTACTTCCTCTTAAATAAAGCATTATTATTATTATTGTTATTACAGATTCTCGTCGCAAACGCCACCGTTCCCGAGTACATATTGTCTTAAACATAGGTTAGTTTCAGGTCATTAGTAACAAGTTAATATTAATGTTAGATCGTTAATTAGGCTAATTAAGTTGTCTCTCCTAGCGCTTTACTTTACATTAAACGAAATACTATATGCTATGCTTAAATTAATTAATCATGCAAGTTTCTTTACATTTTAAACTATATTATTTCTAGGGGGAATTGTGGGATTTGGAGTATGTATGATTTTTTGTAACGTCCACGGTTTTTATTTCGTAGTCTTTTGCCAGTCGCCTCGCCAGGGAATTTATCGTTACCATGTGTTACTAAGGGGTCCTTTTCACGATTTATTTTGAATGGGAACGTTGTCGGTCCCTGGATTCTCGTGTTTCAGGGTCGACCGCTCGTTTATTTTATATTTTATAGCCCCTTTCTGTCCTTTCCTTTGAGTTATCAGCTATTTTTCAAGGAATCTCATATCCTCGGCGTCCGTGACTAATTATGTTTCCTACCCTTTGTAAGAGGGTCTCACTTTTAGGGAAGATTTATCGACCCTGGCGTCCGCTCTTTCGGATATTCTGAACCATTCCCCCCCCCCAATGGGCTCTGAGCCTCATTGGCTCCTGTCTCCATCTATTTGGTTTACCTAATTTACATCTTATTTACATAATCCAGTCTTATTTTTTACTCATTCACCTATGGGATTCTACTTATCTAACTGTCATATTCAATTTTCCTTATTGGTCTAGTGAGGTGACGGATCTTTCTTATTCAACCTATGAGAATTTCTCATTATTCTACTTAGAATATGTACCGCTTTCCGTTAACTTTCGTTTTTCATTTCTTACGAGACAAACGTCAACTTGCGTTTTCACTTTTAAATTCTAGCTAGACTATTTTTATTTTCTACTGTGACGAATAGACTTTCGCTTTTTCCACTTAGACATTAGTGACAGTTGTTTCTGCCTGATCAGCTGTTGTATGTATTTTTACAAGTTTACTGACAGGGCGCCTATACACTTTCCCGTCCACTAATAGGTCTACTATTCGCACTTGGCCTGTTTTGTCAGGGAAAACTTGAGTTACCTGACCCCTGGCCCACCTTCCGCGTTCTAGGGAAGGATCTAACAGGACTACTAAGTCTCCGATTTTTAACGGAGTTCCCTTTGTCGCCCACTTAGGTCGTTTAACCAACAATGGAAGTACTTCTTTCGACCACCGGTACCAGAAAGTATCAGCAAGTATTTGCGATTGTTTCCAGTGATTTTTGTTAGATAACTCAGTTGTATTATTCTGTCCTACCGCTGTACTATCATCTGCATGGCCTAATAGGAAATCTGCGGGTGTGAGAGGTCTCTCATCCCGAGTATCTAGAGATATATACGAGAGCGGCCTGTTGTTCATCATCGCTGAGACTTCGCATAATAATGTTCTCAGCACATCTTCATTTGGCGCTCGCTCCTTTAATATGGCATATAACGATTTTTTTGCCGTTTTTATCTGACTCTCCCAAACTCCACCGAAATGGGGTCCTGAAGGAGGGGAGAAACTCCATTTTATCTCGTCGGCACTTAGACGATCCCTCACTTCATGGTTGTCGATAGCTGACAAAACTTTTCTTAATTCAGCGTCCGCACCGCGGAACCCAGTGGCATTGTTGCTCATAATTTCCCGCGGCTTCCCCCTGGCTGCTATAAAACGTCTTATAGCTAACAAGGCCGAGCTGGTTGACAAATCTCCAGCTAGTTCGATATGGGTCGCTCTCGTGTTAAAACAAGTGAAGAGTAATCCATATCGTTTTTCCACTTTCTTTCGATTAGTGACGAAGAACGGCCCAAAAGCGTCCAAACCTACAGTGTGGAAACAGCGCCTTCGGGTGGTTATTCGCGCGGGTGGGAGTTGGCCCATTTGTGCGGTCATAGGCTTCGCGCGGCGGATAGTGCAATAGACACATTCTCGTGAGATCTTTTTCACCGTTTGTCGCGCCCCAATGACCCAAAACTGTTCTCTCAGCACTGATAAAATTAATTCAGCGCCGCCGTGAGCATTAATCTCGTGTAAATGTTTCACGAGCAACACCGTGAATCTATCCTTACCGTGTAATATATATGGCCTTTTTGTGTCGAAAGGTGTGTCGTTCGCATTTTCGATCCGGCCTCCTAACCGTATTAACCCTTCCGCGTCGATATACGCGTTCAATCCGAACAGACGGCTGTCTTTCGGCAATATTTTCTGATGACGTATCAGGTCTATCTCGTGTGCGAAAATTCGATGTTGTGATTCCTTGATCAGAAATTTTTTCCCGGTTGCGATATCGTCGCTTTCGAGTACTTTTGACGTGGTTTTTTTTCTACACAGATCTATAAATTTTTTCACATATGCCATGGTTCGACTCGCCCGCATGTACCGGGAAAATCTATCTATGTCAATTACGCTTTCATTTTTTTCTGTCGTTGTTAGTACAAGTTTTGTCTTAAATTCTAACAATGCTCTCTCTTCCGGTTTCGGATCGGTTGGCTCCTGGAGCGGCCAGTGTTCTCTACTGCCACGCAAGAAAGCAGGTCCCGCGAACCATCTACCTTCCGGGCTTAAATCTATCTTGGTGGTATTCCGTGTGCCATCATCAGCGGGGTTGTCGCTCCCTGCTAACCAATGCCACTGTCTTGGAGACGTGAGCTCATCGATCACACCTAGTCTATTTGCTACAAACTGGAGGTGACATTCCTTTTGTGACAAAATCCACCACCACACATTTTTTGAGTCTGTCCACATAAAGACGTCATCGAAACTTAATGCGCTTTCGTGTTTTATTTTTGAGGCCAGTTCAGCACCTAACAGCGCCGCAGTCAGTTCTAAGCTGGGGATTGTCAGTTTGCCTTTCAAAGGTGCCACTCGAGTTTTGCTAGCCATAAAGGATACCTTGTGCTCGCCGCTACAGCCTGTAATCCTAACATATGCAACGGCGCACATCGCCTTTTCGGACGAATCGCAGAATACGTGCAATTGCCTTTTCTCACCTGCTTGTTTGGTAGCGCCATTATAACGTGAGATTCGCACACCTTGCGCTAATCTCAGTTCTTGCAACCACCGGAGCCAATATTTAACTACATCGCTCGGGATCTCGTCGTCCCAGGCCACTCGGCTACTCCATACCTGCTGCATGATCAGTTTAGCCCTTATAGTTAGCGGTGAAAGCGCACCCATTGGGTCCCATAGCTGCATTATTAATTTTAGCGCTTCCCGCTTCGACGGAATCTTATTTCCCGTCGTCAGATCTTCGCTGAGGCGGTCCATGCTCACATTAAATGCTAACTGATCAGAGGCAGGTAGCCACGTCAAGCCTAATATACGTTGTGACGTCAACTCACCCTTTTCCAGAGATACTTGCGCGAGCGCGCGGTTTTCTTCTGGTATCCCGGTTAAAGCCTCGTTTTTATTTGAAGCCCAACCGGTCATAGTGAAATTCCCAGCTTTATGAATCAAATTAATTTCCCTGATGACTTGTTTTGCTTCCTCTAACGTGTCTACTCCCGCCAGCAAATCATCAACGTACGAATCGCGCTCTATTATTTTTACAGCCGCTGGGTACTGGTCCTTAAACCGAGCTGCGTTTTTATTTTTTACGTAGATCGCGGAGGCCGGGGAGCAACAACTACCGAATATTAGACAGTCCATTTTTAAGATTTTTGGAGGACTTTCACGCTGGAAACCTCGCCAGAGAAACAGCTGACTGAAGCTATCTTCCTCTCTCACTTTTATCCGAAGATACATATCTCGTATGTCGGCCGTGAAAGCGATTGCATTTTCACGGAATCGTAATAAAATTCCTAATATGCTATTTAAATAGTCTGGTCCACCTAATAACATGCTATTCAGCGACCCGCCTGCGCCCGAGGACGCAGCGTCGTGAACGACACGAATTTTGTCTTTCTTCGCGGGGTGAATAACCCCCAGGTGCGGAAGAAATAACACTCGAGGGCGGTTTTTTAATTGTTTTTCCTCGACTTCCGAAGCATACCCCTCAGCTAGATATCTCTCTATCTGCTGGCAGTATTTTTCTCCATAAAGACGGTCGGAGTCCATTTTCCGTTCCACTGACCTCAGCCGAGTCATTGCCATGTCTCGGTTATCTGGTACGGAAAAGTTCACCTCTTTCCATAACAGACCTGTCTCCCATACTCCATTTTTAAAAGAAGTAGTATCTTCTAAGATTTTTTCAGCCCTAACATCGGCCTGAAGCTTTCGCTTTTTCTGTGGCCAATCGTACTCTAGCTTCAGATTTTCTTCAAGTAATTTATCTAAAGAAGGTTCATTTTCCTGATTTAAGCATAGCGCCGGGTACCTAATGTCTCGTTCGAGAGCGTTATTGCCGCCGATAGCCACCCACCCCAGGAGTGTTTTAGATACCGATAGGCCCCCGTCTACCATTTTTAATCCTCTAGAGACTATCAGTTCCCAACAATTAGCTCCCAGGAGCAGGTCAGGTTTTACGGTCGTCGCCTGAGTCGAACGCACCATCCCTCCGATCGGCCTCTGCGCACTTATCACGCTTTTGACCTCCGGTAGATTTAACGAGGCTACGCTGTAAGCTCGTACTACGTATTCCTTCTTACCTAAATCTCCCCTTACTTTGAAGGACACCGCTTCGGCACTGCTATTACTCTCTCTCATATTCCCGATTCCAGAGAGCTGTAATCCCTGCGTCGGGCCTCGAATGCCTAGTTCTATTGCCACGCTCTGATCAATGAGTGAAACAGTCGCGCCTGCGTCTAACAACGCATATAATGTTTTTCTACCCCGGGTTCCAACTACGGTTATCGGTAATACTTGCAGAATGACCTGATTTCCAGATACTGCGTTCGCCACTACCTCGGAGCTCGCGCGCGGCGCCGCCGCGATGTCCGCCTCGTTCGCAGGCGGCGGGGCGGTCAGCAGATAATGATATTTGCCCTTTGGAAACCGTTTATATGCCGAACACGATTTTCGGCCGTGGTTGTGCCCTAAACATTTAAAACACCTACGCATTTTTTTTATCTCATCCCAGCGGCTTGCTAAAGTTAGATTTTTAAATTCTTCACATTTATTTAAATAATGGGATTTCTCACACCGAGGGCACTTAGGGTCTTCTTTGCCCTGGGTATGTAAAATATATTTTTTAGAGCCCGTTTCTTTCTGTCTCTTGTCTCGCGGGTTATCATAACTTTTCCTAGGGAGCTCTGCGGTACACAGACCGGCGTCTTGTGCGCTGATCGCTAATTTCTCTAACCATAATGCGAAATAAACTAATACCGGATCGTTTAAACCAACCCTTCCCCTGTCAGCTAGCCACAGAGTTAATAAGTTCTTTGGCAATTTTGCCACAAGTGAAGCCAATAAGTCTGGATTATAAAGATGTTCTAATTTATTTACCGATTTTACGGTCGCGACCAGATTTTTTATCTGGCACGCAAATCGCATTAAACCGTCTGCATCTAGACTATCAGATAACCCTTTTTCTTTCCTCAAATCCGCTATCGTTCTCTGAATAATTAAATTCGTATTACCGAATAGCGCCTCTAACGTGGTCATGATATTTGTCACGTTGTCAGGACTTAAAAGCAAACCCGTCACTGCCTCGCGTGCTCTACCTTTTAATGCTGTCTGCAAACGCAATAAGTTTTGTGCATCATTTAAATGCATTACGTCTGTCGACTGTTTGAAAATAGCTTTGAAGGCTACGAATTCTAAAGGATTCCCGTGAAATGAAGGTAACTCTTTTGCAAAATGCGGTTTTGTGGACGCTACAGAAAAAATCCTACATACCTCTTTTATCATTTTTTCGCTCGAGCTGCTAATTCCATCGCTGCTCGTACCCAGGTCCGTATCAGCGGCGGCCTTTACCGCCGCCGCCGACACCGCCTTGGTCTCTGCCCTAGCGTTGTCCGCAGCTGCCGCGCCGCTCGCATTCGCCGCGCCGCCCGCATTCGCCGCGCCGTCCGCCACCGTCGCGCCGTCCGCCACCGTCGCGCCGGACGCCGCCGCGTTGCCCGGTTCCGATCGCCCGCCGTCTTCACGCCGCCGTGCCGCTTCTCCATTTTCTTCTGCGAATGTTCCCCCCCAGGGTTCTGGGGACGTCTCAGCAGCTGGAGTTTGATACTCGGCCCATCTCGACACTCTGCTGGCTGCCGTGTTGTCCCCCGCGACGTCGCGATCATTTTCCTGACTGCTCGTTTCTGTCCCGAAGGTTTCGGAGACAATTTCCAGCATCCTCATAGCATGCCGCGAGTCTTCTTCCGCTGCATCCAGTTCTTCCTGCATCGCTGCTCGTTGAAGGTCCATGTCAGCCTCTTCTTCGATTTCTTCAGCCGCTCTGCGCGCCGTGCGCCGCGCAGCCACTTTTTTCAGTTCCGCATCCAATTTATTTTTATCAGCTTTTTTCTTGGCTTTTTGGAGGTTCACTCTTCGAAGTTCTTCAGATGCTGCTCGCAGTTCCTGAACGTGCTCGCTTCTTCTGCTGCTCTCTGACCAGGCGCGCGATGAAGGTCTTGGATTTTCGGATTGCGTGCTTTTCGAATCCATATTTTTATTTTTCTTTTCTCGTTCTTGATCCAAAGTCACTTTTCTTTCCGATTTTCTTTATTCGGCTTGACGGAGGACCACGATGGTTGGGATTTTTACCCGGTTTGCATAAACCCACTTTACTTGTGAATTTACGCGACCCCCTTTGTGCTGGGTAATTACCCCTTCGATTATCTTCAATGGTTTTCACCTTGGACTGTATTCAAATGGTAATCACTCACCAGCTAGGTTGGTTTTTCTCTCAGGGGTGGTTGTCTCGAACGATTGGTGGATTCCAACCTCACAAGGAAATTAGTTCGGCGAGAGGCTTCCGTGATAGAACCTCACTTTCCTCAGGTCACGCAGGATAAGCTTCCGTCGAAAATAAACACTTTTTATTCGCGAGACTTTCTTTTATTCGGTCACTTATCTTTATTTTTACAGTGAGTTCCGAGTACTTATAATTTACTACTAAGTCCCGGTGCTTGGATCGCGGCGCGTTCACGCTGACCCTTTGCCAATTTACAACTGAAGCTTTCGCTCTTTTCTGTCGTCGATCGCCATTACATTTTTTTTTTAAGATAGCGACCGCCCTTACCTCTCATTGGTCTAGATCCTTCCAGAAATTTCTAAACACACCCCTATTACTGCGCCGCACACGTTTTGTCCAATAACGAGACAGGGCGCACAAACCAGACACAACCCCGTGTGAAAGAGACATCGCAATCATGCTTCCTCGCTTGCACGCTAGAGCGAGAAGCGAATACACTAGTTGTCTCTGTCTTACATTTAAACATTTTATAGACATATTATTTGCTTAATTTAAAAGAAAAGAATCTACCCTAGTACAGGCATTAACCTAGTTGGGTAGTTTTTTAAGACATAATTTTCGTACTACTTCCTCTTAAATAAAGCATTATTATTATTATTGTTATTACAGATTCTCGTCGCAAACGCCACCGTTCCCGAGTACATATTGTCTTAAACATAGGTTAGTTTCAGGTCATTAGTAACAAGTTAATATTAATGTTAGATCGTTAATTAGGCTAATTAAGTTGTCTCTCCTAGCGCTTTACTTTACATTAAACGAAATACTATATGCTATGCTTAAATTAATTAATCATGCAAGTTTCTTTACATTTTAAACTATATTATTTCTAGGGGGAATTGTGGGATTTGGAGTATGTATGATTTTTTGTAACGTCCACGGTTTTTATTTCGTAGTCTTTTGCCAGTCGCCTCGCCAGGGAATTTATCGTTACCATGTGTTACTAAGGGGTCCTTTTCACGATTTATTTTGAATGGGAACGTTGTCGGTCCCTGGATTCTCGTGTTTCAGGGTCGACCGCTCGTTTATTTTATATTTTATAGCCCCTTTCTGTCCTTTCCTTTGAGTTATCAGCTATTTTTCAAGGAATCTCATATCCTCGGCGTCCGTGACTAATTATGTTTCCTACCCTTTGTAAGAGGGTCTCACTTTTAGGGAAGATTTATCGACCCTGGCGTCCGCTCTTTCGGATATTCTGAACCAACGGGCATGGATGTTCACGGAATAAACGAATAAATTACGTAGGTAATAGTTTCCGTACTCCAAACAGGCTCGCCGTTTTGTTAAAGCAAATAAAGCGTTTAATTATTATTATTATTATTATTACATGTTATGTTTTTGACGCAGATCGAACGTTTTGCGTTTACACGTGATGCGCGCGCAAAACTGTGACGATTTGCGTACGCGTCGACATGCCAGATCAAACTGCCAACAGTAACAGCCGCGCGTCAAATGCGTCTACACGTGCGTATCGGAACGAGGGATGGAACGGCGCGTGGTGTTTCCCGCGGTCCGAACTTTACGTGTGGCGGCCGAAGAGTCTCCTTCGCCTATGCCTTCGCTCCCGCGAGAAAAGCGAGAGCGAGCATTTACGCACTCGTTCATTTAGGCCCGTTCTCTATATGTGACATGTGAGTAAAAGTAAAAAATGAGTCGGTTTTAGGGGTGCCAGATGTCCGGTATTTAAGCGTACAGTCCGGTATTTTCGAGGCCTGTCCGGTAAAAAATAAATGGTCATACCGGACAGAACAATGTCCGGTATTTTGAGGAAAGTCGGTACTACTGGTCACAAGCGCCTCTTCTCAAATTGGTCCAACATGTATGCAGCATTCCCGTATCGAACGCCTTCGTCGAGCGCATTTTCAATCTGATGGGGAATATATGGACCAATGAACGAAATCGCCTTGGGCTAGAGACTGTGAAAAGTGAACTGTGTGTTTTTTTCAACATAACCTCGAGCTGCACTGATTTTAAAGAACGTGTTGTATAAAACACTATTGAAAAGCGGTTGCGTCAAATGCAAAATATGTTAAAAAGAAGTAAGTAGGTACTTCCTAAAAGTACCTAGGTACAATACAACATAAATTAGTTTTAGAAGAATGATTCAACTTTATTATTTATTCATTGGAAGTTCCTATTATTTTTGTTAAACATACCTATCTAGTTTTAGGTGATTTCATTTTTTTTTGAAGTTCCTACCTTTATTTTGTAAAGAAGTAGTAGATTATAATATTCATACCATTGTTTAATAAAGACTTTATCAAAGTTAGCATAGTCTTGGCGACCACAATTTTATGACTGCATTATATTTTGTTACTAATTTAGTTGATTTATGTGATGTTGATTAATAAATTTAAAAAATTAGTATAAAAACCCGTATTTTTTGAGACCTAGCATACACCCCCCTCCCCCGTTTGGGGTTGTCCGGTATTTTTTCGGAACTCACCTGGCAACCCTAGTCGGTTTACTCAATATACCATACATTTTGCATTTCAATATGTAACCGATATGGGTGGATCAAACCAACAGTAAGTTTCTTTCATACAAAATGAGGTAAAAATGTAACTGGTCAAATTCGGCCAGTTACATTAAGAGGGGGGGGGGGGTTGGGCTATTGGAAGTCACAAAAGGGATTCCCGGCTGCTGGCATTAGGATGCTGACACCAGGCTGTCGCCTGTATGCTGGCATCAGGCTACCTCCAGGATTCCGGTACCATGCTGACACCAGGATGCCGGCATCGGGCTGACACAAGGATGGGGGTATAAGTTAGCCATCAGGATGTTGTTAAAAGGTAGGTAACAGGATTGCGGTACCACACTGACACTGGGATGCTGATGATGACAGCCTGGCATCACAATGTTAGTATCACCAGGTTGGCATCAGGATTCTCGTACTGGTGTTTCACCAAAATGTTGGCACTAGTTTGGCTTCAGGATGCTGCTACCAGACCGGCTTAAGAATGCTGGTACCAGGCTAAAACCAGGATACCGGTACCAAGAGCCAATCTGGTACCAGCATCCTAGAGCCAAACAGGTACCATCATCTTAGAGCAAACTTAGTGTCAGCACCCTAAAGTCAGGTCTACATGTCTGGTCAGATCTATGCTCCATGATTCTGGCACCAGACTGGCTCCAGGATGCCGGTAACATTTTAGCTCCTGGATGCTGGTACCAGATTGGATCAAGGATGGAATGGAAACCACTTAGAATTACCTGGCAACCACCTGGCACCACCTGGCAACATCTTGGTACCACCTGGCCCAACCTGGCATCACCTGGCACTTCTGGAAACCACCTGGAAACTACCTGGCACCGCTTGGCGCCGCCTAGAAACCACCTAGGATAACCTGGCAACCACCTGGCACCACCTGCCCCTGCCTGAAAACCACCTGCCACCACCTGGAAACCACCTGATACAACCTGGCACCGCCTGGAAACTACCTAGGATTATCTGGCAACCACCTGGCACCACCTAACGCTGCCTGTAAACCACCTCGTACCACCTGGAAACTGCCTGACACAGCCTGGCACCACCTGGTACCGCCTGAAAACCATCTAGGATTACCTGGCATCCACCTAGCACTGCCTGGAAACCACCTGGCACCAGCTGGCAAAACCTGGCAACCACCTGGCACTGCCTGGAAACCTCCTGGTGCCCACTGGCACGGCCTGGAACCACCTGACACCACGTGGAAACCACCTAGGATTACCTGGCAACCACCTGGCACACTGTCTGGAAACCACCTGGCACCACCTGGAACAACCTGGTACCACCTGGCACCGCCTGAAAACCACCAGGGATTACCTGGCAACCACCTGACACCACCTGCCACTGCCTGGAAACCACCTGGCACCACCTGGCACAACCTGGCACCATCCGGCACCACCCGGAACCGCCTGAAACCCACCTAGGATTACTTGGCAACCACCTGGCACTGCCTAGAAAACCACCTAGGATGTCAATAGAAGGCCTACTCGACTTCTAATATATTAAAAGCCATCGCAAGTTTTTGTAGTTTTTATCATTGATTATATAGGGTACAAGATTGCTCAATACCGTACTACGTTTTGACAATGTTTACTACGAAAAGCAACGTGTAGATGGCACTCATTCTTCCAAACATTGATTAAAATTCTCTTATGTGACTTATATGTATGTATATGCGTTCGCGGTACAGCAGTTAGCACTATAGATGGTGCTCTAAATACGCCTATACAATATCCTATCTCTAATAAAATCTTCACTGATGTTCAGTAGCCTAATAATAGATGGTGTTATAAACATGCCTATACAGTATCCCCTATATCAAAATAAATCAATAAATAATAACGAATAGCAAACGAATTTTTAAATCATAGCTATTATTATTTACAAATGTCAATTTTAATTTGGTATACATGTTTCAATAGACTAATAGATGGCATTCTATATCTCCGTAGTATTTCTATGATGTAGTCATCCTATATAAAAATGCGATAGATGGCACTAATAATTGAATGTTTTGTTATCATAAAATCGAAGACTATCGCGGTTGTTTGACATTATAAATAGGATAGAAAACGAATTTACCGCGTGGAATTTGTAGCACCCGACGTTTCGGTGACGTTGCAGCCGCCGTTGTCTAGGGTAAACTGATCGTCTACCTAGACAACGGCGGCTGCAACGTCACCGAAACGTCGGGTGCTACAAATTCCACGCGGTAAATTCGTTTTATATCCTTTTTATGTTTTGTTATCATTGATTAAATTATTGGAATTTTATAATCAATCAGTCCCTTATAAAAAAACATTAAATGTCAATGTTATTTTAGATAGCCAACTAAATTGCTATTAGTTTCGCCGGACAACGCTATCAGCGCCACCTGCATGTCGTAATCTATGGCATTGAGCAATCTAGTATCCTATATAATCAATGTTTGTATAAATCGGTTCCTTCCGGAATTCCAATTTAAGCCTCAGATACACTAGGGGACAAACTGTCCCCCAACATGACGCGCAACACACAATCAACGTGACGCTGCAACGTTGCCCAGTGTCCCGCAACATGCCGCGCAACATTTGGTGAAACATTTACGTGACGCGCGCCATGTTGCATGTTGTCGCTCTCGGAGCGACAACACATGCCGCGCGTCAGTGCCGCGCCATGTGTTGCCGAGTGTAGTCGTGTGTGCAGCAGCCGCTCAACATGTCTGCAGTGTGGGAAAACGAGGCAGTGCTTTCACTAATCGAGCTCTACCAGAGTCATGGTTTGTTGTGGAATACTTCAAACCGTGAATACAGGAATAGAAAAAAGAAAAATGATGCATGGGAGGATATTGCCAAGACGCTGAAATTGTCTAGAAAAGAAGTAGAGGCCAAAGTACATACACTCCGTTCACAATTCATTCGTGAAAAAAAAAGATAATATCATCAAAAACAACTGGTAGCGGACGAGACGATCTGAAGTCCAGTGCATGGTTTGCGTATGATGCAATGAAATTTTTGCTGAAGGGAGCGACAACTTCCGGTGATTTGGACACATTGGAGACACAAGTAAGCCACGTTTTAATTATTTATTGTAAGAATTTTACATTATACAATCTTAAAATAGTTGTTTTATTCTAGAGTGGATATTTGATCATATGTGGGGAGCTTGCTTGAATTCCCGGTGCTTGCTTACGGGTTAAAAATTATTCTGCCAGGGAACACGACCGTCTTCACTCATGAAATATTCGGCGAAATTATTTCTTATTTCCATGGCAGACTGAGGGTAATGTCTTCCTACAGCATTCAAATTCAACATATTATGAGGTCCAACTTCTCTGCGCCAAGATCCTTCCACAATATCGTGATCCATATTTTCAGAATCGAAAGTTCCATGTGGGGTGTAGTGACCTCGATTGACTATTTCGCCTTAAGAAATTATGTAGGTATACACACCCCATTACAACAACTTCAGCATTAGCGAGCTCGAGGGCTATGGGAGTTCGGAATATACGAAATATAACACACAGGATTCCGAACACATTTTCTACAACTCTTCTAGCTCTTGATAGTCGATAGTTAAAAATGCGCTTTGTAGTCCCCTCCTCGTGGCTACCGGCATATGGCTTCATCATGTTTTCAGTCAGTGCAAAAGCGCTGTCTCCTACTAGTACGAAAGGCATATTCGGTCCATCATGTAGTATTTGCTCTGGATCTGGCCAGTTGAGTTGGTTATCAGCAAGAGCTCTATGAAAAGCAGTCTTTTGGAACACTCCACTGTCAGATGATTTTCCCTTTGCACCAATATTTGCATAAATAAAATTATAATTTGCATCCACAATAGCCAATAGGACAATACTAAATTGTTCTTTATAGTTATAGTAGTCACTTCCGGAATTCGGAGGAGCCTGAATCAAAACGTGTTTACCATCTATAGATGCAAGGCAATGTGGGAAATTCCATAACATTTCATAGCTACGAGCCTTGGCCTTCCATTCATTTGCAGTAGCTGGAACCTGAAAGAGAATACTTATAATTAATTATTATGATAGTTACGGATACATCTATACTACGTACCTTTTCAGATAAACACATAGCAAAGTCGGTAGTAAGAAAATAACAAGAGGTTTTGTACAATATATTGATAATAATATTATACATTTATTTAATTACTACTTTTTTAGATCCCACAAAGCCAGGACACGAGTACCATGCCTGTAAATGATGATGCCGTTGATCTAGAATCTCAGTCTACTCTTCAAGAATCTCACTCTGCTGTTCAGCTAGAATCGCAGTCCACTATTATGACACCAACACCATCATCGTCTCGAACATTTCGCAAAAGGACCCTCCCAAATGAAGATAGATTGGAGGAGGCTTACAAAGTTATGAATCTTGCTAAAAACAAAATAATAGCCCAGGATGAATGTAGTGTTTACGGACAGTATGTAGCGTCAGAGCTACGTGAAATAAAGGACGAACATTCCGTAATTATGGCTAAATATTACATTAATAACATTTTGATTGATGCACGTTTGGGAAAATACCGCTCCGGTTGTAGTACTACAAACCAGTCGACTGTGCACCGCGATATCAACCTAGGTTATAGTACTGCATCCAGTAATATCAGTTCGGAGCATTTTGATGAGCATATTGAACAAATAATTACAGACATGGATTCGTCAAATACTCAATAATTTCTGTTGATTACTACATCTTCCTCGTCTTGTATTCTTTTAAATTCTTTATTCTACTTTCTATTACATAAATAAAAATAATAAAAAATAAATGTATGTATTTTATTCACTCACCTTTATGAAATCTTTCAATTTATTTATCAGTTCTTTGCACACTTGTGGTACTATTCTACCGATCAGTTGTCGTGATACTCTAAAAGTGTACGATAAGGAAGCATAAGAATCTCCAGTCGACAGGTATCTCAATGTAATTGCAAGTCTGATATGAGGGCCAACAGCGTTTCGTAGTATAGTATCTTGTTTGGCTATGGTAGGCCCGATCATTTGTAATAAAGTTTCAAAATCAGATGATGACATACGAGTAAAGTTTACAAATGATCCGTCAGATATTCGAAGATCACTTAGAATATTAATTCTTCTTTCTCGTTGTAGTAAGTAATTCCGTACCCACCACCTTCTCTTTCTCCTATGTTTCGCTAAACTACCAGAAATAATTATGTACGCAGCACTAATCGCCACAACCTCCTCGGGCGACATTTCGAAAGAACTGACCCTAGTGTGTCATACAAAACGACCCGCGACATTGTCCCCGCGACATTTGACGTAGTTTGATTGAGTGTTGCGCGTCATGTTGGGGGACATTTTGTCCCCTAGTGTATCTGAGGCTTAAAAATCTGAGTGCGAGAAGTGTCTTTGATTTTTTTCCCGGCTGTGCGACCCACCAACCAACTGGGAGGGAAAGTATTGTAAACGCGCTAAAAAACAAATTCGAGATTTAGACGGAAATATCCATTTTGAGCCCCCAAGACGAAAGACCACTTCCAGATTGAATGAAGTCCGTATGTGTGTCTGGATGTCTTTATGTATGACTCCACGATAGCGCCCACACGCTTCATCCGATTGAGCTGAAATTTGGCATGCAGGCATGATTAGTCATGGCAAGAGTTGAAAGGTTGTTGTTGAAATCGGTTCGCCAGGGGGCGCACTAGTCATATTTCAATATCAAAGTATAGGACTCAGAGACATGAAATTTGGTACACAGATGCCTTGTTGGGCCGAAACTACATTGTGAAATTTTGGTTGGAATATCTCGTATAGAAGCTGAGCTGATAATATTTAATATCCGCCGCCGGCCGAGAGAGGGCGCTCATAGATTTTATTTATGAAATTAATATTGCGATGAAATCAGTCCTTGGCTACTTGCCCGAAAAGTCTTTAGAAGCAACAACCGATTTTTTTTTAATGTAAATCTATTCAGTTATTTTTTTTAAATCTGAAAGTTTTAGTGCGGCCTGGTAAAGAAGAGTCTTACAATATTAGTATGCAATGGAAATCAGCTTTTTCATCCCATCTATTCGAAAAGGACGACTTGGTTCGCCTTTAAGTGCGCCCAAAAGTGGTGTTTTCTATAAGAAACTTTATAAGTGCGCCGCAATTATCTTTGCGGCTCACTTTTTGAATAAGTGCGCCGCAATTTATCTTTGCGGCGCACTTTTTGAATTTGGAACATCTTAGCGCAGAAGAAATCGAACGCAAATATTGTTTGAATAAAGACTGGCTGGTACGACGGCCCCTAGTCGCGCCGCCGGCTGAATAAAAAAAACAAATGAAATTTTCTCATAGAGGGTGATGAAAAGTAGAGTGTATCACTCGGGCGCAAAATATTTTTGGCTCGGGCGCTTTTTTGAATCCCTCGCTACGTTCAGGATTCTACTAAAGAATCCCTCGCACGCTTGAGATTCTACTCTAGAATCCCTCACTTCGCTCTGGATTCAAAACAGCGCCCTCGCCGTAAAAATATTATTTTGCTCCCTTGTGATACAATCATTGCTTCTTCGACGAAAACTATGGCAAAGTGGAAATAAAAACACTCTTTCAATAACACTTGGAATTTATTATGGCACATATGTATTCAATCGTTCAATTTGTTCGGCAACTAATCCCTCGATTTTATGCTGCAGCTCAAACGCGACATTTCGGGGTATTATTTTAATAGAATGTGCCAAGTTATCTAGGAAAGTCTTAATCTCTGCATCGGTCATGACGTCGTAGTTTCTGACGACCGGTGCGACGTTGGAAACGTCCATTGGCTCCTGCTTGATTGTCACTTCGACTGAGTCGAAGGTTTTCGTTTTCTCCGATGGAATGTTTATTATCAGTCTATCTTCGTCCTCATCTTCTGAACTTGTTCTTCGGTGGTCTTCGATCCTCTCGACTTTTATTTCCTCGATGGTTATTTCACTTGGTTCGAGATTCGTAACGTCCTTTGAGGTGGATGCCACAATGCCCCTTGAAGTGCCAGCCCCCTGGAAGAAATACATAATTGTTATGATGAGTAGGTAATATCATCTCGAATAATTATTGTACAACTGGGTGGACCAGACTCGGGAAATAAACAGACCAGAAAAAACATCCTTTACGTGTATATTTTTTTCAATGAGGAACGTATTAGTAAGGGATCGTTCATTAATCATGTGAGACTCGAAAGGCAGGGAGTGGGTTCGGAAAAAATCACGAAATACCACGAGGGGGAGGAGGGGGGGGTGTAGTGCGATACCACGTGTATTTTTTTTTTTTGAACGCGCGATTTCTAAACCGAAAAACGGCGCGTGATAACAGCCGACTTTCAAGATGCTTAATCCACTTGTTAGTGTTGAAGAAAGTCTCGCTGATCCGTAGTCCGAGGACTATATTGATGGAGTATATTGGAGGGTTAATGGGCCTTTGCTGAGTTGGCCACGAAGACCCATTCTGTTCAGGGTTGGTCACACTCACGGGTCAACACCTATCCGATGGCCTCCACGCATGAAGTGCGAGCCTGGGTAGGACTCTGGCCCTATGGTCAGTTTCCCCTGGGAATCAACCTTCTGGCGCTCCTGGAAGGTCTGCGCACCGTGCGGCATAGGCCAATCGATTGCGCACTCTGACTAACAGTCGGGGGAGTCTGGAAGCAGTACTGTTTCCTATAGAGCGGGGGTGGTTGCGGACCTTGCGGCGACTGCTCTTGAAACGACCATCAGCTACCCGATCCTGGGTGAACAGCCGGGCAAAGGATGCCGTGGTCCGCGATAGATTCGGTGTACACCGTTTCACCGCTTCGTAAGGGAGAGGACCGCGCAAGCGACCTCGGACTCGTAACCAATCGAGAGACTGGAGTAGTCTGGTCGCAATTGGAAGTAAGGGCGTGAGTGTAAGCCCGCTGGGTAACACTCCTGGCTATCTCGCGGTTAAGGCGTTGGCCTCTTACGGGTTTGTGGCGGAGCTAGACGGCGGACTGTCTTTGTGCTAAGTCTTCTGCGCTCACTCCAGGGAGATAGAACGACTAATCGTTAAAACTTCCTGAGGTGACGGGCTCGCCCGCTGTAGTCGACAACTCTAGTTGATGAAGTATATTCATGCACCAGTACAAATATATGTTTTTCATATGATTACACCTTTTCATTTATTATTTTTATGGCAATCAGAAACATCCTGCAACCTTAATGCCTGTCTGGACATTTTTATCGAGGTGCTTAATATTCCAGAATGAAATTAGATTATACCTGTATTTGAAGAGAATATTCTGAAAATTGTAGAAATACTTTGTAGCAGAAAAATACGTGATTTTGAGTAGAAGGGGGGGGGGGGGGATAGTCACCCGCGCCAGCCGTAATTACAATGCGGCCTATTCAGCAGTAATCAGTTTTTGACTTTTGTTATGATCTGGAAAGGAATGCGGTTTTGCGGCGTCCTTCTCTGTCCTATCGACCGCCTAATCTTCCCCCCTTATCTAATGTGTTGTCCGTTAACGAATATCGACGCGTAACCGGTTTTCGCCTTGCTCTTTTGCCGCTGTGACTGAATAAATATCTCCGTAATATTGAATTTCCATTTTAATTCAAATCAAGCCCGCCGAATTTATTTACTTTATTGCGGGGCACCTCGGATAATTACCATTACTGTTTTTTGGAATCGTAATCCTTTTACGAAACTTTACCGTATTATGCGTTTATCATTTACTGTAATTACTGATTCGGGAGTTAATGGGCCCTTGCTGGGTTGGCCACGAAGACCCATTCTGTTCAGGGTTGGTCACACTCACGGGTCAACACCTATCCGACGGCCTCCACGCATGAAGTGCGAGCCTGGGTAGGACTCTGGCCTTATGGTCAGTTTCCCCTAGGAATCAACCTTCTGGCGCTCCTGGACGGTCTGCGCACCGTGCCGCGTAAGCCAATCGACTGTGCACTCTGACTAACAGTCGGGGGAGTCTGGAAGCAGTACTGTTTCCTATAGAGCGGGGGTGGTTGCGGACCTTACGGCGACTACTTTTGAAATGACCATCGGCCATCCGATCCTGGGTGAACAGCCGGGCAAAGGACGCTGTGGTCCGCGATAGATTTGGTATACACCGTTTCACCGCTTCGTAAGGGAGAGGACCGCGCAAGCGACCTCGAACTCGTAACCAATCGAGAGACCGGAGTAATCTGGTCACAATTGGAAGTAAGGGCGTGAGTGTCGGCCCGCCAGGTAACATTCCTGGCTATCTCGCGGTTAAGGCGTTGGCCTCTTACGGGCTTGTGGCGTAGCTAGACGGTAGACTATTTTGTCCTCAAGCCTTCTGCGCTCACTCCAGGGAGATAGAACGACTAATCGTTAAAACTTCCTGAGGTGACGGGCTCGCCCGCTGTAGTCGACAACCCAAGTTGTAATTACTGATATTATTATAGTCTTAACCCTTTTTCAAAGTCACCACATATCACCAAGGGGGAGGGAGGAGGTTAAAAAGCTGCTAAAAAACATCACGTGAATAAATCGTCATCGTCATTATTTATTATACTCTCAGATAGCAGTTAACAATTATCATGGTAATATAGATTCACGATTGCATCGCCGCCTCCCTTCCCCCACTCCAACGACCGATTATAATATTAACTACATTGAGATACGTCAAAGTATTTGGTCAATAGTCATAGTTTTTTAATTCCAAAAAGTTACATATGTACATACTGTGGAATACGTCATTTTACATTGGCTCGGAAGTTATTCACAACTTCATTACATGTACAATGTATATACACTTTTTAATGTGAAGACTAAGCAACTTCTCTTTAATTACAAAAATCTAAAAGACTCAAATCACAAACCATCAATAATATACAAAAAAAAAAAAACAATAAGCTTAAAAATAAAATCAATCAAAACATATTAAAGTAATCAGTCAGTCGTTGTTTTGTTCCAACAGCGCACTCAAGTGAGTAGGAGAAATGAAACAGTACTACAGTTTATAAATCTCATTTTTTGCTGTCGAATATCGGTCGACAGGCCCTGTATATAGGCCTGTGACTTCTTCCACTTCTCGTGCTGTTGGGTGGGGCTTCGTGTGAGCCGGGTCCATTGACCCGGCTTTCGAGCATATGGCGTCTCAGGGCTGTTCACCCTGAGGCAGGATTCTTAGTGTAGAACAATGTTACGCTCCTTTCTTCGAGGCACGTCGTGGTAGGTCCGTTTTGAGGAAAATATTAATGAGCATAATATTTTCCTCTTTCGTGCCGATTTGGCACTCGTAAATCAGGTCCAGCAACTGGGACGCCGTGATTGTTACCTGCTCGTCTTCGTCGAGAAAACGCTTTTCATCTAGGTACATCGGCTCTTCCGGCTGGGGTTGTGGGGGCGGTGTGGTCGGCCACTCTTCGTCCGTTTGAGTGGAGGCGGACTCTGTGGCTGCTCTCACTGGCTGGGAGCAAGAGGGTGGGGCGGTCGCTTCGACCTCCATCTTCTCCTCCTGCGTTGGATGGGGCCTGGATGGCTGCTGCTGCAGTGGCTTCGACCGACGCCGCCGTTTTGACTTTTTCTCCTCAGCTGGTTGCTGCGGAGCGGCCGGCGGCGCTGGCTTCTGTCTCCAGGACAGGGGCGCGTTGCGTTGCGGGGAGACAACGGGCTGGAGTTTGCCTTCTGTAGACTGAGTCGTAGTAGCTCGCGGCGGGGCGGCGACGACCACTGCGTGCGGGACGCCCTGCTGCTTCCGCGAAGTTTGGCGGATTTCCGCCAGGAAGCTGCGGCATCTCCTGTTGTTCGCAGGATGGTCCTCTCCGCAGTTTCCGCAGGTCGCCCGGGCGGTTTTCGGCCTCGGGCAATCTTTGGCTGCGTGTTCTTTGCCACAGCACACGCACACTTGTCGTCGGTGGCAGTTGTGGCTGCTGTGGCGGAAGCGCTGGCACCGGTGGCACTGCTTGGGGCCATTTCTGCCCCTCCAGGCCTCCACGGTAACCTGCAGGAAGTGAATCTCCGCGATGGAGAACACCTCCCGCCAGCGCTCGTTCTTGCGGATGACGGCGTAGAATAGTGCTCGCCGCCCGCCGTGTATCATTCTGACGTAGCTGGCCTCGATGCCGTGGTCAGCCAGCCCGGAGATGGCCTCCTCCTGTGTGGTATTGGAAGGCAGGCCGCGGATGGCAATTTTCGCATCCTTGCTGGTGGGCGTCGTATATGTGTGCCATGCTACCGAGCCGCCCAGGCTATGTAAATAGTCCTGAATGACTCGGTATTCGGCGGAGTCGGCCGGACGAAAGCGAAGTCCGCCCCCTCCTCCAATCGGCGACACGATAGGAGCGCGGCCCAGCCTGGCCCGGATAGCCTGCAGGTGGTCAGGCCACCTATCCAGCTTATCCACGACGATTGGCTGGGGACGCGGCTCCGGGTTCAGGTGTTGCGGCGCGGAACTCATCGTCGAGCGCGGCAGTGGCACAGGCGCGGCTCCGTTGACGCTCGGAGTCGGGCTCCTCCTGGCCGCTTTGGCGTAGGTCGGTGCATCTTCGTCATCCGAAGGCACCGGGGTGTTGAAGAGGTCGCTGTCGTAGAAGGAGTCAGCCCGACGGCGTTGCGGGTCTCTCTGTGGCTCGGCATCAGGGGAATCGGGATTTCTCACGCGTTTCCTCGGCGTCACAGGCGGGATTAAGGGCATATCCTTGCCCCTGGTAACAGCGGTGCTGTGCGAAGCGGCTGCTTCGGCGGCGGAGCTCATATTTGGGCCGGAGCGGACTCGACGGCACGAACTTCACGGCGAGGACCGGAGACGGCGCTCGACGGTCGACTCGCGGCGGCAATATTCAGCGCGGGCGGCGGAGCGGAGCAGGCGACCGTTCAGAACGGACGCCGGGCACTGAATGTCATTTTTTGTCGAATGTTAAATATGTATATGACATTTCCGTACGCCGTTAGACAGTACTCCTTAATTGGCGCGTGGCGCGCTCTATCGGGCGAGTTACGCATTTCTACATACGGCGATCATTCGAGTAATTAAATCGCCGCTCGTGAGTGCGATAAATTGAAGCTACTGATTTGCCAACGATCATACCACAATTACAATAACATGAATATTTCGAATAGCAAATATAACATATCGAATAGCAAGTATAAATTCACAAACAGTCGTTATGCATAACTGCATAATTATTATGCAGTACCTACTCAGTAAACAGTGCCACTCTTTTCTTCAAATTATCTCTGGAATGCCTCAGCCATTAAATTGCTAAAGGCCTAAAGGCCCTAATTCCTTGTCTCTTGTTTGTTCCTCTCCCCTTTTTACTTTACCGGCCTACCAACCAACGAGGAGGTAAAATATTGTGAACGCGTTCGAGATGAAGACGGATATAGACATTTTAACCCCCCCCCCCCCTCGCTGATACGATTAAGACCATTTTGAGGCAATACAACTGCCTCAAATCAACCAATTGTGCCTCAACAAACAGGTCGTCAGAAGGGTAACAACGCCTAGGCTTCCTTAACATGATTCTAATTATTACCTTTTGGACACCGTTCACTTTCTGGAGGATGGTTTTCCGCAAGCTTCCCATCCAAGTATACCGTAGTCATTATTGATGGGCATATAGCGTAATGTGTATATTGTTTTTAAATAAGGCAGTCCCAGAATATCTCGTAATTGAATAAATATATAAATCGATTTTCCTTAGTCTTTTCACTAGACACTCGGTATGTAATTCCCACCGTAGGTGTCTTATCTATAATTATTCCGAGATATTTTATCTCTCTGCCCGATTGGCTGACAACGACACGTGACATCTCCCTTGCAGTCGTAAATGATAAGAAAATTGCCTTCACGCTGTATTTTATCCAGTTCTTGGCTCTTTAACGCAAGGCGGTTCTAGTGTATCCCTCTGTCAATGGCAATGTCCCTTCGGTTTTTACCCATTTGAATAATATTCTATTTCGAATTAAATACGTTTGCCAGTGCCTCGTGGCAACCGAGGATTTTTCGTTGAAAGTTTATAATAAGTTTTAAACATCGTTTGCAAACACCTCATGCCATCACACTGAAAGAACCTTACCATGCTCGATGTGCCGCACGCTGGATCTTTGTAGATTTGAACCTTTCGAACTTTAAGTAAACTGTTTTCATTTTCTTCGTTTCGATCGTCTGTCCCCGTCTGGAAAGAGAGAGAAAAACTATTTTAGATTAAAATATTGCAAACATTAAGCGGACTTCGGGCCATCTTAGGAAATAAAATAAAAGAAATGTTTATTCCATGATTTATTGATAAAACTGTTTATATATTTATTGTAATAATCTGCACAGTAGGTATCCACGACGCACCGAAGCACTGATATATTCGCCAAACTTACGGCAATCACATTTTCGGGAGACTGTTTAAGAGTCCCTATCAATTTCGTCGCGCGCTTAGTTTAGTTATTTTCAGAGCAGCGCAAGCTTTCGATTTATCGCAGTAAAACAAAGAGATACGGCGCAGCGGCAACAAACAATCTTGATTCGCAGCCGATAATCAGTCCTCGAGTAGCATGTAACATTAGTAAAAATTATTCTTATACATTGAGACTCGTTCTTTATACATTGTCTGTCGTGCTCGTTCTGATGACCCTACGTACAATGTCCTATTGCGGAATCACTGTTCGTGCATTGTTGACCACCCGCGTTGCCGATCTATCTGTTGTGCGTTGTCCTGATTTCGTTATACTTGTGTTGATCAATCATAGCTGCAACATATTAGCCTTCCTGAGATTAATACGATGTGTTTCTAATATCCATAGAACGTGCCTTTCTGGAGTCAACAATATCATCAGTAAACAAGCATTATAAAAATTTATGAGCTTTTCCATTTTATTTTCCCAAAAATCGTCGTCTTATCTTTTCTACTTTCAAAGGTTGATCCGATCCTGTCCACACAGCAAATAGACATAGTTGTTTTTTGCAATATGTAACTGACCCTGAACTTGATAGAACCAGACGTGTCTGGTGTTTACAGTAGTGTTCCCGTTTCAAACATTCCGCATTCATCATCAGCATTCATGCCAAAAGCGGATAAAGGACATTTTATTTCTATAATACCTTCATCGAATAAGGTATCGGGCGTGGCACCTAAAAAGAAATGTTCCTCATCAATGTGCATTGTGCAACCCACATTTTTGAATGACGATATTTTCCTGCTTTGCTAATTGCACCATGGCAATAGACTATTTAATTTTACCATGATGGATGGCTGGGACGTGGCTTATTGAATAGCTATACAGCATATTCTTTACGAGAGGCGCTGAACTAATATTTTCACGTCGTTTGCAAATTTTGGAGAAATTTGATGCTGTTAAAAGACACCTTCTTAGTTCCAGCCATAAAGCGCTTTCTGCTTGTAATATCGTATCTCTTTCAATTTCGTGACGGTTCTGTATTTGTTGTCAGATTTTCCAAAAATAGCTTCTTGGCTATTTCATACTCATCCGATGACATGTCAGGCTTTTGACATGCTTGCCCGTATTCACTACTATCAGCGTTGAATAAAAGCTGTCTTTTTGCTTTTGTTGTCTTCGTCCTGGTATTCTGCATACGTTTCTGCTGTTCAATTTTTTTCACATTAGCAGGTAGGCTTTTATCGAAAATTGTTTTATGTAATTTATATATCGGTGTTCCTGTCTTGTAAGCCACTACTGCCGCGTAATATCTTAGTTCGTAGGAATCTTTCAACGCATAATTAATGCGTTTTCCTTATATATATTTTGCCACATTAGCATTGAATTGTTCAGCTCTGTTGTTGTTTAAATTGTATAGGAGACTTCGAGCATGATATGCCAAGTTAGATGTATTCGAATTTAACTTCCGCAGTAAAGTGTTTACTGTAGGCACACTGTTTGGCTCTTGTTTTTTTTCAGCTGTGCAGAAATAGTTTTCACAATTTGTGTGGTCTCCAAATATATGCTACGGACTGTTTAAAATGTCGTTTTCTAAATTCTTTATTTTGTCTACCAAGGGAAGATTTTGAGCTTTCCTATATCGAACTGCCGATTTAACGGCTATGCGTAAACGTTTGAGGCGGTCACTATTGAGCAGTCTTGTTCACCTATTGGAATCGATGTATCTTTCGTCAAATTCAAGTTCTTTCCATTGTAGTTGCGTAATAAGTGATTGCAACACTCAATTTTTTCGACAGTAACATTTGGATAGGGTCGGCTTTCCAAAATTTTCTTGTATGTACTCGCATCGCCGTCCGCTATCAGCTTAGAATATACTAAATTATGGACATCCACCGACCGTTTGAAGCCGTCTACTATCGACGTTTGCTCCATACTTGTGGAAGATCCTTTATGGTTAACATTGCATTGGTGCTTAAAAGGCTCTTGTTCTTTATTAATTGCACGCACACATATAACACAGTACTTATTTTTTAAACCAATATGCATCACTTTTCCCGAGTTAATTCCTAGTATGGCGCCTACGCCTGCCAACGATGCATAATTTGTGCGGTAGGATCGTTTACACCAACTTGCGTCTGCTGTAACTAGTATCATCGGTGTTCCTGATGGAGTTTTTTCTGTAGCTAGAACACCTTCTTCAGCAGCTGCTTCTTTCATCGTAAGTTCTGCGGTTGACTTCCACCAGTCATACAGATTTTTATGGCATTTAGAATAAATATAATTGTTCATTGTTGGCAAATTCAATGAGGCGGCAAATTCATTAAGATTTGATCGGCCACATCCTGTCATAATTTTACCAGAAACAGCAGAATGATTTATGTCCATTACGTTTTCTTCTTCGTTGAAAGCGTTTAGACAAAAAATACTTGCACACATAGAACAACGCAATATGAATTTAGATGAAAAACCATGTCGTTTTTCTTCAATTGTTTTAAGATGGTTCAATTGACATGAAAATCTTATGCTGTGTTGAGATATTTCCACGAGTTGGTCAAACACATACTGATAGTCAACTATTCTTCTTCCTTCAAATCGGAATGTCGGATTTAACGATTCTCGAATAGCCTGAAAAAGAATATTTGTTTGTTATTCCGCTGAGGTGTAAAAGTAAGATAAGTTTTAGTTAGTCGTCTTTTCAATTTTAGTCGTCGAGATAAACCAAAGGCTTTTGTTGAATTAATTCCATGTTATGAAATTTTACGGGGTATAACAAAATATCTGTAGTGCACGGCTACGGCTATACATTCAGCATTGCATAACGCAACGGCATTGCATAACAGCAACGGATTGCATAACAGCAACGGATTTAAAGGTATTTTAAAATTCTTTAACGAAAATTTACATGTTTCATACAAAATGTGGCGGTGACCGCACAATTTATAGGGGAACCTAAAATTTTCATTTGCGTATTTCCGAAAAACCAACAATATATAGTTGTTCAGAGTTGGCAAATGCCCCCGTAGCTGGTCACTGCATGTATTATATTAAACCCCGTGTACTAGACTATTATTATAAATGTCAATATATGCAAAATAATAAAGAATATAACAATATAAGCTTAGTTATAAATAAGGTATAGTCTTACTTACCTCCATAAAAATATCATTTGACTGCATCACTGTGCCGAGGCTTGAATTTTTTGTGTGGTCCTTTAGGGCTTCTTCTTCCCTTTTACGCCTGAAATTTATTTTTCTTTTTACACAACTAAGTCATAAACTGTATGTTTATAATTATAAGGGAATAAATTTGAAATATGCATACTTCTGTGGTTTTATTTTTTTGTGAGTGACGATGTTCCCGTATCTTCTGGTGAATTGTCCTTCTTTTCATTTATAGTAAATTAAAAAAATACAATATTAAATAAATCATTACAAATTTACAGCGTATTTGCATAACCATTGAAAAATAGATATCGGTCGAAGATTTTATTCTTTTATTTATCGACAATGGTGAACGGCACATAATGAATACCACTTTTATAATATCAGTGAGAAGGTATAGTCCATTTATTTTAAACTGAGCTGATTCCACTTCAAAACATACAAACAATATGGATATATACAATTTCCCACCGGAACATAAAGATGATGATAAAACCTTCGCGATATGATTATAAATTATTATTATTATGACCAAGTAAAAATACCTTATATCTCCATCTCTTTCACCCATCGATGACGATCTAGGCAATGTCTTATTTTATTATTTACTTCTCTGCAAACTTAATAATTCTCACAATAAAGAACTTGAACTTGAACTTTTTGAAATTTACACCATTAAACTAAAAATAATTATTGTGAGTCAAAAAGCCTGCTCTTTTTCGCTTCCGATTCAAAGATAACCATGACGCTTGCAGCTTTGCCACGCTGGATGGCGATGGACAACCTTTTAACCAGTATTTACAGAAAGTAACAAATCATAATCATAGTTAAGAAAATGAAAAAAACTTACCTATGAAATTCACACGCCTTTCGTGTTCTTTCAGCTTTTTTTTTTTTACCTTTAATTTTTCCCTGGTAGTAAAGTTCACTTTTTCGACCCATTTTCTAAAATTTAAACACATTTTATTAAGATCTACAATACAAAATACTGATAGGGTCATAGTGATAGGGTGGGTCAAAATTCCAAAAATCAGCGTGACGTATTTTATGGATGGGGTATCCGTAAAATAACATAACATAACATAAAATAACATAACAAAAAATGCCTAACAAATATTTACTCGCAGTATCAAAACCGCTTACACGACGTAAGTCCGTTGACGAGAGGCCCGCGAGAACAAGGCGGCCGGACGCGAGGTCAGCGCGAGCCCCAAAAATCAATTCGCGCACGTACTCTACGGGCGCGAAAATAGCGCGTGCTCCGGAAATCAACGCGACGCACGTCCACCGATAGTAGCCCTCGGGCGCGAATGCACGCACCAGGCAGTCGCGAATGAACAGTGCGTTGCATGGATTTCGATAATTTATTACATATAAATATGTAGACATTAACTAAAAAAAATAAAAATGCTGGGTGGGTAAACACCTCAATTTTTCAAATGTTTATATATTATAATCATCTTTATTATATTCTTACGCGTAGACGACGGTTTTACACACGATTTTACTGGGTTTATTCATAGTAAAACACATTTTTTATTAGTATTAATTGAATAAATTTAAAAAACAATATATCGTACACTTACTAATATACTATAAGCTAAGTACGTAATTTTTTATTCACAACGTTATTCGCTGCCAGTTAGCAGAAAAACGAATTGAAAAACTTCGTGTTTCGTCCTTATGTAAAAAACCATTTTTGTATATTTTTTTCCTAATTTATACGAAGTTGTTATCAAAATGAAATTTCATAGACATACTAGATAAATAGGTGTTGTATGACTGTGAATTAAAAAATATCAGTTATATCTTATGGTTATTATTAAATTCGTCCTGAAAAAGTGTAGGTATTTTCGGTTTTCACATTAAGAAATTGATAGGGGCTCTTAAGTTAAGGAAAACATGCAGTGATGAAAACAATACACTTATTTATTTTATTTATTTATTAAATGTTTGCACAAAAAAAATAGTGTCATTGTCACCTAAGTTAAGAAATTAAACACTGTAAAAGAACAGCTTAATTAAGGTCGACACAGCTGAAGTAACAAACTGGGCTATGCCACAGTATAGCACACCTAACGAGGCTTCTTAGGCCTATATCTAGACGCACAATTATGGTGTAAAAACATAAAATAATAGTATTATGTTAATATTATTCGAAAATAAAAAATAAACAAACAAAAGGAAGATCAAGTAAAAACAAAAAAACGATAATCGAGTCGAAAACAAGCCAATTCAAACACATTTTAGGTACATACAACGTATTTTGATGCGTAATGTCGCATTGTATTATCGGGTGTCAATGAAAGCCTTTGTACAGATGAGCCAGAACTTCGCTGCACGAGAGCAGCATACGTACTGGAATGCTCCTGCAAAAAATATATACCATCGGGAGCCAATAGAATCTGCGGCGCCTACAAATATGGAATTCTAAAATATTTAAATAAATAAATAATCTCAAATACTTTAATAAACAAAAAACACAAATAAAAAAATATAAACCACGGACACAAAAATAGTTACTCTCAAAAGGCAAGAATGCAGAATGCAATGCAAGAATGAAGAAAAGAAAGAAAGTAACCAAAACGCGCGCATATGGTATTTTAGACAATTTATGCCGTCTCGTCACACATTTGCACCCTCGTTATAAAAGGCGTAGCCGCTAACACAGGTGGGTCTAGATGCGGGGCGGCGGCATAGTAAAACAAGAACAGTATAGCATCTCCATAGTACGCACCGATTTTGCACCCACACAAGCGCTTGTTGTCCGTACGCTACCACTACATAGATTCTCAGGCGCCTCGGTGCGATCCAGTCAGGGCTGCCGCGCGACAGTTAAGTATATAAAAGTGGAATGTTCCTGTACAGGCTGTAATGCAACCTATCAGAAATTACGTTTACGAGTTTTTAGATTTTCGTTGCGAAATGACATTTACGAGGTAACGTTTATTGTTCATTTGCGTAGATAAGTAGGTGCATATGTATGTAAGTGCGTAGGTAGGTAGGTAGATGCGTATTTGTTAAGTAGTACCTACTTTAACTTACCAAAATTTAGGTATTTCGAACACGCGCAACAAGTGAAGTGATGCTGTCACACAAAGTCAGCACTAACTCATATATTCTGTTACAGTACAATTTTGGGAAGCGTCTCTTGATTTATAAACCAAAAATACATAAACGAACATAATAATTAAAAAGAATTGCATTTTTGCTTAGATGGGATCACAACGTGTCAATTATGTATTTATTGTGGCAACCCTGGTGGTTCGACGAAAAGTAGGTATTAATTCGAAAACGGGCTCGAGATACCCTACTGTTGTTATTTTACTATGGCGGCGAGCTGCAGCTGTGCCTATGAGCGGCGTGGTAGCCATAAAAGTGGCACTTGTTGGACGTGAAGGCAGTTCGTTATTTATGCATTAGATTTGCAATTCGATGCCAGGAGTGCACGAATTACTTTGTAAATTACTTGGTGTAAACTATTTGGTGATACTAACTAGGTGGTTGACTGTGTAAATAAATGAAAGTGTATTTACAGTTTGTATTTTGCAGAAGCTGTCGAACTCCGCCTTAAACTTTTGCTTCAAGACAGTAATGTTTTTGTAGCACGATGTATGGTAGCCGTAATCCTGTACCGACTCGATTGTTAGATGAATGTCACCGTATTTAAATTTCTTTTTTCGTCGAAAAAGTATCATAAGGAAGCACTTCTTAAAAGAGTCATTATTAAAATCCAGCACTGAGTGACCTATGTGACACAGGAAACACTTCTTCATTGTTGAAAAGTAATGTAAAGAGTATTCACCAACAAAATAAGGAACGTGACGTGGAGTCGGTTATTTGTTGACTGATGCACAGACTAATAATATTCTGACGAATGGCGGACGGACGCTCGCACACATACCGCCAGTTTTGCCAAACTACCGACATTTTACCCCAACAAATTTTTAAAATCCCCTAAAACCCCTAAAACGAAAAATCACACAGCAGATGATATTTCTCTCGCTTTTACAAAAAAAATACTTCTGTAACCAACGGCTGCGGATATGAAGGTCAGAGGGGGCCAAATTCCCACCCCCTCGTTTCCACCCGATGAAGTAATGTTATTTATTATGTCGTTTCTCAAATGACCTTTTTTTAAATGCAAAAAAAAGAAGAAAAATTGTCGGAGAGAGCATAAGAATATTAATTATGAGGCAGAAACAGGAGCAATTATAAGCTAGTCACTGGCCGACGAACATTATATTATGGTGTTTCTAAACGGGACACATTTTCGCTGCAATATGATACATATTGCAGTGAAAATGTGTTATCTAAATTAGTTTTATCTATTTATAATGTCAAGCGACCGCAATAGTCTTCGATTTAATATTATATTGTATAACAGTATTTTGTAATGTTCAAAGGCGTTATGGTGCTCCTAAACGGGCCACATTTTCGCTGCAATGTTTGCCTGCAATACATTGCCCGGCAACATTGCTAGCAATTCCAACCATACTATGCAATTATCGGATATATTTTTAGTGTATCCCGGCCATTTACACACATATTATTCGAATGGCCGAAGTTGCTGGCCAGGGTTGCTGGACGATCGCTTAGCAATCGAAAATAATGCAATATTACCCGGCCAACTTTATTGCTGTTTCGTTTTGCGCCATAAGTGCGTCCCTTTCTGATGCGAGGCACGCACGACACACGACATCTTCATTTTGTATTTGTATCATCTAATGATTATTTTTTTATCTATAAAATATCTCTTCTGATATGTTATGTACAATTGCGTGAAATAATTTATATTATTTATTAGTGTATTTAAATTTTTATATACATCATTAATAGATAATTGTATTGTAAATTTATTTTTAATAGTCAATTCATGGAGAAGTTCTTTAAATTGGTATTCTATGCTAAGATATCTAAAGTATCACGCTGATTGAAGTAAGGTCGAATCCACATTCTCGTCTTTTATTGTCGTTTTAAATTTTCATTTAAAACAATATAAGCCGCTGCGATACGTATGATTTCGTCGGCCATTGTTGCCCGATTGTGTAGGTAGACCGTTTACGAGTCAAAATGATGGGCCATACTTTTGCAAAAGGATTGCCGAGAATGGCCGGGCTACATATGTTCCTGCCATATACTGCAAATAAAAAGTTACAATGATGGCCGGGCTATAGTTGCTCATATTGCGGACAGAAATTGCCGTAAAATTATAGCCCGTTTAGGAGCACCATTATACACGCAACATTAAATCTTCGCGTTACGGCTCGATTCCGGTTAGTGCAACTGATTTACGAAATACAGTTGACGAGAACGCAGTTAGGTACTCGACGAGCACAGATGGTCAACACTACTGCACTCTTAAACTGATAAAGAATGGGTAACACGAACAGAGAACCCGAAGTATTCATTGTCTTAGTTTAGGTTATTATCGTTTCGTATAAACGAAAATAACTAAAAAAATTAGTTATTTAAATAAATTTAGGGGTAAAACCACCAAGTTGACAACACTGCTCAGTAAGAGCGAGACGTATGGCACGGCTACAACGGCACTCGGGCTATAAATGCATGCATCCTTTTCTATTGCACGGAGTAGCGGGCACAGTCCTCACTCGCTACCTCAATTAAAATGCCGGCAACCCCCACTTGTGACAGGTGTTACGTAGGCAACCCTATTCATTCGCGTTAATGAAGACAAGTAGCTACAATTTGGTGTAAATATCAAGTTAATACATGATAGGTGCATTAATCGATAAAAAATAACCTGTTTGCACCTGGCAACCCAGGAGTTGTGACAGGTTGAGGGGTGGCAACCTACTTTTTTCAACTATTTAGATTGGTATCTTTATGATAACACTTCATTTACCTACCAAGCATATAGGTGCATTTTGTATTATAATTATCTTTCTTTTTTTTTGTACTAGTGACAAGATTTTAATAGGCAACCCTACGGCATAATTATGGCCCTATTTGTAAACCTCCATTTAAATCACATTTCGATTAAATAACTGATAGGTGCACAAAATTACGTTGGGATCTTAGACTATAACCCTCCAACCTTTTAAATTAACAAATATACAGAATGTATCAACCTGCGGACGACCGAAGCCCAGGGAATATTGTTGTCGAAATATATTTATAATGGCCTCTAAAAGTACTGACACACATACTCATTAATAGCACAAGATCATGCTACTATTGAGCAATTGCCACTTAGCGGCATGTGTGTAGACGCGTTGGTAGCATGCTCATTTCGAGTATACTCATAAATCAACGGTTGTTTGATTTTCGAGCATGCTACCTTAGGCGCGGGTGAAAGGGGATGGGCCCTTGAGCACGTGTGATCAGGTTTGCTTATTATGAGCATGCTAGTTTCAATTCTCTCCTCGCGGGCGGTGTGCGCGCCTTCGCAAAATAATAATAAAAGACATGGCCCGGTTGGGGAGACGATAAAACATAGCTTTTCGTGACTCATCGGAGTCACGGAATACCCGGTAACCAAAGATAATATAATAAAACCGGTGACCTCTCTATAAAAATTACATCCTGGCGGATAAAATATTATCCGCCAATATCCAAAAATATCGCGGATAAAAATTACACCATCTCTATAAAAATTGCTTCCGCAGAAATGTGATAACCTACTTTCTAAAATTGAGAGTAGCATACAAAGTTGGGTCGTTCATGTTACTCAAAGTTTGGTCGTTCACGTTACTTAATAAATCTTCATAAGCATTTTATAAAGTAGGTCGTCAAATTTCTGCGGAAGCATGCGTAAATGATTTTTATAGGCGTTGACATTATTTCCTCGCATCTCCACCAATAATCGATTTTTTGCTTCAATGGTTTGTCTTCTATTTATCCAATTACGGACCCAAATCATCCTTTATATTTTCTTTTTTTTTCCAATAGTTTCTTAAACAATTTCGTTGCAAGCATTAGTATTATTATGTTGATTTCTGGAAATGACGTAACTAACTTCCATTTTGGCCGAGAGCCTACGTTTAACTAGCACGTGTGTACAATGGTTTGCTTTGAGCACACTCATTCAAGAGTATGCTTGAAATAAGCAAGTGTGAACAGTTGAGGAACATGCTAATTTTGAGCATACTCATAAGCATGCTCATTTTTGAGCATGTGTGTCAGTACCTTAAGACGCGCGTTACACGTTCAATCTGGCATCAGTTCAGTCCGTGACGTTTCTCAGACTGACGGGAAACTGGTCGTTTATCGCGTTGACTGATGACTGAATTGATGGATTTTTAAACATTTTGATAATGTCTATCAGTATCATCAGTCAGTTCATGATCGAGGTCACGGACTGAACTGATGCCAGGTTGAACGTGTAACACCCGTCTATGACACATTTATGTCCGGATACCTTGCAACATGCATCGAATACATTATGATCTTAACATCTACATAATTAGCGTTCAAATAACAGATTTCCTTTGTCGAGTGATGTGAGGTCTCAGTAGGAAAAGATCCTATGTGGTCATTCACAGTTTGCAGAATATTTCTAGACAGGGCATTACCTCTTTTGTTGATGGGAATTTTTTCCTTGCGAAAGTAGATTACATTATCGTATACGATCATTAGCGACTCCATACATTTTGAAGAAAGCAATCCCACAAACTTTATATTTTCCTGATGATCATGATATTTCACACAAACATGTTTAGTTGATTCGCGTTCAACCTTATAGTAGAGTCATTTGGTAGTTATACCTGGAAAGTTTTTCCGGAGTTTTGAAAATGGGTAATTTTATAGATTTCGATGTGCTCTTTCGGAATTTCTACATTGCCACCTCGTATCTTTGCCGCTCGCGCTATCATATTGGAAAAATGGTAACTTGAAGCAGTTTTTTGACAATATCTCATTTCCGACTTGTTTCACGATATAATAAACATTTACAAAATGAAACTAGAGAAAATTTCCTGCAATTTATGCCATATCTTTTTTTTCGTAAAATCAATAGTTTTGGCGTACGCGCACAGCAAACCATTATACATCTACGCCAACCCGTGACATTTAATTTTAATTGATTACATTTGTGAATTATTAAACTATACTAACAGTATATACATATTTTACTTGTCCTCCGCAGGTATAAAGGAATGCGTCGCCTTGCGTCGGCCCCCTTCTCTCCCTTCTTCGAAACATCTGCCGGCAGAGCTCAATAGAAATATTTAGTCTGAGTCATCAGTACATGACGAAAACTTTCCAGGTAACTTCTTTTTAACCGACTTCAAAAAAAGGAGGAGTTTATCAATTCGGTTGCTCTGTCATTTACGAACCGATTTGAAAAATTCTTTTTCTTTTTAAAAGTATATACTTCTAGATTGGTCCCATGTTTATCAAAATCCTGTTCTGATGATGGGATCCAAGAGGATTTGAAGGAACTCCTCAAATGTTGAAATTTGAGGAGTTCCTTCAGTTGAATATTTACATGTTGGTTCAGTTGCGATGAAAATGCATTTTTTACGGTAAGCATGACCTGATTGTACAACTAGAGCTGTCAACTACAACGGCGAACCCGTCACCTCAGGAAGTTTTAACGAAATTTGAGTATTTTTTCCACGAATAAATTTCCATACGGTTTCGGTTTTTCTATGTTTCTATGTGTGCTACAATCACCGTCAGCTATAAATCTAGAGTAAATCAGTTTGTGAGTATTCAATGATGTTTTGAAACCTTCAACATTCCATTGCGCTAGATGAATCTGTATAGTTTTTGAAAAATATGTGATCTGGAACTGTGTGTTTTCTGTTTTCAGCTCGAGCACAAACCATACAATACTTATTCTTTACTGCCTTATATAGTACTTTCTTTGTCCTGTATCCTATTATTACTGCAGCAGCCGATAATGCGTTGTAGTTCTTTTTATACGATCTCTTCGACCACAGACAGATCAGCACCACAGTAATCATTGGTACTCCATTCGCATCCACTTCGCCATTGAGTACAGCTAAATCATATTATTCTTTGGCTGCTTTCTCCATGCATTTCTCTTTGGCTAGTTCCCATAGTTCACAGATCTTGGTATGGCACTTTAAATATAATTTATCGGACATACAGGGTATGTTCAGGGAGGCTGAAACTTGTTCCAATCCTGAAAATCCAGCGCCAATAGACATGAAACTACTAACAGCGTTATGGTTGAGGTTAAGTTCAGCTGGGCTATCTGGTTTTTTATAATTTAAAAGTTCTAATTTTGCATTGCACATAAATATATTTGTTGTAAATATACAGGTTAAGTATGTACTGAAACACTTTTTTTTAAATATATACAACTAACTTACCGCAAAATCATTGCACGGCGTATATTTTGTCGTCGAGTGTTCTCGATCTACTTTTCTTATACTCGAGCTTAGTATCACATTCTTCGAAGATTCCTAGAAACGAAATGTTAAAATACAGTGATAAAAAGTAATTATTGCATTGTAACGTATTATAACTTAGATCCTAAGATTTTTATACCTGGGCGAGCGAGTCTTGGACAGCGATGGCACTTTCACGTTTAATAGAAGCGAGAAGTCGTTTCTTTTGAAACTTACCGCCACATTTCAATTTATGATATTTAATTTTACGCTTTCCCATTTTTACTAAAACATATAATGCTAATTTAGATAAAACTCAAGTTATAATTAGGTCAACTCCGGTTGTTACACGAGCTGCCCTAAATAAAACTTTTGACAACAGAAAAAAGGAACGCACCTAAATAAAAAATACATTCAACAAATACTTACCTCGTTTTAACGCGTGCGAATGATTATATGTACGAAATAGATCGGGCCCGGTTTTCGAGGTCAAATCGTTACGCAAAGAAACGTCGTCACCACCGCAGCTCTAGTGGACGACTGAATAATTCATTCGCCGTTGCCCTCGCTTAAATATATCGAACGTTATTTGGCCATAGTAAATTTGTATAGCAGATTCGAGGTATATTTTCAAAAAATCATATTTAAATAACCAGGTAATATTTTTTAATACCTGTTATGTTTTTTAGTAGTTAGAACGTTTGTAATTTATTACGGTTTGAAATTTGAAATAAAATCCCATTTCTTTATTCATAGTGAGCAAAACTCTGGAGTGCTTTTCTCAAGTTTTTTCTCAACTTTATGTTGATAGAAATGAAACTGTAAATGGTTTTTGATTATGGAAGGTGTATTATTGTAAACACGTTGGTTGAGATCCTAAATATATTTTTTAAGTATTTATTACCGAAAAATTATGGATTACAGGGACAAAACCGTGACTACGGTTTTCGCTTATTTTGCTCGGCGCAGTCTTTAACCGTTGGAGTGCTAAGCGGCGCAAAAGTGATGCGATAGTTTGAATCGAAAATTGCGCAGCAGTGCAAAACTGTAGCGCACATCAGTGTTTTTGGTGCTTCGTGGTAGTGGACGTATTCTAATCTCGCGCATAATTTGTTACGAGCGTGCATATTTATACATTTAAAAACAACTTTTTACAGTTTTTATATTTTATTGAGCAAAAATAGCCACGTCACTTGCTATTACTTCGGACGATGATTCGGTCTCTAATGATTGTACGGACGGTGAAACAACGGATACAAGCTGTAATAATAGCAGTATTATAATGCATCGAATAAAAAGATTGAGAATTGCAAGTGAGTCTTCTATTTCATCATCATCTTCAGAAATAGACGAAACACCAACTTTTGCCAATATTCCCTCGACAAAAGTGTTTTTCTAAAGCAACAAATAATTTTTTTGAGACTCCTAGACCTAGACGGGCGCCTTCTCCCGATGCCACATACCTGAATTAGAGTGTTTTAGTTGACACCATTATTTTTCCTTTAAAATAATCAAAAAATGTATAGCAATTTTCATATATATTCACAAAAATTGCTTAGCACTAAAACGGTTAAGGAATGTATGTATTACCGAAACCTTTTTAATTTTTCAAAAAAAAAACACTACTATATTCGATGCAAAATCTGATAGAAAATAGCCTCAGACACGCAATATTTCGAGATATATATATATTTAAAGTTACATTCCATGTGTAGTTTTTTTTGTTAGGTTTTACAATAATTTTTAAAAGCTAACTTAGCTTACCGCCACAAATTTGTTTATGAATTGTTCTAAAAAAAACAACTGACTTCACCTACAGAAATTAAGGTGTCTTTTCAATAGAATACGATTGCCAAGTGGCAATATACTCAAGACCGCCATCAGGGTTATAGTAACGTAAGGTTTTAAGTAAACAAATTAACATATAAAAAGTTTGATTTCAGTAAAGTAGTGGTCATAATAAATGAGTACAACTATAGTTACAATTATGAACATAATAAAGAAAACAAAACATAAATAATAACACATGTCAACTAAATATCTAAGAGAGTGATGGGATAAAAGGACAACCTAGGAGACAGGTGGAGGGGGGCGGGGATGGGGGGGGGGGGTATGTATACATTATGTAAATGTCTTTTAATACATTTTTTAAACCTGATCAGGTTTTCAATTTGTCTCAGTGGCAAAGGCACAGAGTTTTATATTCTGGCCGCCTGCACTGCTTAAGACTTGGACATGAAAGTTGATGAATGCTGAGGTATATCCAGTAATAGATTTTCCTGAGAACGTAATGGATGGCTATGATAAGAACGTGAAGATTATACAAATAAGAAGGCATGTTTGAATGAAGTAACCAAAAGCTCTGGTTTCTGCATTAGAAATTCTCAAAAGAGACGTTCTACATGCTACATAGTGGTGCTTATACCGCCCCCCAAAAAGAATATCAGTAAACGCAATCTTCTTACGTCCACTACTTACTGCATACACAGTACTCGTATACCTAGAGAACAGTAGATGCACTCTCGAGCGACAGGTAGTTGCAGGAATAGGGTGCGAGTGAAGTGATCAGAGGGATACGTCTCGGCGAACGCCTTTGGTCGGCGTTGTGCCCGGGTGAAAGTTGGCGAATTTTTCGAACGTTTGAACATCTGCGTCGGCAGAGTAGCATGCATATAGCGGCCATATGCGAGTCCTTGTGACTCGTGACGTAGCTCGCTTCGATTTCAATTTTGTTCTAAGAGAAGCTACTGTCTGGTATAGTGTACTACATACGTACATTGACGCGGTAAGGTTTTATTCTTAAGCTATGAAGGACGCGTTGACACGACCTGCGAGAAATTCCACACTGCTGTGATAACCGTCGCGTTGAGTTGGTAGGGCTTCTTTGAATTCGTGCCGTTATGTCTGCCACGAGTTTGGGTGTGCGTACAGTCAGTCCCTTGTTTCTCTTTGAATTAACAACATTGCCTGTTAAACGCCACTTTTTCACTAGATCCTGAATCGTCGATTTCGCGGGAAACTCAGGAAACTTGTTAAGGAAACTGTCACGAACAATTTTAAGGGATTTAGACTGCACATATTCTTCAACGATGAACGCACGCTGATCAATGGAATAAGGCATGATTAAGAGCTATACGGACTAATAATCGTCTGTCTGAATACAGACATAACGTCTGCCACGAGTTCGGGTGTGCGTACAGTCAGTCCCTTGTTTCTCTTTGAATTAACAACATTGCCTGTTAAACGCCACTTTTTCACTAGATCCTGAATCGTCGATTTCGCGGGAAACTCAGGAAACTTGTTAAGGAAACTGTCACGAACAATTTTAAGGGATTTAGACCGCATATATTCTTCAACGATGAACGCACGCTGATCAATGGAATAAGGCATGATTAAGAGCTATACGGACTAATAATCGTCTGTCTGAATACAATAAAGGATCAAACATATTATCGGACACGTCCGTAAGCCGCGGCTTACGGACGCGACTAAATAGTATGCACAGTCGTTTGGGACGCGGCTTGCGGATCTCTATCGGACGTCCGAAGCCTCAAGGTCACGTCCGCGACTGACGTCCGATAATGTGCACGGCTCAATAGAAATTCATTACATAGATACCTTTTAAGTTGCGTCCGTAAGCCGCAGCTTACCGACGCGTCCGATAATATGTTTGGCCCTTGACACTATAAGGGCACACTATACAGAGGCTACTAAATATGCACCGTAACTTAACTTGTTTAACTGGTTCGGGCCCGTTTTATGTGCGCCAGTGTATTATAACAATATGCTTACGATCAATGAAGTGACGCGGCAACAGCGTGGTGGTCCCTACTTAGAGGCTCTCTAGAGTCTAGACTAGTCTAGAGTCTAGACTCTAGACGATCAAGCAAGCTTGCCGAGCTTCGCGTCGTGGGCTGGGAAGGGATCGTAAACCGCAGGAAATATGCGGAAATATTTTCCGCGGTATTAAAATGGTATTTTTGTAAAAAATATGCAGTATTTCCTTAAATATGTCGTACTTTAAATATTTTTTGCGTCGCTTGTATAAGAGATATTACAACATAAATATCACAACGTGATCTCGGACCAACAAGGCATCTGTGTACCGATGTGTCTCTAAGTTTTACTGATGTCTCAATTTTAGGTCTCTAACTATAATATTTCGAGATTGAAGTATGACTGGCGCGCCCTCTGGTGGACCGATTTCGACTACTATCTTTTAAACTATTACCATGAACGAATGATGCCTGCATGCCAAATTTTAGCTCTATCGGAGTAAGTGTTTAGGAGCTATATACACACGCAAAGGCTCACAGACAGACTTCTGTCTGGAAACGGTCCCGTGGGGGGGGGGGGGGGGCGTCAAAATGGACCTTCATTATTCACTTTTTTCTTCACTAAAGTAAAAATATACTAATAATATAAAAAAACGCCCGTTTTTTAGTATTCTTTTTACACATTACCTATTCAATTTTTACTTTAGGAAAGTAAAAATAAATTAGGCGATTTTTGTGAGCGACCTGAGGTACCAAACATTAGGCTACCTACTACAGTTAGCAAAATTCGCTACTTTCGCTCGTATAACAACACTACCATGCACTACTTTTTTGTACATTGATAAAAGAAAGCTAGCGCGAGGAGAGAGGGCACAACGCAAGCGCACATGCGTACAATCAATAAATAAATACTTTCTTTCAGAAGCGACGCGGCAACGTCGTGGTCGTCCGTACTGGAAAGTGGTGACCTTTCAAAGACCCAGTAGAGGCGTTAGGGTAGGGCGCGGTTGGGCGACCGCCCAGGGCGCCAGGTATAAAGGGGCGCCGCATGCGCCCCTATATTTTTACTCGCTCATTGAGCGAGTTCTACCTTCTCGCAAATTCCCCAAATCTAGCAACAAAATCGTTATTGTGGCAACACTAGAATGGAACACAGTGCTCCGACCGAACATTTGCTATTAAAACTCAAAATACTGATGCCGAACAGTTAAAAGACTTCAGCTTCATAGTTTCATTGGTTGTTTGGTATAACATACTTTTGCAAATTCATAGTAAAATAAGAACAGTATAACATCTCCATAGTACGCACCGATTTCGCACTCATACAAGCGCCCGTTGTTCGTACGCTACCACTACATAGATTCTCGGGCGCTTCGGTGCTAACCAGCCAGGGCTTTGGCCGAAATTTTAATCGGAGCAAAAGGAACGTACTATAGCTTTTGGACAGCAGTTATCGGACCGATAATGACTGCCAAACGCAGGAAATAGCGCAGAGCGGGCAGGGAGGGGTGTCAGGGGAGCGTTGATATGCGGGCGACAGCGTGTACCCCGCAGCCCAGCGGGATGGAAACACGAATCGTCGATATGCGAACCGCGGGGGCACAGGTCAGTGACACCAATGTCTTCAATTATTGACATAAAATTGAATTCTGACAATTATTTTTGTATAAGGTCGATAAGGTTGCATTCTTTCATTTTATCTAAAAAAAACAAGAACTGTGTAAATAGCACAGTCTAGTATTTTTCTGAAAAATCTGTTATCATATTCTTTCATATGTATATACACAAAATGGATTACATTAATATAAGTATTTCACTGACAAAAAAATGACAATTTTCCAAAACCTGATTATGGAGATTTTTCCAAACTTCAAATGTTCCTCCTGTAAAGTAAGTTTTTTGAATATGGACTTTTATATCTATAAATAGAGATACAACAACTATAACGATAATTATTAGGCCGTTTGTTATTAACAGCGTGTATCAAGCATGAATGCACGGGATTAGAAGCAGCTGTATGTAAATTTCTTACAAATAAAAAAAAACATTAGGTCAAGATACGAAAGTATTAACTATAGTTTAACTAGTACTAACTATAGTTTAAGTTGACAGTGCACACTTAATATAGTCATTAAAAGTCTGCCTTAGAACAGGCCTAGGCCTAGTTAGGCGACTGTCAAACATTAAAAATAATGTCGCATCAATTTCTTGCTAACATCTTACTTACAAATATGACATTAATTGTTTACTAGATGTGTTACTAAATAAATAAATAAATAAAAAAAATACGTGTGGCACTCGGGGACTGCCGCGGTAAAGCGATTGCATAGCATTTTTAACAACTTTTAACAACAAGCAAAAAAACCGGATTATTCGAAAAAAATCGTAGATCAAAAGATAGATAATTAAATTATCTTTAAAATGGTGCAGGTTTCATAATAATACGCCAGATAGTATTTGCGTAATAGTCGTTTTTGTGTTCGGTTAGACCTAATTTCACAAATTAATTACACTATGTAATATAAACAAAATCTAAAATATTCAAACCTAAGAATATTAGGAAAATGTTCTTGTTTAACATATATTTTTTTCGAATCGTAAGCAGTACTCGTTTAGACGTAATTATCAGTTTAAAATCATTAATTTTCGTTAAGAAATTTCTTCATTCGGTCGCCGCGCTGGCCTAGGCCCGCGATAAAAGCTATGCAATAGCTTAATAAATAAATAAAGATACGAGTTAAAATTAAATAAGAAAAGATATATAATCTGTTTCGTTTTTTTTTGTGAAAACTTTGTTTTCACTAATATATGTTCTTAATTATATCGTCGCAGATTTTTTCTACATGATATACATATGTGATTAAATTTAAAACAAATCAGCTCTTCCCATTGACGAATAGAACACTTTAGTGAAAGAATGTAATGAGACAATGCGTTCTGTAGATATCGTCTATACAGAGAGACAGACATATATTTTTTCGTTATCCGGATCTATAGATACAAAGAATTGGAAAGGAGTTTCATTGCGTCTTGGATTGTCGGCGACAGTCAGACAGTCCTGCCTGCGCAAAAACCATCAAACAAAATATATAAATGCTAACTGAAACACAGACTGTTCCGCGATTGATGGTGACTGCAATCGGGCGACTGTCAATTTTTTGAAAAATCGGACTGGTCGTTACTTCATGTTACTTTATTAGCCATTTTTTGCTAAAAATATATGTTTCGTTAATATTTTATTTCTTCAAAATCGACAGAAATAAACTAAATTATAATAATGCAGAATAAACGACACATTTCAATATTAAAAAACTGTAACTATCTAATGGAAGCATTTGTGGCCGTTTCCAAACTACGAAATATTATTTTTTCTACAAAGCCAGTGCTATTTTTCCGTTGTAAATCTGGCCACACTGCGAGTCGCGGGTTCAATGCGCCATCGTCGAGTCAGCCTGTGCCGATCTGACCTAACCTACTATCAAATCGTTATCCGTGTGCGCCATACCGTAGCTAGCGTGGCATAGCGCTATCTCTGAAACAAGCCATTAACATACTACGGCAATGTCGCGTCGCGACAATGAAAATTTCAAAGTTTGTAATTCTTGGCCAGTAGCAAAACATACGACAACGTCGCGTCAATCCCCGGGTATGGTGCGCGTCTCCACCGCGCACCATACCCCTCCCCCCTCCCCACCGCCCCATCCGATAACTCCCCCACCCCGCGCGCAAAACCCCTTTCTTTCCGATAGTGATTATGATCGCAAGTGTCAAGTGTCACAGTATATTTCTAGTATTTTCGTAATATTTCCGTGGTATTAAAATGGCTATTTTACAATATGGCTCGTTTCTCGGCTAGCCTCGGGCGGCTCGACGTTATTATTTCATTAAAATGTATGTCGGTTTCTTTTTGTGTCGCTCGTACATAAAAGATATAGCAATCAAAACAATCTGGTTTCGGTCCTACGAAGCATCTGGGTACCGAATTTTAAGTCTCTAAGTCCAATATTTCGAGATTGAAGTATGACTATCGCGCCCCTTAGAGGACCGATTTTGACCACAATCTTTTCGACTCTTGCCATGACCAAATGATGCCTGCATGCCAAATGTCAACTCAATCGGATGAAGTATTTGTGCGCTATCGTGGAGGTATACATACAGAGACACAAAGAAGTGCGTCCACAATACTTTCTTTGCCAGGAAAGTAAAAACGAGAGCGCAGGATTCGACAGTGAAGTATTCATACAACCGTAAACAACAATTATGTCGCGTCAATGATTGCATAGCGATCGCCATTATTAAACCATACACACAGCCAACGCGAACCGACTCCTGATGTCGACTAAGCCTGCCCGCTCGGTTTTCGCTCGACGGACATGTCTGCCTGTCTTCTGTCTGCCCGCAATGCCCTCACCTTATGCAGTGTGGCTAGATTGAGACCAAAAAATAATAGGTAGTACATACTCTGACTCTATGTCTTATTTTCCATCGATGAAGCCATCCTCTGCTTGCTGTAAATTCGTCTTCTCCAACTTTAAACTGTTTGTGGAATTCAATAGCCTTTTCTTGTAACATAGGCCCACTCACTGCACGTCCCTGGCTCCGGAGCTGTGTATACCACGTAAACAAGGCCCTTGATGTTTTTTCAAACTCTCCGGTTTTCATAGTTTTTCGTTTATCACTCTCGTTGTCTTTTTGCGAACACCATTTTTCGATTTCGGCCCGTTTGCGTCTCCAATCTCCTATAGTCACTTCTCCCACACCTAAATCTGAAGCCACTTTTTTAAATGACTCTCCTTTATCGATCCTGTTGATAGCTTGTAATTTAGTCTCCAAAGACACAACAGTTCTTTTTCGTTTAGCACTCATAACGTAAACGCAAACAAACGAAACAAATCTAAACGAACTGCTACTGAGTAGCACAGTGACACCGACACAACAGACGTCTGAATGACGTGGCACTTGCCAGCTGACTGCGCAGTTAGGGTACTACGCAGCTAGCCGCATAAACATGGTTGCTTTTGTCACGCCTCATCGGGACTACCTCGGTTAACCCGTAACTCGGTTAGTCGGGGCCCGGATAACCGCGGCTATGCTGTATTTGGTGCCACAGGTCCAGAATGTAAAAAATCTAGCAATATAGCACGGCGCATTTTCTTTATTTTTCTGTTCTGAATAGTTTTGAGTTTTGTCATGATTATTTTCACCAGGAGGAAATCACTAAATTTTTGATACGTAATGCACATGTATAGGTATATTCATTCACTCACTGCTAAAGTACGGCGCGGAGTTATGGGAGCGAGCAGCCGACAGGCAGAGGGCCTTCGTTATGCAGAAGCGTGCAGTCCGCACAATAGCGCGTGTGGCGCTTGATACGCCAGCTAGGCCTCTGTTTAGAGATCTTTGCATCATGACGCTGCCGTCCATTTATATAATGTAAGTAGCGCTGTTCGTTCGCAGAAATCTAGCCGATTTTGAAGTAAATGGTGTGCATCACCACTATCCAACAAGATCCCGTAGCATGCTACGTTCGGTAAGTCATGCATTATCCAAGTCGGAGTGGTTAGTCTATATCGCCGGCCCAGCGGTTTACAACAAACTCAGCGAGCACTAGGCAGGCGCAATCCCTTGACGTGTTTAAGAGACGCCTTAAGAGGTACCCCACAGATAAGGCGTTTTACTCAATGGAGGAATATTACTCGAGTGAAGTCTAAAATGCTTTGGTGGCTAAAATGTTTAATTGATCTCTGCATTTTGTCTTGTATTTTCTCTTTTACATTATTGTTGTGTTTTTTTCTTCGTTTTGTTTTGTTTATTTTTATCTTTTATTTACGATAAAAAAATGTTTGTTTGCTAATATGTATGAATGTTTGCTAATCTGTATCTGACTTGTATACCAGTATACTAATAAAATGAATATGAATATGAATAATATGAATATAATCTACCTAAAATACAAATATAATATGTAAAAGTTAGCATGTCGCATTAGTAAAAGTAAGACAGAGGGACCGCTAACAATAGGTAAAAATGCTCCACATTCATCGTATATAAACAAGTAAATATATTAAAAACACGACTGCCGTTACAGAAAGTGAACTACTGTATTTATTACTTAATTATTTTAATTACGGTTTTTTTATAAAATATTTATGCTTTATGTATTTATCCATATAAGATAGATGTACCTAAGTATATTTCTGGAATGTACTCAATCCAGAAATCCTTTAACTAGCCACTAAAAATATTTATGTTGACATTTGGACATTTAGACAACTACTTACTTGATATTTCGACAGTTATGGTACCCTATGACCCTCGGCATATGACATAACGATTCGTACAATACCACACATTTAAATTGGTTCATAAATCGGTTCAAGCGTTTAGAAGTTATGGTGGAAAAAAGAAACGGAAAACATACATAGATGAACCCTGAACAAATTACACTCCTTGTTAGTTGGGCATTCGTGTAAAAAAATAGATGCCGCGCTCAGTATAAGGGGCTATCTAGACGATCAAGCATGCTTGTCAAGCATAGCGTCGCGGGCTGAGAGGGGATCGTAAACCGCAGGATATATTATGCAAATATATTTTTTAAATATAAATACCAAAAATGCCTAATTTTTGTAGTTGTATACCAATGGAGTCACGTCAATTAGACGCAATTGATTGATGATGACGAGTTTCCTGCTAGCTAGACCATCGATATATTAGCTAGATATGCCCTCAAATACAAATAAGTTGGCTCCACGTGCCCTTTGCTCGTAAATTATGTGACAGAGAGAGCAATAAATTGGACAGTATGCGGGAGAATAGCGCGCCGATATTCTTCGCCGTAGCTCTCACACCGGAAACGGTCGGCCGTTTGCCAGCGGACTGCGACTAAACTAGGTACTACTGGTCGGCTTTCGGTAGTGCTTTTGAAGGGGTCATTTTCGAGCGCGAAAGGCCCATCTAGGGGATCATATATCGATGGGCTAGACCCGTTCTTTTGTAGTCCCGCGAGGTTGCCGGTTGGATAGTCGCGTCGATAGGGGGGATCTCGGAAGCTTTGACGTGAAACCGGCATACGCAGGGGTACCACTTATTGCTTTTATCAGTAGCGAAATACATACACAGAAAATTGATTCTCTCAAAACAAAAACAGACCATGTGACTTTGATCAAACTTTAGGGAAATCAACTAAAACCTATAAAATACCTATTCCAAAATATATTTTTAATATTTCTGAACAAAATCGTATGTTATAAAAGATGAAATAAATTTAAAATATTTAATATTTCATTACAATAATACATTTTTTTTACATTGAGATTTTTTTGTTGATTTCGCTAAAGTTTGATGGTCTTGGTCTGTTTTTGTTTTGAGCGAATCAATTATTAGGCATATTGATATTACTTTCCAGGACCACAAACCGACGAGAAGGAAAAGTATTGTGGACGCGCTTCTGTGCGTCTGTATGTGTGTGTGTGTGTGTGTGTGTGTGTGTGTGTCTGTATTCCTTCACGATAGCGCACAAACGCTTTATCCGATTGAGCTGAAATTTGGCATTTGGCATCATTTGGTCATGGTATGGCATCATGGCAGGAGTTGAAAAGGTTGTGGTTGAAACCGGTCCACCAGGGGGCGCCCTAGTCATATTTTAATCTCGAAGTATTAGACATAGAGAGTTGAAACTTGGTAAACAGATGCCTAGTTAGGCCAAAATTACTTTGTAAAATTTTATTTAGAATAATTCAATTAATCACATACATTATCACATACAACCGCCATACATTTAATCAATTATTAAAGCCTCGGGTAGCGCGGTTCCTTTCTCGACTATGGACCAACAAATGAAACGAAACCCAACAAGGTTTATCCGCAGACATTTTTACTGATAATAATCTTAGCTACTTGCCGGTAAAATTCTTGGGTGACATAACCGTATTTTTTTTTCTTGTAATGCAAAGGAATACAATATATTATAATTATAACAAAAATACTTACTGTGACCTACGTATTTATTAATCTAAATTATCTATAAATTACTTTAAATAACACGTTAAAAATAACCTAAAATTAGTATTATCTTATTTAATCGTAGTCTACCGTCAAACTTAGGAGCTACGGAATTAATCCAAAATATGCTTAAAAAAATATAACAAAAAAGATAAGTCCTTGCCAGCTTTTTGTAAATTACTATTGACGTTAGAATATTATTTGTCTTGGGGTACAATATGTATTGTCTTGGGGTACATGGGGTATTATGAATAGAGGTACGTAATTTTCGTTTTTACGAAATAGATGCGAATTTATGCGAAATTTCTTAAAATTTGAAAAGATGCGAAAATCCGCACCTGAAAAAGGTTTCACTAAAATGTATTTGCAGATGAGATTAAATACAACAAATAAAGCCTACTTTCATATTGATCAATTATATTGGCCATCTGTGGCTGCAAGTCACCACTTTAAAACAAAATACATAACTCGAAAACTTCTCAAAAATCCTTTTTTCAGATAACTTTCTCAAAATGAGCTGATTGATTGGTATGCTCACTTTCATCGCCTAATGCTTCAATCAGTAAATAGGAATGAAGATGCCAATGTTAAGAACATATTCTGGGGCCTACTAAAATACTGCTTTTTAATCTTTTATTTGCTGAAGCAGCGTTACAGAGTTAGTTACTTCTTACAGGGTTAGTTGAACAGCGTAAAAGCAGAACGCTTCTTTAGTTACGGACAGATCGATTCTAAATGGTCAAATATTAGAAGTACAACAATATGTGTATAAAGTTGTATTCGTACCGTCGCAGTGTGCGCCTAGCCCTACATAACCAAGGTGCCAACGCGACGCGAAGCAAAGCTTGCGTAGAAGCGGCAACCTCGCGCGTAGTATTCTGAACCGCATTGGGAATTGAGACGCCAGTAACTACAATCGGCTGTTTCGCTCCCGCTCTTTTCTATGACGTCAGAATTAGAATTTACGTATGATGCTGGGGCCATACTAAAACACGCCGTTAATTATCACGATGATAGACGTTTAACGTTGGTGTAGCCACGACTTACCGCGATAATTTTACAACAGCATTCATATTGCCGTTTGACTTTAGGCGATAGGTCGAGTGGCGGTGATTTAACGCGAGAATTAATGCGTTGAAGCGGCCACAAAACGTCTTTCATTGTGCACCGTAAGCGCGACGGGATCGCACGTGTTTGTATTTGATAATAATATGGAGTGGACTAACGAGAAGGTCATTGTGTTTCTCGAAATTCTGCAAACAGAGCCATGTTTGTGGGATCCGAGACACAAAAGTTACAAGAATCGTGCATCACAACGTGTTGCTTGGCGACGAATAATGGAATTATTACCATTTAAAACAACGATCGAAGAAATTAAAAAGAAAAAGGAAACCCTAATGGGTTATTATAGAACCCATCTAAACAAATTTAAAAAGTCTTTGAAGTGCGGAGCTGGAGAAAATGACGTGTACACGACTAATTGGTTTGCATACGAAACAATGGATAGTTTCCTACGAGTAGTATATGAAAGCGACCGAACATTAAATACAGTGGTAAGTAATAATAATAGTAGTGAGTGGCAAAGTTAACTACTTTTGTTTAAATTAGGTACTTACCTACACTTTTTTATCCAAAAACATCAGAAAAACGTTTTAATTATATTATAGTACTTAATATCTTTAAACTAAGTGAATTCGCTAATATTTTCAGGGTTTCGTAGCTATCAAAATGTATAAATTAAACTTATTAAATTTGACATAGGTATAAACATACGCTGCTAAAGGTACATTCCCGAAATCCTCACTGCCTCGTAATTTTAAGTAATATCTTTGAACTAAAGATGGGCACCACGGGTTAAAACCCACAGGTGAATTATAGCCCGGATTATAAACTATTTCCAACCGGGTTATAATCGTTATAACCCAGGTGGAAATGTGCTATAACCCGGGTGATAACCGACCTGTGTTTTAACAGTGCTGATTACCCACCTAAACTTTAAACCAATGATTCCCAAAGTAGTCCAGGTGGACCCCCAGGGGTCCACGGGAGACTCAACGGGGGTCGACGTTGGCGGGAAAAAATAGAGGTTCACAAGTTGTAAGTGGGGGGCAACGAAAATTTATCTGGTTTTGATAGTAAAAAACTAAAATGTTGGCTTGGCTTTACCTATCAATGTTTATTTAGCATTCATTGATTTTTTTTAAACCTCCCTAATTTTTTTTAGTACCGGTCAGCGACTGTTACTTGTAAAAACTTGCATATTCGATATTCAGTTAATACATAGTCCAGTTAAATTAGGGGTTCACCTCGGAATGAGAGATAATAAGCTGGAAACCTGTATACCCCTTCATTATGGCGTTCTATAAGTTGTCTCAAAAGTCTCATAAAATCTCGTGTCTGCGTCGTAAGTTATTCAAGGTCAAAGGTCACAAAATCGGTTTTTCGCGATTATCTATTTTTCTATAGCTCCAATGATGTTAACATCTATGATAAAAAACATAGAGCATAAAATTTGCGACAAATTTTGTACCAAACATTTTTTTATGCGCTCAACCGTTTTTGAGATAGAGGGCGGAGAGCGCGCAGCGCTCAGCCATACATACTGTAATTCAAGGTCTACATGATGTGAATCTCGGTGAATAATGCCCTGAATAAAGTTATTAAATCATTAAATTATGATTAACAATGTATAATTTCTATTATTTATTAGATAATACATGTTTTTTAATAACATTTTACATTGTATATCTAATATATACATTTAATATTGCTTACCTACTTTGTGTAATTCAAAACTTATTTAATGAAAAATACTTATTGTAAGTACCTATATCTTAATTTTATATTAATTTATTGTAAGTACCTATATCTTAATTTTATATTAATTTATTGAAAGTAGATTTTAAGTAGAAATAAAACAAGTAAAAATATTTATTTTTAAAAATATAGAAACCTAGATAATCGCGAAAAACCATTTTTTGTGACCTTTGACCTTGAATAACTTTCGACGCAGACACGAGATTTTATGAGACTTTTGAGACAGTTTATAGAACGCCGAAATAAAGGTGTATTTTTGCTAAAGTGACTGCACTAACAATGCGTGTCGAGACTTGCTAAGCGCCGCCCGCCCGCCCGTAACGCTTGTTCAGACGTGCAAAGGGACGAAATATGACTTGTGCTGTGCTTGCAATCTTGCATGAACTTGTTTTAGAATCTTCACCAATCCTTATGTAAGTAGGTATATCAATTTTCATGGCAATCGGTTGAACGGTATAGAAGTTGATATGCTGCAGTGCCATTTAGTGGCGAGTTATAACAATACGTATACCATAAAAACCTTCTCCATGAAAAAATACATATAAGTGTCCACTCAGGTTTTCTGTTATTATCTATAGATATGTATAGTTGTATTCTAGATATATCTAGATTATTTTTCGGTAGGTACATTTTTCGGGAAAGTCTCTAATAATCGACGGCGAAACGAAATCATTGATGAGTTTTGGAAATATTGTAAAAATGTAGCAGCAGGAAGTCCACCGAAACCAGTAAAATTTTAAAAATAGTCTACGAAAAAAAAGTTTGGGAAACTCTGCTTTAAACTAAGTGAATACTGAATTCGCAAAAAAATGGGTGTTCCGTAGACAATATCTAAAATTATTTTAATTAATTTATATTAACATTTATTGTTTTAGTATCGTTTTATGGTTCCATATCTCATAAGGAAAACCATGTTTAAATATATCTTCTTTTAATCTTCTTTCAGTTGGCCGAAGACAGTGAGACCCAAGAAAGAAGTGAGGGAGACAATGATGGAAATAAGAATAGTCCTCGTTTGTCTTCAGAAATAGAAGAAGCTTCGCAATATATACTAGGAGCAAATAGAAATCGCCAAAGAGAAAATAAATCTTCCCAAGATTTTAGTTTAAAATTAAGTGGTAGAAAGAGACAACTGAGAGACGAGTTGCCTCCAGAAATCAAAGCAGCACGACGTCAACTAGACGAAGCTCTTGAATACATGAAAGATGAGAAAGATGATGAATACGAGATTTTTGGAAGACTGATCGCAACTAAAGTAAAAAAAATCGGAAATCCAAACACGCGTGATACTTTAATGAATGATATTCACAATTTAGTATTTCGGACATGTATGGCGGATCGACGTGATCAACAGTCTGCAGTATCTGCATTTTCGAAGAGGCCAAATCCAGGCCCTTCCACATCCTAGTCTCCAGACCATACAGTATTTAGTCTATAACCAAATCCATCCACATACCAGTCACTTCCAGGCCCTTCCACATCCCAGTCTCCACACCATCAAGTATTCAGTCCAACACCAAATCCATCCTCATACCAGGCACTTGCAGATACTACTGCATCCTAGTCTCCACACCACGAGATATACTATCCATCACCGTCGCTTCTAGGTCAGTTCTCAGTTCAATCACCCCAAGAAAATTCCCAAGACTTACCACCAACACGTGCCTCACAGATAGCAATAACAAATTCCGGTGAAGTAATCATACCCAGCTTCCAATAAAATTACTCAATCCTACTACTATTACAAACGCGAAAGTTTGTAAGAATGTATGTATGGATGTTTGTTACTCTTTCACGCCAAAACTACTGAATGGATTTTGATAAAACTTTACAATAATATAGCTTACACATCAGTAACTACAAAACCTTTCTCAATAATCGAGAAAGCTACAGATTGGATTCTGGAGGTTGATTCGGTCTCTAAGCAGTATAAATTCCCTGAAAGTCTCGGATGCACAGCCCTCCGTCCAGATATAACTCTTTACTCTCTATCTCGGAAGGTAGCTCTTATTGTAGAATTAACTGTTCCATGGGAATCAAATATCCCAAAAGACCACGAGTACAAATTAAATAAATACCATGATCTTGCAAATGCCGTAACCCGGAACGGCTTCACTGTTCACCTTCACGCGGTGGAAGTTGGCGCTCGTGGCCTGCCAGCTAAATCTCTATTTCACCTCTTTAAAGATCTTGGCCTTTCCAGAAAAATAATCAACTCTTTCTTAAAAAAATTATCTAAAACTGCGATTTGCGCATCTCAAATTCTATGGCTTCGAAGGGGGAGTGAATGGGTGGTAAGGTGAACGCTCACATGTGGCAAGACAGCTGTCCTAAACCTACCACAGCCGGTTCGTAAGTCCGGAATCCACTGCTCACCCCCAGAAGTGTAAAAAAAAATAGTATTATGATGGGCCCGACTCCGGTCGGTGAATTCCATGGCAGCTCCGTTTGTATTTATTATTTATAACACATAGGCTATAATTTATAAAGATATATAGTTTTCTATCATCATTATCACAATTTTCCATCACCACGCGGGTGAAACCGCGGGGCGCAGCTAGTAAATATATAAATGTAAAACATAAATATAAAGTTTTATGTTTTATTTTCCAAAGTACAAAAATATTGCTGGAATTGAATTGAATAGATAGGTACATAGGGCATTCATGCCCCTGAAATGTTCTGCGAATTTATTCCGAACGTCGATTGCTGTTTTAAAGCTAAACGTCGTGCAATACTCCTCGTTGATCTGAAAGCGCCTTCGCCTTCTCCAATGTCTTGTCTCCAAGTTCCTAGGCTTATTATTCCTTCCTTGACAATTGTGTCAGTGTAGCCTGATAGGGTGTAATAGAGTTACAACCTTTACTTTACACGTTATGTAATAACGCACATGCCATCACGACTCTTGAATCTTCGTTTAGTTTGTAGAGCTATAGGTTTATTAAGTACACGAAACAGTGCTGACATAACACCAAATGCGTTTTCCGCAACAATACGAACAGAAGAAAGTTTACGATTAACTGTTTAGAAAATTTACAATTAACCGGGAAAAGGGTTCATTAAGTTGGGGTGCAATGGAAATGCATTGTCAGCAAACAAAAACGTAGGGCACATGTACCTATATCGCCATCAGAAAGTGGCTCAGGTTGTGTGGTAAATGTAAGGAATTTGAAGTTTTTGAAATAAAACACTATCTCCGACCGAAAACACCACTATCGCTGATTATACCTACCCTTGTTTCCGACATCGCAAAACAAAACAAAAGTTGCGATCCGCCAAGGATCAAAACAATACTAAACGAATGCTTATTATAATTAAAATATTTAGAACCACTGTGAATCGGTGATATCATGACAACATGTCATATATCATTCTCGAAATATTTAACTTAAGACACTTGAAATTTTGTTCACAGATGCCTTGTTGGGCCGAAATCACATTGTAAAATTTTAGTTGGAATATCTCATATCAACACTAATATTATTTAAATTCCGCCCTAAATTGTAATTAAATATTAACACCATCTTTTGCCGGTTGGCCCGAGACCGCCATTAGCCCAGAAACGAACCGCGCCGCCTGAGGCGTCGCAATGGAATCCAATCGGGTTCGTCCACCGACCAAGAGAGGGCACTCATCAATTTTATTTACGAAATTAATATTTAGATGAAATCAATCCTTGGATACTTGCCTTGGAAGTCTTGGGGTGATACAACCGGATTTTTTAAATATTGAAGGAACGTGTGCCAATAGTAAGAGACCAAGTGTATGGCTTCGAAAGAACTGCGCAAGCTGCACAACGCCCAAAAATAGCGATTGCAATTGTTTGCGGTATTGCTCATGTCTTCCAAAGTATGCGTCTTGCATAAAAATTATGTTGCATGGTCTTGCATATTTTTTAAAATTATATTTAATTTCCTAGAATATAAGCCTAAACCGAGATATAGCTCTTATAAAGTTGACAATGTTTGGCAGCCATATAACCGCCGTCCCTCAAATTCCCAAAAGGCTCTTCGAATCTCCAAAGAATTTGATTATTTTTACTTTTTGGATCTTGGAAGCTCCTGGCCATACGATGCTCGTATGTCCGCTTTAAGCTTAAATTGTAGCAAATTTATTCTGCTTCAACGAATAACCCGTTCTGTAGGACTGATAGTTTAGGCAACAATGAGCAAAAATTAAAAAAGCACAAAAATTTCGATCAATCTGCACAAGTAAAGTCATATTGCAAAAGGGATCCAAATAGCACTGTCCTGGTTATATTATTTCAGTGAAGAGATTCAAGAAACATTACGTTATTAGGATCAGTTCTCCCTAGAAGTCTATGCAATTAAATTGAAATGCAAAATAGAATCGTAATAATTTAGAATAATTTAACGTCCGATATTTTCAGGGCTCCCCATAAAAGTAGGTGTCAAAAGGTATTCTCACCGTGTACTCGTATTGTGCTGCGTTGGCTGCAACTTTCTTCAACCTAAAACAACGAAAAGAGGTTTTGATTAGAGGTTTATTACAAAAAACATAAGAAGTGTCATCAGTGGCGTAACTAAAACCCTGACATATGAGATGTTATTACTCTATACCTGTACAGTGTTATTAATAAACCCAGACTAATTCCTATTCCGCGCGTAATCCTCGGAATAAACGAAAGTGCCATTAATAAACCTGGAATAGCACTATTCCGTCGCTATTACTACTAGACTATCTCCTGTCAGTTTAGTCCGTGGTGTGAGGTTGAATAGTGCAGGAATAGCGGTGAACAGTTGCGTGTTTTGCGACATACCAGCGATTTCTTCAGATTTTGCGTTCGTTATACGTGATATTCCGTGAGAAAATGGATGAAGTGAATTATTTTCATACCGTCAACGTTTGCGCGTTTTTAGGCTCCGAAAGCCGAAATTTTACAAAAGGCGCTTCGACCCATAACATGTCAAATTGCCGGATTAGGAATTTCGCAAAAAGTATCGTTTCTGGAAGGTGAGTATTCTAAAAATTGTGAATATGGTACGTCCTGAGGTTCGAGGCGACAAAAAAGGTGGATACGTGAAGCCCGAGCTGCAAGTCGCCGCGGCAATCAGTTGGTTGTAATAAGGTTAGTTTCTCTGTAATTTGCTTCTTTCTATATATTTTTATACTTTATAGTAATATGTTATTGCGTTTTACTTTCAGATTCAAGCTTAATGCGCAGACCTAGGTTATCGACTGTACCCATCTTTGCATCCCAAGAGTCGGCGGAGAAGCTGGACAAAACTATGTCAATCGATAAAACTATTTTTTGATTAACAAGGTTATGGTTGCCCTTAATAATAAATAAAGAATTAGTAAGTGCATAAATATTCTTTCATTTTACTTATAAAAACCAAACAGCCGACGCAACGGAGGTATTGCGAATTGAGGTTATGTCGCAGTTCGAATGACAGCTGAGACCTGAGTCTAGCCAAGTTGACAACATAACGAACCGAATATGACAGTGTTACTATATGGAAAAAAGATGTTTTCACTCTAATCCGCCGACTAACTAGTCTAGGTTTAAAGCTGGTTTATTAATACCATTGCTTTAATACCCGAATTAAGAGATAATACGCGGACTTAGTATTCCGAGGATAGTCTGCGGATTAAGTAAATCTATTTAATAACACTGACAGTGTATATTTATACTGCGGCTACATTATAAATCGGCGTATTAATTTGAGGGCATTGCGTCGAACATTATGCTGATCAAGTTCCCAAGAATTTCAGCGGGAGACGCGAGATTACACAGACACACTGTTGCGGGATGCTGTTCCTATAATAATACGACGATTTACTGTTAAATTTTAATTACTGATTTTTTCTCCATCTTTGAATGTTGATTTTAAAAAAATAATGTCAGTCTTTATTACTTTATTATGACTTGCCTGTCATACCATTTTTTATACAATCTACATATTTAAATTACCCACTCAGATCACCGTTGCCATTCTGAAGGTTTTTGACTAACGGACCACACTTTACGAGACCATTTTGCAGATTTTGCCAAAAACTGAAGCTGTAAGACGCAAGTTCCTTTCTTGGTGCCTATTCAATGGAATCGGATTGTAATACTGTTCGCTTTTCAAGTGATTGTCGAGCTTCATCAGAAAGTTGCCATATGTATAGATTTAGCAACGTTGAAGTCAGCTTCACTAAGATCAGGTTTTTGGCACATATCACCATAATATTTATCATCGCAATCAGTTTTGTTTTTGGTTGAATACGATTTTATTATTCTGCGTTTTATATTCGCCATTCTTTTGATATTACGTCTTATTTCTAAACGTTTAATGATTAGATTAATTGGAGAATTATGGTGTGAGATTTCTTGCAATCGTTCAAACAAATAGCTAAAATCTATGATTCTGTATCCGTTTACTGCGCCTTCATTTTCACTTATCTTTTCCTTCTCTACTACGAACTCCACGTCAGGACGTGTAACCTAAAAAGAAATAAAAGTTTTATTATAACTATGTACCTTTTATTTTATATATTATTGTGTCACAGTACAATCCTAATGACTTACATGCTTGATGATCTTGGCGGTCTTAATCACCTAAGGCTGTTACTTGTTGACAATAATTTAGTTCCTTAAATGGCAATAAAACAAAATAATCTGGGACAATAATAAAATTATCATCATTATCATCATCATAATTGACGTACTTATATAATACTAACCTCATATTTGCATCTAAAGTGCCTCGTCGATTTTTTTCACCAAGAGTAAGAGTAACCAACACAAAATATGAAAATAGAAATATAATGATAGGAATGATAATGGAAACAGATTTCAGCAATAGTCATAGTAGTTTAGGCAACTGTTACATAAAAAAAGGGTATTCAAACACGAGAAGAATATCACAACAGTATCATACTAGTGTTTTAATACCTAATTATGTACAGTTGCCTACATAACTGTATACAAGTACTGTATAAAAGACAAAAAAAATATTGAAATATGGCGGGAAATCCAATAATCCAATATTTTATTTTTTTCCACAAACATGCTCGGAAATCTTGACGATAATATTGATACTATCAATAGTATCGATATCGACTACCTCCTGCTCTTTTTTCTTAAAAATAAAGAGTTGAGTTAAAAACTGAGGCATAATATCAGACAAGGCAGTATCGTAAACGACCTTTTTAGACACACTTTTTAACATATCCTCCGATTTATGAATACATTATAAAGGAATTTGCGACATGATTGTAGATAAAATAATAGTATACTGGGCACGGTGACCATTAGTAGTTGAAATGTCACTAGAGAGAAATGTACCACGCATAAAATCATATGAATTAAGTGTAATTGTTGTTTGTGATTGTTGTTCTGCTTTTTTGTAATAAAATAAAATAAATTATATTACGCTCGCTACTACCAACTTTACGCAAAAAAGGCCTGTGTGTCACTTTGGCTGAGCGTAAACGTTACAAAATTATACGACCTTTAGTTACTTCTACTGCAAATTTTCGAATTTCAAATCCGAAAATTCCGAGGTTTTGGATTTTTTCCTGACTTAAGTTACCAGACCCTAAACACTTCGCATACCTACCAAAGTGTTTATATCCGAAGCACAATATGAATAGAAAATAATAAAATAATCTCTTATAAACTTCTGCTCTCCTAATACATATAAAAACAAAAATTTCACTCTTGTTTTTATTTTAATTTCGAAAAAATATTTGTCCATGGTTTTCATCTTAAGACGGGTGGTAGTTTGAATTTGAATCCAGTCAGGTAATAAATAAATATAGTAAAAAAAATATCTAAATACCAAAAAATCGTTATACCAATATTTTTTTAACATATCTCAGCGAGAGAGCGCTTAAATTCCAATGGACGCCGTAACATTTACGCCCGAAATGCGTAAATGTGTTTTCATACATTTTATAATTTATATTTCAGTTTTTATTTTATTATAAAAAAACACAGCAACAATCACAAATAATACTTACACTAAAACCTATACTATAAAGATTTGCAAAATTAAAAATATTGTACTAAAAATTGACAGTACCTGTATATTAAATACTAAATAACATGAACTACAAGACGTTTTTAACACACCTTATGAGAAAAATATGTACTGAATGTACTGAATCTATCAAAACCATGATAGATTAGAATATGAAACTAACCTTTCTGTCAATAGTTTCCTTTTCTTTGTTTTTCCTTTTCGTGTTTTCACGAAATATGTTTCCTTGCGCTTCCCCATTAACTAAAATACAAGTAGAGTATAATAAGTTATAACAAAGATGCCATAAACATCCATTAATAAAACCCAAATAATATAAAAAAATACTTACCGCTGTTTGCTTTTTAGTGAGAACGCTTGACGACGCGGTACTGCTGCGTAGAAGAATAAAATATTACGTGCGCTCGAAGTCACAGGAGCTAACCAAATGCGACATGCTATCGCTTCCAATAGCAGCAGGGAAGTAAATCTATTTCATAGCTAGCGCGCTTGTGTATTATTTACCCGGCTAGCGCATACAAAAAATGTAAGGAGAATCTGAGACCTGATTTTCTAGGATTCATTGTATAAAATCTTATTGTAATAATTGAAATCTTAATATTTTATATTGAAGATATATCATTTAACTTTATGTTATAATAATTTGTAATTCAAATTAATAATTATTTTCCCAGTGAGGATTAAAACCCCGTGCCCATTTTTGTATATTTTCTCCTGTATTTTTATAAAAAACTACGCAAACTATTGCCAAATTTATTATCTCACCTTATATTACATGACTTTTTGATAAAAACGACTGTTTTTTGTCACTGCTTTTATTAGCGTAGTTTTAAGGTAATAACTAAAACGCTACACCCTAATTTGAGAAATTTCGTGCAGCACCCCCTTAATATATTATAAAATACGAACAAATACATGTTTAAAATGGTTTTCGTCTGATTTTGCACTCTGCAAAATCATCGATCAGTTCATTTTTTCGGCTTCCTTAGCTTCCTAGCAGAGTTGATGAAACGTCTATCGTAGTCAGTACATCGAGATATTAGCTAGATATGCCCTCACATACAAATAAGTTGGCTCCACCTTTCCTCGTAAACTTATTTATTTATTTAATACTTTATTTATATTTTTTTATACATATAGCCACATTATTACTAATGTTATAAAGTAATTCGGAAAAATTTAACACGCAAATGTAGCAAATGGTCAGTGCCCACCTAACTAGGACTGTAATGTCCTGTATCTAGGCGGGTCATAGTAAACAATTAAAATTAGCGATTTAATTTATAAAGAACTAAATTGAATAATGTTTTATTTTTAGAAATAGTCATGTAGGTACCTAATTAAAATTTTATATATAATATAATATAATAATCTGTGTAAATATTACAATGTATATACCTAATCATATTTATGAAATAATATGGTAAGTACATAGATACCTAAATTCGATTATAATAAATAATAAATATATTATGGTATAAACATATTTATATTAGAATACAATTATATAAATACGATTATAAAAATATTGGGAAAAATAAGAAACACCATAGGTACGATATATTATAATTATATGCATAATACTTTATGTATATGTATACGATATTAGCTTTAAAATCAACCATTACACATATAATATACGTAATATAAATTTTATTGTAATAACCCTATAAAATACAATACAATACTTATACGACCCTATAAGATACAATACAATAGGTAGGTACTTATATAATTCACAATACCTATAGTGTAAATAATTTATATTATTTCAAGGAAACGTCAATAGTCTATATAGTAAAGTCGTCTCTCGGTAATCCGGCAGATATCGACCAGAGCACTGCCGGATTACTGAAGACGCCGGATTACCGGTAATATTGTATACATACGCGTCAACATCACATGACATCTTTTCGCCCGTCGCACTCAACAGCCGTATACCAAAACGTCTTTTAAATTTGTCCAACCAGCCCTCACTGGCCTGAAAGTCATTTTTATTCATGATGCTTCTGTAGAAAAATCTCGCTTTTTCCTTTAGAATTTCTCCAGAAATAGGCGTATGCCTATTGCGTTCTTGTAAAAACCAAAAATAAAGGCTATCTTCAACTTGTGGAAAATCGCCAGTTTTCAGTGTTTTCCGCGCACTTTTCATGTTTTCATTTTTTTTAATGAAGCTATTTATTTTGTCACCGTTTTTCCTTATATCGTGAATTGTAGCACGACCAACTCCATATTCTTTAGCGAGACTAACTAACGTTTCGCCCTTTTTAAGTCGTTCCAAAATCTTGTTTTTATCCACAAGCGATAATGTTTTATGTTTACGTTTACACTGTAGAGACATTTTTAACTCACAGCACTGCAAACACACAAAATTACACTGATGAAATAGAGCACGTCAGCGAGCTAACACAACACGGACCAGACTGGCGTAAGTCGACAGACGCAAACAATGCACAGCGGCCATTGACCCCGCGACAAGCAGTCATTTGTCTCCAATTCACGCTCGAAATTACCGAGATTAGTAAAACGCCGGATTACTGGCAGGGCCGGAGTGACGCGAAGTGGCGGATTATAGAAAAAATACTGTAGCTCCTTTAAAATGCAACATATATTAATGTATTGTTTATTTATTTGCAATTAAAAAACATAAACTTCGGTACTCGGCCGACATAAATGATAACGATACGATTATGACGATATTAGTAATACCTTCTGTACATATAATTTGTTATTCATGTAATGGGTAATTTTCCCTTGCTTAAACTTATATTAGAATAGGCTACTAAACTCTTTAAGACGACATAAGACCTGAGAAAAGTATCTGTAATGGCACCTGCCAAGAAATAAACGGGTCACAGCTGTTGTTAGTATAAGATCCCACCGTAAATTTGTGCACATATCAGTTATTTAATCGAAATGTACCTTCTGTGCAACACATGATGTTTGACTTCACCCGGGCCGGGGGTGGGTACCCGCGGGGGTTCGTGCGAACGGGTCGATTATGACAAGAAAGATGCTCTACTAAATAAATATATTTTATATATTTACCCATGTTTGGATATTTTATACGGGATTTATTAATGGGTATTAGATTTTAAGGTTCTTAAGAACAAATTAGCCAGGACTAACCAACTCAATAGTCAAGCACATTCTAGTTCCATTCGAGATTATAATATGACTGGTAGCTGAGAGAGTTGTCCCAGGGTAATATTTTTGTGCAAATATATTTTATGACGTGAAAGTACAGTATTTATAATTTTATGAAATGTAAGTAAAAGTTCTGATCAACAGTTACTGATTCATCATCAGAGTCTTAAGACCTCATGTATAGAAGCTGCTCGATGAATTGTGACGAATGAGCCGAAACTCGGTATGTCTACTACTACTACGAGTCTTGAAGTTCCATTGACAGTTTTCTGATCCATCATCAGAGTCTTAAAATCTTAAGTATAGAAGCTGCTCGACGAATTATCATGAATGAGCAAAAACTCGGTATGTCTACTACCTACACTCTTGAAGTTCCATTGACAGTTGTCTGATCCATTTTTAGAGTCTCAAGACCTCAATTGTAGAAGCTGATCGTCTAATTGAGACGAATAAGCCAATACTCGATATGCCGTTTTTTAACAGTTACAGAACTATAGAAATGACAAGAAGTAATAGAAATACGCTTACCCTTGCATCCTATTTGCTTTCATTAGTTTAACATTCGACGTCAATTTTCTTCTTTTTGTACAAGGATACTTTTTCCTTTTATAAACCATCTCTCACACTGTATTATACAATTAATCAAATCACAAAATAAAAAAAATATTATATTTATAAGTAGAGTAAGCTTTCACTACGCGCTAACTGTATCGATATAATCAAATGAATATATGTGTGAGGGAGAGGAAATATTAGAGCGAGAGATACTACGAAAATTTGCGTAGAACCAGACGTCCGAACACTAAGAGCGCCCAGCTCGTACTAATAAATATCTATCAACGTTTTCGTTTATAAAGCCGGGATTTGGGCGTACCGTCAGAAATCGAGAATATTATAAATAAAATAGTTTTTATAATAATTTTCTTTTCATTGTATCAATAAACACTTATATTTAATAATATTAATAGATTATTTATATTAAGTGATTTTTAAAGAAAGAAAATATGGTTTATTCAACGTAAAAAAATGAGAAAATCTTACTTATTTTGACGTTTAGATTAAGTAACTGATAGAAATTTTGAAAAATCTGAGCAGCGCATACTAAAGAGGAAGATATGAATTCAATTTTGTGCTGAATATTTTTTGCGATATCTAATTAGTTGTCCATATCTCAGTGCACAAAATCAACTCCAAGCATATTCAAAGAAAAAGAACTAAGATTGAGGCCCATTTACTTAGTCATACATTCCGAACTAAATGGCCAAAAAAAAATATTACTCATATTCCAATTATCGCATACAATGTTTTTTTTTTATTATTGTGTTTACTTTAGAAAATAAAAAATGTTGACATCTTTTCACAACGGCGTTAAGCGTAAATTTTTGAAGACTGGGGTCTTAAATGGAAGTCTAAACATAGGGTCATAATATGCCGCATAGTTGCCTAGCAAAATCTTGTCACTAGTACACAAAAAAAAAGAAAGAAAATTGCTAAATATAATACAATTTGCACCTATTGTCTAACAAGTGTTATCGTAAAGAGACCGATCGAAAGAGCTTGAAAAAAATATGTTGCCACCCCTCAACCTGTCACAACCCCTGGGTTGCCAGACGCAAAAAGGTTATTGTTCTTCGATTAATGCACCTATCATGTATTCACTTGATTTTTACAAAAAAAATGATCCACTGCCTTCCTTAACGCAGAGGAATGAGGTTACCTGTGTAAAACCTGTCACAATTGGGGGTTGCCAGCATTTTAATTGAGGTAGCGAGCAAGAAGGACTGTGCGCGCTATTCCATGTAATAGAAAGAATGCATGCATTTATAGCCCACACAACACCAGGTCAGCAATTGTTGAATAATTCCTTGTCCCTAAAACGAGAACTGCATTTGCTCAGCGGCATTATCTTTTCATGGTTCGTCGAGCATACAATAAAATAGAAAAATGTAATAAATCTTTAAAAAACAACATTAAAAAAAATATTCATACTTGGCTTCTTAACATGGGTAGGGAGGGGATGCAAAAGCTATTTTTCCACCTTGAATAAAAAGATATTGCAAAGTGCTAGACTATATATTAGTTTTTCTATATATTAAAGTGAGTGCATTAGAAGTGCACTATTTTCTTATTATAATTCATTATTTTTATGTGATTGCTTTTATACTCACAATTTATGAGAATTATAATTCTGACTATCTATTGAGTTATTTTCTCATTTATCTTTCAAATTTCTAGTATTCGAAAATTAATAGAATTTAATTTCTTGTAACATAATTTATTTCCTCCAACTACTAATAACGTAAGTACTGCGTATTAAAATTTTTAGGTTACGATTAAACACTATTTTCATAGGAAAAAATATCCATATGATTATGATATATTTGTTCGAAAATCGCCCGTTATGAACCCTGTAAGTCATCAATCGCTCGGATCTCATTTCAGTTGCTGAAAATGATATTATGTGACTACCCTCAATATGCCGGGCAATAAACAAACGAAGTTCGTACGAATGCGATGAGACGGGTCTTCTCATTTGTAGGATAATATTTATAATCTGCGATGAATATATTTATTTAAAATATATAATTTGTTTTTACCTATTTATTATTATTATTATTATTTTTGACTCAACCATGGCACTCAAATAAGGCAAAAAGTGAGCTCGCTTTATCACAGGAGCGCCGCTATAGGAGCGCCTATAGCAAGGCGGGCTCGGTTACACCCTACTGTGCACACCTGAAAACGAAACATAATTTACGCTCTATTTGACCTGGGCTCAGGCATATATATGTATATGGTCTACGAAATATTATTTGACAAAAGTGTCGTTAGCACATTGGCACCTTTTTCACAACGATTGAGACCTTTTTCACACTTATCGTCGAATGTCTAATGGCTTGATATGGTTAGACTAAATCGCCTTGATCGCTTAATAATATTAATTATTTATACTTATCAATTTTCAAGCAAAAACCCTAATAATAACATTTTCTTCTGCATTATTACCGCAAGTTACTTCCCAAGAGCGAAACATCTTTGAAAATACAAAAGCAAAATTAAAAGCGTTCAGAAAGACGTAAGTGAAAGCTTTGACTGAACTGATAATAATAATGCGAACGCAATGATCATTAACTTGGTAAGTAGCTAAACGATTAGGACTATTAATTAGTGAAACCCTAACAGTTCGATTTCAAAATCATTAGTAACTAGTGTGTATTAAAATATATTTGTATGAAGTACACATTTTACATTTATTTTTATAATTGTAAAATCGAAATCGGCAATCACCGAATTTAACATGGTAAGTAGCTAACCGATTAAGACTATTAATTAGTGTAACAGTAACAGTTCGATTTCGAAATCATCAGTATTTAGTGCGTATTTTAATATACCTGTCTGAAATACACATTTTACAATCATTGTTAGGTACCTATAGTGCAATATTTACTCTGATCGTTGGTGGTATAAAGTTCAAGATGTTATGATCGAACCCGGTGCAGCGGTCAGTTTGTGCCTTTAAAGCGTTTGTTAAAGTGTTCCACGCAGGTAGAATCGATCTCCATAGTAAAATAAATGGTTACAACTTGTTGGGAATTACTGTTTATTTTATGACATTTTAACGACACTTGTCAAATACTATTTCGTAGACTATTGTCCGTAGACCTGTATATTTTTCTGTATTGTTACCTCTTTTTTCTTTTGTGATTTTGAATTTGAATGAATATGTAACTAATAAACAAATAAATAAATACAATCTGAATAACTAAGTAATCTTATAGAATGTAGATTAAAAAAATCCCTTGCTTGTTTACGGTCAAAAGTCTGAAGTAATATTTGTAAGCGACAATCGAATAAGCCTAGGTACTGCATGCAGACCATATAACCATCGATTGGCAAAGGAAATTTTAGCTATCGTGGAAGAATACACACTTACAAACGCAGACAGACACACACATACACACAGATATACAGACAGAGATCGGTCTGGAAATGGTCTTAATCGTCTCAGCGGGGCTCAAAATGTATATTTCCGTCTTTATCTCGATTTTTTGCGCATAGTGAAGTAATCGTCTTTATACCTATACATACGCAGATCAAAAGAGGTGCTGTTATATTTTATTCTGAGTATAAATAATTGTATAAGTAATTGTGTACTTACCGTACTTTGTTCATATGCGAAGCCTTATTCAAGTAATGCACAGTTTTCTGTTTTCTGCGTCCCATCTTGTGCAGCAATTCAAACAGCAAAGCTAATCTGTGCCACAATTTTTTTCCCGCGATCTCGGAGCGATGTGAGATGACAAACGACGCGGCCTCCCGGTGCGAATGCTAGGACAAAACTGGCTGGTGGCCGGTTATTTAAGTATATTATTGATATACTACGTATATAATTGTTGATGAAAATGTAGGAAACAACAGTTTTATAAATAATTAAAATTTCTATAATTTGGTGAAAGAATCTTTGAAATCGCTTCAGGCGTTTGAAAAAAATATAAAAATTCTTGCGTAAAATAATAGGAGAGATAAGATTTTTTTGTCAAAACTAACAGTAACAATAAACAAACGAGACAACTAATTTGGTTTTGATCATATTACACATACCATTATATATGTTTTTCATGTATTTAGACCATCCATTTAGGAGAAATTGGCGTTCAAAGAGAGGTCTATTTTGCAGTTTGGCCTATCCTTTCGCCTTAAGGCGATGTACTACATAAAAAATACACCGTATCTGATTTTTTAGGCTCCGCCTACTTACCCCCTCCCCTCGCGCTGGGGCAGGTAATTATTATATTGACTCATCTCGCAGCGATATTCACTCGGTGTCGATGCCTGGAATATTACACACTAGGTATACACTATTGCCATGGGATTTATATTTTGCGATTATGCAAATGTCATGTACATACGTACGCTGGTGAAGAAGATTACGCTTTATCATAATCTAAATTTGAACATTATATTACTTTTCCGGCTACCACTGGTAGGGAAAGTATTGCGATCGTGCGGAAAAAGAATGTTTAGATAACGACGGATATATAAATTTTGAGTTCCACCAAGATGATTAACACCATTTTCAGAGAAATGTCTGTCTGTCTGCCTGTATGTAATCTCTCACGATAACTGCCGAGCCGTTGAAACGATTGAGTTAATCTGAAAGATAACTGAAAGGTTATCTGTGTAATGAATTACTATTGAGCCGTGCACATTATCGGACGTCAGTCGCGGAGGCGACCTTGAGACTTCGGACGTCCGATAGAGATCCACAAGCCGCGTCCCCAAACGACTGTGCATACTGTTCAGTCGCGTCCGTAAGCCGCGGCTTTGGACGCGTCCGATAATATGATAGCCCCTTTAGAGCCAATAAGGTTGGCCGTTATGCGTTTTATATCAGTAACTGGTCAGTAACAGTAACGTTTTATATCAGTAACATATGAACCATATGTAGGTACACAATGTCGCTTGCGGCATTTCGAATGTCAGCGCGTCGTCGCCGGACGAGCGCACTTATGACAAAAATAACATAAGCGGGCTCTGCAAAATATTATTTTTAAAAGATAGTAATATTTTATTTGAAAAAAATAATACATTAATAATAATACTAAAAATAATCATTGTACTTACGTATTTCTATTTTTCAACATATGATGCACCATGTTTTTATAACACTTTTTTTTACACGATGAAACAGCCATCGAAAATCGATATTTTTTATTTTTACCTGTACGACCCATTTTCACGAAATGTCAATTTGATAAGATGTCATGAACCAGGGGCGCCGCGGAAACACCCGCGTGCGTCGGCATTCGGAAGCCGAATAAACCAAGTTTCTAAGAGCCAATAATATTTCACTATAAAAGGTTGGCCGTTATGCGATTTGTATCAGTAACTGGTCCACATAGGCATTTTAAATGTCAGCGCGTCGTCGCGGGACTGCTGCGCTTATCTGTTTGTATGACAGAAATAACAAAAACGGGCTCTGCAAAATATTATTTTAAAAATATACTAATATTTTATTAAAAAATAATCGACAGTACTACAAGTTTATTGTACATAGTTTATGTACAAAAAAACAAACTTGAAAAAATCATACAGTAATAAGTAATATTTAATAGTGAATATGGATGAAACTTGCACTTTTTATATATTTTTCACAAGAAAAACATTCCACTTTGCAACTATTGTTAAAATGCCGTAAGTATTTTTTTGAGTTTCTTGATCGTGCAGTTTAGTGTAAGACACGGTTCAAACAATGCTCTAAAATGAAAATTTCCTGTATAGCTCCCAGATTTATTTATTTTTCTCAATTTTCCAATCCTTTTTAAAAAATCTGAAATAGCTATGTACTTAAGAAAGGTACCGTGAGTTACGATATTTTTTTTCAGTTGGCTAATATCATCAGTTAGCTCAGTATGACGGTTTAAAAATTGCCAAAAAAATGTAATTTTTTAAATTTACATATATTGTAGCCTTAAGAAATCGGGAGACAATAGGCTCGATTACGTTTCTTCGTGAGCTAAAATCGGAAATGTCGTGTGATCGAGACAAGGTAATACGCTAGAGCGGAATGTGAATTGAAAGGTTGTCACTTTTTCGCATTAAAACTACCCACCAAAGCTAAAGCATCTGAATCTAAGACCGCACGAAAAGTGTTCAAATTTATTCGGACGAGTGTAAGTTCGATAGGTAGTTTTTATCGACGATCGTTCGTTTCATATTCCGCTTTAACGTATTGCTTTGTCTCGCTCGCTTGAACTAATTTCAGTTTTAGTTCACAAAGAAACGCGATCGGGCCCAATATAGATGTAACTAGGCAATTAGCTGGGGATCTTAATTGTCTCTCGATTTTTTAACGGATACCCGCCTGTTGCCATTTTCTAGCTCATCACTTTCCCGGCTCAAAGGAAAGTATTGTGAACGCTCTAAAAAAATCGAGACGAAGACGGAAATATCCATTTTGACACCCTCTGAGACAATTAGGACCATTTCCAGACTGAAGTCTGTATGTGTGCCTGTGTGTATTCCATAATAGCGCCCAAACGTTTAATCCGATTGCCATTCGGTCATGGCAAGAGTTGAATAGAGTTGTAGTTGAAAGCAGTCCGCCAGAGGGCGCGCTAGTCATATTCATTCTCGAAATATTGCAGTTAGAGACTTGAAATTCGGTACACAGTTGCGTCGTAGGGCCGAAACCACATTGTGGAACCAAATTTCGGTTGGAAAATCTCTTATACAAGCGATGCAAAAAAAATAGCGCCGTATTTAAGAAAATGGTACATCATATTGAAAACTATCCATTTTAATACCACGGAAATACTACAAAATACTAAAATATACTACGTTTGCTATCATAGTCACTTGACACAATAACTATCGGGTGGAGGGAGGGGGGAGGGGGTTGTCTGCTTGCTGGGAAAGTCTGCTTGCTGGTGACAAAATGGTTTTTTTAAAACAGATAACTAATTTATATTAAATATTCCACTCAGCCTTAAGGAGCTCAGAAATTTATTACATATTCGTTTTTTTTTAATTTGATTCATTGCCATCAGTAGCCTGCCCTGCTCTGAAAATAAGAAGGCAAATGCATCAGAATCAGCGGGTAGGCTTTAATTGTACACGTACCTTTTCAATTGCACGAGTTTATGTCCGGCTTCTTTTAAATATGCAGGACATGATCGTTTCCTCGATTTAATTTTTCTTGTGTTGCCCATATTTGTTGCCTTTGTTACTGAAAAAAAAACATTATGGAAAAAACAAAATGGAAAACTTTTTCGCTGCTAATTTTTGAAATTAGAGAGAGATTTCACTCTCCCCAGTATTTTCTTTTAAATTTTTCGCTACAAAAAGGTATGTAATGCACGAGGATCGTGAAATTAGATTAAGGGTAAGAACGCCTAAACATCAAATAGAAGAAATGTTTAAATATTTTAGGCATTCTAAAGTCTGAAATCAATAATTTATTGATTAATAATTATCGATCACATATTAAGTACTAAATATAAAATAAAGTAATACCACAGTATACCAGACAGTAGCTTCTCTTAGAACAAAATTTAAATAAAAGCGAATACGTCACGAGTCGTAAGGGCTCGGATATGGCCACCAGATCTCCCGCTACTCGGCCCATGCAGATATCCAAACGTTCGAAAAGGTCATCAGCCTTTACCTGCGCGCAATGCTAACCAAAGGCGTTCGTCGGGACGTACCCCTCTGCCCACATTTCTCGCACCCTCTTCCCGCAATGCCCTATAGCTCGAGAGTAAAGCTACTGGTTGGTATACTGTGGTAATACTCTAAGGACCTAAGCGACCGACGGGATGGATGATATGAAGACAGCGGGCGGCGCAAGCGGCAGGGATTCGCGACGGGGGTTGCGTAGCGGGCTATGGTCACTGAAAGGTACGGCAGCACTGAATGTTACGGCAGACATTGCTGAATCATTCTATATTCTAATACACAAGTTAGAAGGGAGACGACTTAACCCTTCAGGCCTCGGCCCCTCAGCCGATTGACAAGTTGATGTCCCAAAAAATTTTACTAAAAATTAGTAAAAAATTTGAATTATGACAATGTCTTACCAAAACGTTAATTACTGTCAAACCACTGTACTTATAATTAAAATAAAACATATTAACATAATAAAACATAATAAAATAAAACTAATTAAATTAAAATAAAATTAAAACGGGGCCATCACACTGAATCGTGTTGTGGCCGATATCGGCCAATCGGGGCCTGAAGGGTTAAAATACTCGGAGTTCCTGGGCGAGTGTACAACAATAGCGTGTAATCACACACCCTCTGTGACCAACGCATTCAAAAATGCCGACTGTGCTCTGTTGCAAAAAAAATGTGTCCAAATAAATAAAAATGTCTACTTACTCGTTCTCGAAGTCAATACAGAGAACCACTGAAGATATCACCAAGTAAATCCGTTGACTAAACAAGAAAAACGTTTGAAGTTTGGTCAGAGTTGACTAAGGGTCAGGCACAGAGTAAACGTGCGTGCGCCCCGGCGAACGGGCCGTAACTAAACGGTCGGTCGAGGTAAAAGGTCGAGCGTAACTCTCAAAGCGCTCTCACGTTTTAATTATTTGTAATTAATTTAGGGCATAAATAAAACAATATGGCTAAGCGCGACCCTAGAGAATTAACCAGTCAATATAATTAAATTAAAATAAAACACATTCACCGCTTACATTGTAGGAGTAATCGCGCCTAGAAGTTTTTGAAATCAGTTTTAAGCCTGTATATCCAAGGCATTGAGCAACTTTTTTGAGTCTAAATTATAAATTGATCCCTCATCGAGGGATTAGCTTAGCACCTTTTTTTTAAATTAGTGCTTTTATTTTTTTTTAAATTATGAAACGAAAGATTTTCAGATATGGTCGTTCTCGGGTATCGTGTCGCCTTAAGTATAAGGCGCGGACGCATTAACCCCTGGGCCCTGGGAATCCAAAAACGCCAATCGGTGGTTAACAGATCCATCGGTCGAGGTAAAAGGTCGAGCGTAACTCTCAAAGCGCTCTCACGTTTTAATTATTTGTAATTAATTTAGGGCATAAATAAAACAATATGGCTAAGCGCGACCCTAGAGAATTAACCAGTCAATATAATTAAATTAAAATAAAACACATTCACCGCTTACATTGTAGGAGTAATCGCGCCTAGAAGTTTTTGAAATCAGTTTTAAGCCTGTATATCCAAGGCATTGAGCAACTTTTTTGAGTCTAAATTATAAATTGATCCCTCATCGAGGGATTCGCTTAGCACCTTTTTTTTAAATTAGTGCTTTTATTTTTTTTTAAATTATGAAACGAAAGATTTTCAGATATGGTCGTTCTCGGGTATCGTGTCGCCTTAAGTATAAGGCGCGGACGCATTAACCCCTGGGCCCTGGGAATCCAAAAACGCCAATCGGTGGTTAACAGATCCATGCGTAGCCATTTTGTCCAGCGTCCATATTATATAAATATATGATTTACATGACTATCAAGATTAATCATTGGGTAACAAGAGATAATTCATGAAACAATGATATTTTTGGTAGTTATGTACAAAATCGACCAAAATGTTGCGGCGCTATTTTATTGCGCGCGAATGCTGGCTTCCGACAGGTTAGTAGCGGTACGGTAAATCCGGCTCAACTGCGTACTGAAAACATTTTTTCACTCGCCGACTGTACCAAGCGTAAAGGGGCAAACATATTATCGGACGCGTACGTCATTAGTCCGTCGCTTAATGGACGCGACTGAAAGGTTATCTGTGTAATGAATTTCTATTGAGCCGTCCACATTATCAGACGTCAGTCGCGGACGTGACCTTGAGGCTTCGGACGTCCGATAGAGATCCGCAAGCCGCGTCCCAAACGACTGTGCATACTGTTCAGTCGCGTCCGTAAGCCGCGGCTTACGAACGCGTCCGATAATATGATTGCCCCTTAATTGTAAAATAAAAAAAAATAATTTAGATGTTTCTTTTGTTACAGGTAAGTGTCAAAATTTTTTGAGGTTGCTAAGTCATATGAGTACATTGGTGAGATTTATTTGCTTATTTTATTCTTTTACAACAATAGACAACATTTCAGCTTACAACTAATTTATTGCCTAAAAAGAAATCATAAGGGGCTCTCTAGAGGTGTGAAGGGGTGGAACAGTGTCCGATCCTCATGCGGCAGATTATCGATCTCTCTTTCCGGCTAAATGGCTGGTGGTGTTACCACAGTAGACAGAAAATGAACAGTAGGTTAACTCGAGCCCGTCCTCGAGATAAGCACCAACGCTGCGCCGACACACCGGCTGTCATTCCACATAAACAATCGTTAGGTGGTGACGGGTGAGCCTAACAGAGCAGAAGTACTATTATTTATAATTATTATGTACATTAATGTATTTTTGTTTTCTAGCCAAGAGCCGGTTTCAAAAATTTTACTTGAAAAGAATATATGATAATTCTCGGCAGCGTACTTGAAATAATTACCTACCGCTCGGTAGACAAACGCGTGATAGGGCTGCCTACTGACGTCACACTTGGTTTATGTATTTGATAATGTTACATAAAATTTAAAGTAGGGAATGGAATAGGGGCTTTAGGAAATTATGGAGGGAATGGACTAAGAAGTGTTTAACAAAAATGCATTTTACCCTTCTTGAACTGTCCTTTGTAAGTCCGGCAAATTCAATGACGGGAGAGATTTTTTTTTTAAAACCTTGCGATTTGGTGTAGGTAGTATGTCCTGCTCGTTAAAATGATTTTCACAAACGCGGTAACTTGTGCTGTTAGGCTTGTTTGATAAATCATCTCGACACATCAACCGAAGCCATTTAGATAATCTGAAATAAGAATATGTATACATTTATTCGGGTTTAAATAAGAAACCGCTATTGCATGATATATTTTTTTCATAGTCGAAGTTATCAGTATCATTCATTATAAGATACTAAGAACATCATAAGTTATGATAATCACAACAAGGCGTTTACCTGGAATCCTGCAATCCTTCACCAGCGACGAATTAGAGGTTGTCCAAGCAGACCGCACCTCAATACAATTATTATATCATGATTCATAATATGAGGTCATCGAGGTACACAAAATAAAAACGGAAAAATAATGTTATTTTTATAGTCTCACCTGTCCGACTGAGTTGGTAATCTAAAAAATGTTAACTCCGGTTGCGATTTAGACGAATTTAAACATCTGTAGGAGCCCTCGGCCCTACATACCCACAACAAAAAAGTCAATTTCACAGAACAGAAAACTGCAGACTCGCTCAAACTTGCACGCGCAGCTGCAGTTAATTTCCAGCTAAATTTGGCAAATATTGCCCAGGTTAGCGACACATGCGTCGCCCCACTCGTAGCTATTGCATCACCGATCTCCCTATAAAACGCAGTACATTGCATTCGATCATTATCATTCCTTTGGTGGTCAAGTACACCTACACACCTCTACACATCATTCCTTTGGCAGACAGTTGTCACGTGCTACATCATTCCTTTGGCAGGCAGTTGCCCTTCTACATCATTACTTCGGCAGGCAGTTACCGCGCTCTGCACATCGTCCCCTCAGTGGACAGATATCTCGACTACACACTTCGCTCCTCGACTACACACGGACCGCCACGGCTTCACCTCGCGCCCAAACTACAACACAACGGCGAACACGACTCAAGGCGTTAAGGACTGGCGACTTCGACTCACTTCTGAATAAACTCTTCTACACGGACATATACGACTCTCATTAACGGAGCAACCTTCATGATGAGAACCACCCTTCGCTCACAATCAATTGGAGTCTAGTGAAGGGTGGCCATTCTCACATTGGTGACCCACGACGTTTGACACGAACACGCTCACATTGGTGAACCCGACTTTGGACATAACGCACCTTCGCATCACACTGATAACACCTACTAAAAACTTCAACACGCACCTTCAACAACTCGCCTACGCCTTCACGCCTAAACCTCCACGTCGGAATCCTTCAAACTACAGCCCCGACACTGAAAAGGACACGCCGTTCACTCTCCTTCAACTTCAAAAGCCGCTGAACACGCCTCCCTCAGACCTCCGCACACACAGCGACTTCGCACTATAAAATCCAAATGGGCGGACAACAGAGCAAGGACGAGGCAGTCATCGAAATCGAAGAAGAAATCGCCCGACCCCACATACAACAAATACAAGCAGTATAATCAGCACGACAACAAAGGAATGATCCTTGCTACGCATGACCACCAACTACAATATGCATTCTCAACATCGGTCATGCCTAGCAAGTAAAACAATAAAACGCATAACGACTCAGCGAAACACGACACCACACAAGCCTCTCAGCGCAAATAAACAGCCAAACGACGACGACCGGTGCCACTACAAAACGACAACAACGCAAAAGCAGACGAAATTCCTGCTCGATTAATAAAAATGCAGACATTGCATCAACCGCGGAAGCAAATTTCCCGCAACACATTCGCAAGTACTTCTACCAATAAGCAGTAAGCAAGTACTCACGCGACTTATTTAAAAATATACTCGGCACCTACAATCAACGAACACACACCCACGGTCATGGCTAAACGACATTATCAGCACGCGCAATTACCAACGCCACATTCATACAGCACTTATCTCGGATCAAAACAACGAACGCTAACGAATTTTATAAAAACAACGATGTGCGGCCCTGAGGACTTGTACAGGCGAAACCGTCATTGATACACTCTCAGGTAAAATCCTACGAAAGGAAGTCGTCACAATCGCTTCACACTCTTCACCGGACAGCAGTAAGACGTTTTCTGCAGCTTAATGACCTGCAGGCGCAACATCCGGGAGAATGGCACTTAGGTCCAGTATAGACTAACAGCTGACCAAGGACACTATCGGCCTAAATGCCTTCTCAATCACAATTTCAATCGATAAACACACTACGAAACGGAAACAACCACGCAGCGGAAGAATATCAACATCGAAAACGCAAAACGGATGGAACTCACACTCCACAGCATTCATACCCGATCACAAAAAATCATAACGCTACAACCAACCTCAAAAAAACAACAATGGACTACGCTAATCAGCACGCTGAAACCGACTCACCCACAAAAATTACAAAACGCCGAGAATAGACGGTATAGCGAAACCACTCATTCAAAGCGTAAAATCGGCGATATTATCCCACTTGCAACAACAGAAGCGATTCCCACACAACACGCATGGATACCACGTCATAGTCGAAGCAATTTGGAAGTCGACCGAATGGTTTACCGACTCACTGACTAAAACCACCGAACTGTACGACCTCATTCGTAGAAGCAAGGCGCCGCACTCCAAAACAGCTACTATCGGGAATCTTCAACTTCAAGACCGGAAGTCCACACGAATGCGCAACAAACAAACAATGGACTTCAGACGTCACGCGCGCGAAATTACTCAGATTGCATTCTTATCGCGCTAAATTATTATTAATTCATATGCTCCACATTTTTTTTAAGCCGCGCGAATCATTTTTATCGTTCGGCGCGTAACATATTGCATTGTATTCACTCGTTTCACGTCCAGCGAATTTTATTATGTCAGCGTTTATACTAACCATTGTCCATTGTATTCATTTATTTTTCCTTATTGTCAACATTTTATAACAGCGCCAGTTTTTAACCCATTGTAACGAAATGCCTTCGCTACTCATAACAACATACGGTTCTCAAACTGTCAAACACTCGCATAAAAACATACGATTCCCAAACTTTCGCGAACACAACTTCACACACACTTTTAATTGTCACACTTACACTTTTTTGTCACTTTGTCGTGAAGACCTTCCATATTGTCATACGCAAGCCCTTCACTAGGGGGGAGCCATGTAGGAGCCCTCGGCCCTACATACCCACAACAAAAAAGTCAATTTCACAGAACAGAAAACTGCAGACTCGCTCAAACTTGCACGCGCAGCTGCAGTTAATTTCCAGCTAAATTTGGCAAATATTGCCCAGGTTAGCGACACATGCGTCGCCCCACTCGTAGCTATTGCATCACCGATCTCCCTATAAAACGCAGTACATTGCATTCGATCATTATCATTCCTTTGGTGGTCAAGTACACCTACACACCTCTACACATCATTCCTTTGGCAGACAGTTGTCACGTGCTACATCATTCCTTTGGCAGGCAGTTGCCCTTCTACATCATTACTTCGGCAGGCAGTTACCGCGCTCTGCACATCGTCCCCTCAGTGGACAGATATCTCGACTACACACTTCGCTCCTCGACTACACACGGACCGCCACGGCTTCACCTCGCGCCCAAACTACAACACAACGGCGAACACGACTCAAGGCGTTAAGGACTGGCGACTTCGACTCACTTCTGAATAAACTCTTCTACACGGACATATACGACTCTCATTAACGGAGCAACCTTCATGATGAGAACCACCCTTCGCTCACAATCAATTGGAGTCTAGTGAAGGGTGGCCATTCTCACACATCCATACACCGAACAATACTGCTTATAGCGTCGTGACATTATTAGGTACGTAATAAATGCGCAAGAGCGTCCCGCGTCGACCGTACGTAACCGCGGAGCACTCGCGACTGATGATGGCCGAGGTATGCTGAGAATTCGAAGCGCGTAGGTATAATGCGGGCTACACACGATGTGGACTGGCCGGACGGATCTTGACTGAAGGTGCAGCCGGATTTGGCAGGAGGTGTGTAGGCGCGTCGGCCCCGCCTCTCAGTCCCCCAGTCCACGTAGTTTATCGATACAATGATAAAGGATACATAAAAGATTGATGGATAAAAGATTTGCTTATAAAGAGACGGATTAATTAATATAAATGTATTTACAGAATTAAAATCGAAACCCAAAGATTCACAACTACTTACGTATGGATGAAGATACAGGAAAATTATTTCCATCCTTAGTTTAAGAAATATGCCTTACGTACTCGTCGCTGACCACGCGGCGATGCTTTTCCATTGAGAGTAGATATGATGAGCAGATACGATAATATACAACCACCGAAAATTACGTGCCAAGCGTATTTTTGAGATTGCATTTGGCATATTAGCAACTAGATGTCGAATATTTCGTACACAAATTAATGTGGAGCCCGAAAGAATTGGTTCCATGGTAATGGCCATAGTATTCCATAGTAAGTGTGTAGTATATTCCATAGAATTGTGCATATTAATAGTCATGGCATACCATAGTAAGTGCGTACTAAGCGCTGCTGTGCGCGCAACTGACGGCCCGTCCGCTACACACACACCGGCCCGGCCTGCGACCTCAACGGGCCATTCGGCCATCGAATGAAATTTCATTCGATAACAGGACGCCTCCGGCCGTGCCTTCAGTTCGGGATTTCTTGCTACACACGACGCGTTTGGCCTGACGGATTTGAACGGAGAGACCAGTTCTCTCCGGCCGCCTCATAGTGTGTACCTACCATAACTCGCCTTTCCGCAGTTTGTATGAAAACGTTTTACTGATGTTATTATACTGTGGTGGTATCACGCGCTGATTAGGTAGGTAATCATAGCGGCGCGCTATAGTTAGCAGCGAGCGCGGCAAGTGCAAAAAGCAGTAATTTACGGATTTAGAAATATGTGTATATGGTCTACTGCAGGGTTTCTCAATTATATATTCCCACGTACCCCTATTAAATTTCACAGACGATTGCGAACCCCTTTTTAAAAATCTAGCTATAGCAGATAGTAAGGGTTTTTATTAAAATAACAGAAAATACTGACATGAAAAGCCTTTATATGTTGTAAATGCGTAATGTTCATGCTAATGTGTTAATGTTAATGTATCGCAAATTGAGTCTTTTTAGGCGCAATTTTGGTCAATTTCAATATTAATTCTGATTAAGGATCAAAAGGATTTCTGAAGTTCGTTTGCCCAGGTATGAAATCCCAATCACACAAAAGGTAATTCACCGTTTTGCTTGATAGCTTAGTATATTCTTCCTGTGCTGCCGGCCAAAAATCAATTAAAGACATATTTTTAAAACAAGCTTGAAGGGCAATCATTCCTGTCGCGCCATCATTTGAGTCGCCTGCCAGCAGTCGCCAATCTTGTCGCGATCGCATAAATCTTGTCGCGAACCACCTACGATCAACTGGCGAACCCCTAGGGGTTCGAGTACCCCACTTTGAGAAACGCTGGTCTACTGCATGCATCGCGACCAGTGTTGGCCAAAATTTAGTCAGGCTAACGATTAATGAATAACGATTGAATACGTTAGTCGTGATTAACGAATAACGGTTGATACGTTTAATCGTCAATCGTGACTAACGATTGATTATTTGCCATCGTAATCATGACTAAAAAATGTGATTGATATTATCGACAGCAGTCAACTTTTGCAAATTTAAAAATAAACCTATGTTTATTTTTAAATTTTGACTCGCAATAATTTTAAATACATTCTCTGTGGACATAAATAATATCCTACTACTATTATAAACGCGAAAGTTTGTAATAATGTATGTATGGATGTTTGTTACTCTTTCACGCAAAAACTACCGAATGGATTTTGATGAAACTTTACAATAATATAGCTTACACATCAGAATAACACATAGGCCAAAATTTATAAAGATATAGTGTGAATTATCTAAAATTTAACGATAAGTGTCAAGTAAGTAGGAAAAAACTGCCATCTGCGAGCTATTCTGGCGTGCGCCGCAAAAACCGTTGGAGTTACACGTATATAATGCATAATTATATATGTTTCTATTAGTAGTATTATCACAATTTTCCATCACCATGCGGGTGAAACCGCTGGGCGCAGCTAGTTTTTTCATATGTGTCAAAATAGTATTATCGGTTATTATCGCTTTTTGGCTTTTTTTGGTCGGCGCAGTATTAATTAACAGATGCAACAGAATATTTCGACCTTTGCTTTTGAACTAAGCACAGTCAAGCTCCATGACTATGAGAAATTTCATGTCTTAAACATCTTTTAAACTGAGATCTTCGACAGTGTCTGTACGAAAAACACTCCGCATAATCCTCGGTGTCGCGCAGAAGGAAGGTGTTTTGAGACGAGGAACAAACAGCTTCCTTACTCGAATTAGGTGGATGGAGACAGTTGCCAATCTATCCACCACCCGGGTAGTTTTAACGACTATGATCGTCTTTTCTGCCCGAGCGTAATAATATATCATAGGAATCAGAGGCTTCTATCCCCATTCATTTCCCCCCAATGAGTCATTTTAATTAATCTTATGCATTAAAAATATACACTCTACATATACACATTTTAAAAATTCCTTGTAATATACGATGACAGGTGGTAGAGCATTAACTATAAAATAAATAAAATTGCTGACATTAAAGAAAATAAAATAAAATAAAAGTTCACTTAATAGAATAAAAACAACCACAATTTTCAACTTACGATATATCAGTAGGAGGCGAGGAAGAAGTTACAGTTGAGGATGCATTAAGGATTTTAGTTCTTTTCAAAGATGCTCTTAATTTTGATCTGAAAGAAAAACAAAACACAATTATTAAGAAAATTAGAGAATTGGCAGAATAAAAAAATACCAATATTTCATTCCAAGGTACCTATCTCTTATATTTCAATGTAAATTAGTAATAGCAATGCATTCTAAACAAGTGAAAAGTTTAAAGTACCAACACCCGACTACTAACATATTTTCGGGGTTAATAGTATATATTTTCGAAATGTACTCACGCACGCACGCACGCACGCACGCACGCATCGGCTACCAGATTCCGGGTGAAAAGCCGGACAAAGGATGCCGTGGTCCGCGATTGATTCGGTAAACACCGTTTCACCGCTACGTAAGGGAGAGGACCGCGCAAGCGACCTCGAACTCGTAACCAGTCGGGAGACCGGAGTAATCTAATTGCAAATAATAGTAAGGGCGCGAGTGTCGGCCCGCTGGGTAATATACCTGGCTATCTCGCGGTTAAGGCGTTCGCCTCTTACGGGGGTGCGATGGAGGTCTACCTCCCCGTGTGCACGTTTTATCTCACTCTGGCCCAGACTATTCCTAAACGTCTATGATGGGAAAGTAGTGAGTGGGCGTGCCGGTGCACCCTGGAAACTCCGGTTAGCTACAACAGGGAGAGATCCCTGAAGTTGATGACTTGGAGGCCAAAAGACCTCCACCCCAAGCCAAGGTGTTACCCGTACCGTGCCGACGGCTGCGTGGCTGAGGGAGAGCTCAGTCTCTAACGGTGGCTTTCTGAAACCGGGGCGAATCGGGAAGTAGAAATGCCCTTTGACCGATAACAGGCTCTGTCGGTTTTTGACGATCCTTTCCTGACTACTCGTGGGAACAAATATGGACTCAAAACAATATAAAAATTCCCCTCAAAACTCCGACCAGGACGGTACCGCCCGGGAAGGAAACACTTCGGATTCGGAGCCAAGGAGCACGACTCAAGTCGACCCTTTGCCCGAAAAAATCTCAGCCGTCGCAGGGACTACTAAAGGTGCAGACAGAATAGGAAACGACTCTGATATGCCCAAAGAAAAGGACCGAGACACTAAGACACTCGAGAAGCACAGGACAAAGTTGTCCGGTGCTGCTCGAAAACGTTTCAGGATGCTGAGGGCAGCAAACGTGAGTGCTAAAGAAGCCTCTGTAGAATGCCTCAAGCCCTGGAAAGATATTAAGAGCCTGACCTGTCAGAGCACTCCCATATCTGATGACCAAAGGGCGTCTAAACGCACACGGTCGGAGGAGGAGTCGCCAGGGGAAAACTCAAAAAAGGCTCCTAAGATATACCCTGAAGAAGGCATCAAGCCAAACTTCAGGGAGGTGGTTGGTTCTTCACGTGTGGGAATAAAAAACGAAAGCCCGATGGAAGAAGACCAAATGCAATTGGTGCACCGCTCATTACTGACTCTGATTAAAAACATCACTGTCAGAGGCACGGGCCCAAAATTTCTGGGTTTCACTCACAGGCCTGGCTGGGTCCTGATCACGTGTGAAAATCAGAAGAGCCAGGATTGGCTTGTGGGAGTAATCCCAAACCTCAAACCATGGCCCGAGGCAAAGCTGTCTATCACGACGGAAAGCGAAATGCCCAAGCCACTAGTTTGCACAACGTTCTTCCCCAGCAGCGAGGCGGCGAACATAAAGGACGCTCTAAGTCTGCTGACAAACCAGAACGAAGGCATATTTCCAGAATATTGGAAAATACTTAACAGCAGGGAGGAAAAGAATGGACACCACGTGACCTTCTCAATTGACGAGCCCTCTTTGGAGACCCTTCGGAAAACCGACAACAGGGCCACCCTTGGTTTTGGAAAGATTTCTTTGAAAATCAGGGGTGAGCCCACGAATCCCCCAGGAAACAGGGCTATCCCGTCCTACTCCAACAAAGGCAGACAAACGCCTGCTCCCATACAGCGAAAGAAAGAGCCGGCAAATCGGCCTTCTCCTGCTGACGAGAGTACAGGAGCACCTAAAAAGGGGGGGAAACCCGGGAATGAGCAAGGCACATCCCAATCCAAACATGGACGGTCTCGTCCTCCATTGGAGAGGGAAAAGCCTGCGACAAAGCCCACAACCCCTATGGATCACTGATGGCGAACATAGGCAACTCTACGAGGATTCTCCAGATCAACCTCCACCACGCCATTGCCGCCAGCGCAGTGACGGAGTGTTGCTTCACCAAAGGAGAAATCGACATCGCCCTCGTACAAGAACTCTGGGTAAATAACTTAACTATCCAGGGCTTAAACGCTGCGGGTAGAATCCTCTCGTACCCGGGAGGGAAAAAACCCAGAGCATGCATAGTGTTCAAGAAAAACATTAACTTCCTGCCTGTTACAGAGCTATGTACTAATGACCTGTCAGCAGCGTATATAAATCTCAAAGGATGGAATGGATCCAGAGTCATCTTATGCTCAGCCTATCTATCTGGAGAGAAACAAAATCCAACCGAAGAGCTGGCAAACCTGGTGGAGTACGCCCGTACCCAAAAGGCTGAGTTACTGGTTGGATGTGATGCAAACGCACACCACACCGCGTGAAGGAGCTCAGACATCAACAATAGAGGTGAGTTACTTAATGATTTTATCACAACCAACTGCCTATGCCTATTAAACAAAGGCTGCATGCCGACCTTTGTGACAAGTGCAAGACAGGAAGTTTTAGACATTACTTTTGCCTCTAAAAATCTAGCCAGACACATAAAAAACTGGCATGTCAGGGATGACACTTCAATGTCTGATCACAGACAAATAACCTTTAAATTACTAAACACCGTAGACTGTCAAACCACAACTTTCAGGAATCCTAAAGCCACCGACTGGGACGCTTACCGTACCACACTAAGGCTTAACCTTGAAACAATACAAAAAAATATAAAAACACGCGAGAGTCTAGAATTGGCCGTGGCGGCTACCACAAAAGGCATTATAAACGCCTATGAGGAAAGCTGCCCACTCAAGACAAGACCTCCAAAAGAAAAGTTCCATGGTGGAACCCGAACTTGGACAAACTAAGGAAGGAAACCCGGAAACTATTTAATAAGGCTAAACAAACTCTCAACTGGGAGGAATACAAAAAAGCCTTAACCAAGTACAACAAAGAAATTAGGAGAGCTAAAAGAGCAACATGGAAAAGCTTCTGCGAGGACATAGTGGAAACGCCTCAAGGAGCCAGAGTACATAAACTGCTCGCAAAGGACAAACCTAACCAAATTGGTCTTCTGAAAAAACCAAACGGAACCTTTACAACAAATGAAAAGGAAACTTTGGAGGAACTAATATCGACCCACTTCCCAGGTGCTGTGACAACTATAGTACGGCCAATATCAACGTGCACTTGGAGTCATAAATCATTAGGCCGGACCTCTCGCTCACACTCGCTGTCTTTCGCTCGCACTATGGGGATGCGTGTTTTAAAATAATAATAGCAGTATCGATGGATTATCGATGTATCGATGGAATATCGATGGATTATGATGGATCGATGGTTGGATCGATAAAGATGACAAGAGATATCGATGGATATTATAGATTATGATGAAAAATTTCGATGGGTTTATTTGTAATAATTGGTTTAGTTAGTTTTAAACTCATTTATTAAGAAAATTTTTCATAAATACAAACTAACGTATACATGCAACAATAAAGTGAAATAAAAGTTTAAAGAATATTTAAAAAATATCTACATTAACCTAAATATTATCTTAAAATGTAACATGAAACTAAGTACTAAATATTACAAATTACATTTTAACAAGAAATACAATTATAGGTTGGTCAGGCTAAACAAATATATTAAAAAAGCTATATTTTACTCGTCATCTGAACTGCTGTCGCTGCTATCTTGTAGATTTATAACCAAACGGTGCTGGTCTCTGTAAATATATTTTTCAAAATCAGCTCTTTGCAGATCTTCCGCGTGTTTAACACACTTGGCCCAATTTTCCTGTGTAACATTTTCGACGGCTTCGTGAAACAATTTCTCGACATCTGCTAAATTAAACCTATTGTTCTTCGAAGCGACTTCTCCTTTAACCTGAGCCCAGATGAGCTCAATAGGATTATATTGACAGTGGTATGGTGGTAAGCGTATCAATTCGTGTCCTAATTCGTTTGCCAATTGATCCAAAGCATACACTTTCGAAGGATTACTTGCTTTCACCTTACGTATTAACTCCTCTACAATCTCGGTACTTTCAAAAGCAATGTTTTTTTTTCTCAACCATTCTTGTATTTCTGCTTTCTTCGTTTTTGAATTAGGTATCTTTTCGAGCTGAACTGAATGGTAACTTGCGTTATCGACGATAATAATGGATGGCTCTTCGAGTACTTTTAAAAAACGTTCGAACCACTCCATATATGTGTCACCATTCATTTCTGTATGATAGTCTAAGTTCTTAGATTTCACCGCTCTAAACAACAATTTAGCCTCTGGAACGAAACCAGTCCTTGCAGACCCAGCATGACAAAGAATAAGTCTAGATCCCTTTCCGGTTTTCTGGTTCTTAAATCCACCTTCGTCGTTTTCGTCGTGCCACATACGTCTTCTTGAATGATTCTGGTTAACCCAGGTCTCATCGAGGTAAAATCGGGATCGAGAATCATTGGTGGTAATTAAGTTGTGCATTTTTCTTAAAAAGTCCATTCTGGCACACTTAATGTCACTCCTTTAAATTAAATATTTCCGTCCGTCGTCGCCATTTCGATATTTGTAACCTATACTCTGCAAAATGGTTTCATGGAACTTTTCCCGCATTTAAATCCAGGTATGGCATCCTTAAATTTGTTGAGTATATTGTCCACGGTAGGATATTCTCCGTTATCATAATATGATGTGATGATACGTCTCAGCACATCGATGTCGAAGTTATCTAAATTGGTTACAGTTGCCGGCTTCTTAAACGTCTCTCTTGGTGTAGTAGGAAGCCCTGATTGTAAAACTTCTTGTTTTATTTTTTTGACAGTCCGCAAAGATACTCCACAAATTGACGCCGTCAGCTCTTGAGGTTTATTAAGATTGATGACAGAAATTTTTGCTGGGTCTCTTTTAAGTTCGTCAAAAAATGTCAAAACGTTATGGATAAGACACCGAGTTTGTATGTTAATATCGCCCTTCAACTTTAGTAATTCCACGTTACAAAATAATGTCTCCATTGATGGTTGTAAATCCTCCTTAGTTGCACTGTTAGAAATTATACTGCACCGCACTGCTCGACAGACAAACTCTAACTGACTGCCGGCAAACTACAATTGATTACAGAGCTACATTTAATTAGGTGACAATGACACAAATGCTTGAATTTGGTCGTTAAATATTTTGCAATCGCTACTTTTATCTATCAGAATATTTCAATTCATCAGTTATGTATTTCGCAACACTGTAATGTATTGGCTTAGTCATTATTGATTTCTCTTGAATTCCCTTTATTCCCTGAAAGCTCATTATAATGATAGTGATGAAAGCGACTAGTGAAGAATTTCAATTTTAATGCCATTTAAAATACCAAATCAAGAAACTCCACATTAAAAAAAATGGTTAAAAAAACGATTTCTATAAAAAAATCCCGATGTATTTTTGTACGACATTCTAAATAATAAATATTTTTCATTTTGTTCGGCAACATTATAGGGAATTAAATAATGTAAGAAGTATAAATGTAAGCAATGATACAATGTCTATGCAACTACACATAAGTTTTTAAGAGAATAAATTATTTGATTTGATTTGAGTAAATTATCGATAAGCAACGTCGACTTGTTGGACATCCTTACGCGCGTCGTCCGGCCTAATGCTTTATGACTTCAGGTGCACATTGATATTGGCCCTACAATAGCAACGCCGCCACTGCTCCATACAGTCCTCGAAACGAGGACTGGAGTAGGGCTGCTAGAATCATAAGGCCCGATCAAGTTAAATGGGCCGTAAAATCCTTTAAACCTTACAAATCATGCGGGGACGATGGAATCATGCCCGTGCTTTTGCAACAGGGTATCGACATTCTAACCCCATATCTGGTTAAAATCTTCAGAGCAAGCTATGCCTGGGGACATATACCAGAAGAATGGACCAAGGTCAAAGTGCTATTCATACCCAAGTCTGGCAGGAAGGACTAGGCACTGTCAAAGTCCTTCAGGCCAATTAGCCTAACATCCTTTCTACTGAAAGCGATGGAAAAGATACTGGATAGCTATATCAGGGAAAAAATCCTAACGGTCAACCCTATCAGCTGTAACCAACACGCCTACCGCAGAGGCAAATCCACGGAAACCGCTCTGCTCTACCTAGTAGACAGAGTGGAAAAGGCGTTGGAAAACAAACAAATCGCAGTATGCGCATTTTTAGACATTGAGGGCGCCTTCGACAAAACCCCAATTAAATCACTGGTGAAGGGGCTAGAGTCAAAACAAGTTGACAACACCACAACCAGATGGGTGAAAGCGATGCTCTCAAACCGCACGGCCAAGGTAGCTCTTCACGGAACAAACCTTGAAGTCACCACTACAAGAGGCTGCCCGCAGGGAGGCGTACTCTCGCCCCTACTATGGACTCTTGCAATAGATCAACTCCTGCATAGGATGGCAGAGGCCAGGATAGACACACAGGGCTATGCTGATGACCTAGTAGTCATTGTCCGGGGCTTCTGCCAAAACACGATCTCACACATAATGCAAAAAGCGTTAACAATCGTTAGCAATTGGTGCAGAGAGAACGAATTATCGGTCAACGCCGATAAGACCGTCCTTGCCATTTACCAACAAACGTCAACTAGGTGGACTAAAAATGCCAATCTTAAACCACAGGCAGATTCCTTTCTCCAAGGAAGTAAAGTATCTGGGAGTCACGCTCGACCAGAGACTCACCTGGAACAGCCACCTAGATAAAACAATTCAAAAAGCTAAAAGTGCTTTGGGTATAAGCAGAAGACTGGCGGGGAAAAACTGGGGCCCTAACCCCAAGATCTCCCACTGGCTATACACTGCTATTGTGAGGCCGATAATCTCGTACGCCTCGGTGGTATGGTGCAACAAAGCCAACCAGAAAACTGTGATTACCAAACTAAACAATATCCAAAGGACGGCGTGCCTCATGACAACTGGCGCAATGTCCTCCACTCCTGGAGCAGCTCTAGATGCACTGCTGAACTTACCGCCCCTACACATTCATTTGCAACAGGTGGCGAAAGCCAGCATGTACAGGCTATCTGCCCGAGAGATGGTAAACTGGATCTCACAAGCACTAAGATCAGTTCTTGACTCAGTCAGTGAAAATCCAACCCTCAACATGGTATCAGACACCATGCTCCCACTCCTAAACTTTGGAAAACTTTTTACAGTGGAACTGCCGCCCAGAGACGACTGGCTAAAAAGCCAACTGCAATGGGAGGCCGGTAGCCTTAAATGGTATACTGATGGGTCCAAATCGGGACTTGACGTAGGCTGTGGTATATATGGAGAGCGACCAAACTTCGAAAGAAGTGTAAACTTGGGAAAATACGCCTCCATATTCCAAGCGGAGGTTTACGCCATTATTGAATGTGCGGATATCAACCTCCAAAAGGACTACGCCAACCACCGTATCTATATCCACTCGGATAGCAAAGCAGCTCTTATGGCACTAGCCTCGAATACCATTAATTCAAAGCTAGTGCAAAACTGCATATCACTACTGAATTCCCTGGACGAAAAGAACAGGGTAGGGTAGACTGGGGACCTAATTAGGGTACACAAAGAAATTACGAAATGGTCGTTAGTGATGGTATAAATAATAATGATTTGGACATCGCGGTCATTTTATACTATCACTAATGACCATTTTGTAATTTCTCCGAGTACTCTAATTAAGTAATTATTGACTTACTGCCAAACATTAATTAATAGTTACTGTAAATAGTTACGTAAAAATGGTAACCCCAACTTCTGAGATATTACAAGATCTATTGAAATTGGTTTAGCTAATGCAAGTTTTTAAACTGCAATATATAGATTATTAACGAATCACATATTAAAAAAATATGTAATCCAGGGAGCATTAGTATAATGATAAATTAAGGTAATTTAATAACTAGGTGTCTACATTCAAAATCTACTATTGTTAGTTTTTAAGTAATTATTTGTCTTATTACGTAGTTTTACTTATTGATAATATCAAACTTATTGATAATGTTTGAGATCATTTAATGTCTCGAATCTCACATTTCCTCGATTGTTAAAATACGACTAGAAGTTTTGGAGATATGAGGGAACAGATTAAAATACATACTTACATCCTACTAATATTATAAACGCGAAAGTTTGTATGTATGTATGGATGTTTGTTACTCTTTCACGCAAAAACTACTGAATGGATTTTGATGAAACTTTACAATAACATAGCTTACACATCAGAATAACACATAGGCTATAATTTATAAAAATATAGTGTGAATTATCTAAAATATACCGATAACTGTCAAGTAAGTAGGAAAAAAATCTAAGAAATTGACATTCGAAATTTAAATTCTATCCTACTATCCTACTAATATTATAAACGCGAAAGTTTGTATGTATGTATGGATGTTTGTTACTCTTTCACGCAAAAACTACTGAATGGATTTTGATGAAACTTTTCAATAATATAGCTTACACATCAGAATAATACATAGGCTATAATTTATAAAGATATAGCGTGAATTATCTAAAATATAACGATAACTGTCAAGTAAGTAGGAAAAAAATCTAAGAAATTGACATTCGAAATTTAAATTCTATCCTACTATCCTACTAATATTATAAACGCGAAAGTTTGTATGTATGTATGGATGTTTGTTACTCTTTCACGCAAAAACTACTGAATGGATTTTGATGAAACTTTTCAATAATATAGCTTACACATCAGAATAACACATAGTCTATAATTTATAAAGATATATGGTTTTCTATCATCATTATCACAATTTTCCATCACCACGCGGGTGAAACCGCTGGGCGCAGCTAGTACATACATATATACATACAACCTACATGCTTACATAGGCTGCTAAAATCATAACCCTCCTTTTGACTTTTCCGTAGTCGGGTAAAAGTAAACTGTTACGGTTGATGGGTGATCGCTAGTGGATTTGTCATTTACTTGACTACGAGTATTATGTTGGTACAAAAACAATAACTTACATTGACACCATGTTAAAAATTAAATAGGTACTTACGCAGCTTCTCTTGCCTTCTGCAAATTATTAATCATGTTACGTTTTCGTGACATCACGGATTTCTTTGATCCATAATAATATTTCCCTTCTTTTCTACCCATGTTCTGTAAGTAGAATAATAACACGTTTGTAGAAAAAAAATATAAGTTAAATACAGCTATTTATAAACTTAGTCCACTATTAATCAAAATATTGCTTACATGAATAGCCTCGTTCAGATTCACAAATAAAATACAAAATACTTCGGTATCACAATTATTTAGTCACACTATAATTTACGTAAATATCACGCGCGGCACTTGCGCGGCGGCGGAAGATCAACCGACATAGACCCTGCGTCGACGAGCGCCAGAGAGCGAATGATTATAGGCCGTTCGAGGCACACGATTTTATACTTACTTTGAAAAATTATTATCATAAAAGATGAAGACGGATTTTTTTTCTTTTTTACATATTTATAGTACAATCTTTTTTCTTACGTATAAAATTATTTATGTTGTCAAATGACTTCTAGATTATGAGATATAACGTATTTTCTTTTAGTCAATTTCTAGATTTTTGACTTTCTTAGACGTGATAAAAATACAAGTTTATGATGTTAAAATCGAACTTTTCTTAATACGTTTTAAATTTCAGGATATGTTCCTTCAAATTAATATTTCTTACCTTCTTACCTAGTAATAATAATTGGTGTAATTTTACTTCAAAATTGAGTCTTCGCGCGTCATCCAGAAATCGCGCTTTCGAAATCCGCTGTTTACTAAGTCAATTATCTAATTTTATATTAATTATTCAATAGAGGTAAAATAAATATATATGGTGATTAAGATGACTGAAGTCAAAAGAAGCTAAACCGATTAATTATGTGACCAGAATCACTTCAAAAACTACTAAATTCTTGATTTACGCATGAAAAATGCTAACACGCTCTTAATGCGAAAAAGTGACAACCGGTCATCTCACACTCCGCTCTAGCGTATTGCCCTGTCTCGATCACATGGACTAATTTCCGATTTTAGTTCACGAAGAAACGCAATCGAGCCCAATATGTTATCCCAAAATACCACGACAATACCATATTGCTAAATCTACTTCTAATTTAAATGATTTCTCTTTTTAGGTATATAATAAAATTACTGCCACTGTGGCATTAATACATTATTAGTAGGTATATGGGTTAGGTGGGTATTAGGAGGCCTAGTTAGGATGGCTTAGTAACATAAATAATGTACTTATTGAAAATGTAATATAAAGAATTTTGATTTCATATGATTAAGGTATTACTTACCCAAACAATCTATCTTTTCTCGTAGGTCGTTTTTTCCGTTTTCTCAAGAACAATTTTTGAAGTTTTTTATTTTTATTACCATTATTATTTTGATACAGCGTCACTATTTACAATAAATACACTATTTAAAAGTTTAGGTGCACGTCAGCTTGCGATTTTATTTCCATTAAATACGCTGAATAACGATCGCAAGAGATTTACGCATATCGGCCGGACGACTTCTCCATCAGAGCGTTGCTCGGTGTCTGAAGTTTTGACGCGATGCGAAACGCCTTATATAATTGCAATTATTGGTGTATTTCAAAATATACAAACCAAATTAAAAAAGTGGCCCGATATAAATTTAGAACTCCAGTCAGGCTATTTATTTCGTAAAAAAAAATGTTGTCTCCTTTAAAATTTGAGAGAATTTCGATGTCAAAGTTTTTATAGGGAGATTATTTGTGCGTTATTTTTTGTAGAAAAACTAGACTACTTTTCAAAATTCTATTCGGCTATAAGTTTCTTTTTCTATCTACAGTATTTTTTTCAGTTTGTAATTAATGTTGTCACGTCGCACTAGACGTTCAAAAATGGTACTATTTGGTGATTTGCGATAAGTCCGCGCCTTAACCTGGTTATCTCGCGGTAAGGCGTTGGCATCTTACAGGCGTGTGGCGTAACTAGACAGTGGACTGTTTTCGTCCCAACTCTTCTACGCTCACCTCACGGAAGATAGAACGATCTAACATCGTTAACACTTCCTGAGGTGACGGGTTTACCCATTGTAACTGACAGCTCTATGTGCCTTATTTGGAATTCTGAACGATTTAAGGTAGGTAAGAGTAAGGCCACCTTGAGGTAAAATATCACTACCTACCTACCTACCTCTAAAGTAAAATATTTTAAAATCCCGCAATCCTGGGGGCATGTCCATATTACCTATTGATAATGTTTGAGGTCATTTACCCCAAATTGCACTACCTAAGCCGACCACTGATTATGACGCTTCTCACAATAACTCGATTGTCAAACAAAGTACGACGAGTAGTTTTAGAGATATGAGGGAACAGATGAACATCATACTGACATACCTACATACATGCATACATAGCCTGCTAAAATCATAACCCTCCTATTGACTTTGCAGTAGTCGGGTAAAAAGAAACGGTTACGGTTGATGGGTGACAGCTAGTGGATTTGCCAGTTACCTGACTACGAGTAGTTGGTACAAAAACAATAACACACAAATGTATTGCCACCCTGTTAAAAGTAAATAGGTACTTACGCAGTTTCTCTTGCCTTCTGAAAATTATTTATCATTGATTTTCGTGACTTGACAGATTTCTTTGTTCCATATAAAAATATTTTATTTCTTTCTACCCATGTTCTGTAAGTAAAATAATAACAAGTTTGTAGAGAAAATAGTTAGTACAGTTATAAGTTTAGTCCACTGTTAATCAAAATATTGCTTAAAAAAACCTCATTCAGGTTAACAAATGAAATACAAAATACTTACCGATCAAAATTATTTTGTCGCACTATAATTTACGTATAATATCACGCGTGGCACTTGCGCGGCGGCGGGTCGCCAATTGACATAGATCCTGCGTCGACAAGCGCCAGAGCGCGACTGATTTAGGTCTTTCGATGCAACCGAATTTAGTTACTCTGAAAATTTATTTTCATAAAAGATTGAAGTCGTATATTTTTTTTTTACACTTTATAGTACATACTTCTTTTTATGTATAAAATTATTTATGTTGCCAAATGACTCCTAGATTGTGAGACATAACGTGTTTCCTTGTAGTCAATTGCTCGATTTTTTCTTTCTGAGACGTGATAAAACACCAGTTTTTCTTAGTACATTTTAAATTTCAGGATGCCTTCGAATGAATATTTTTTACCTAGTAATAATAATTGGTGTAAGATTATTTAAAATTTGAGCCTTCGCAAGTCATATGGAAATCGCGCCTTCAAAACCCGCTGTTTTCGTAGTCAATTATCCAATTCGAACGATAGACATTAAATAAAAATATATGATAATTACGATGATTGCAGTCAAAAGAAGCTAAAACAATAAGTTATGTAACCAAAATCACATCAAAAACTCCCAAGTTCTTGATTTACGTATGTAGGTAAAATGCTAACACGGCCTTAAGCAGTATTCGCAAAACAATTGCAAGAAGGGATTGGGGGCAGAGCGAGCCTGGTGCGTTAGCACGGATACACCAGTTAGAGAGGGACAATACAAACAATATTCTAAAAGCTGCACCGGCGCTTAAAACACTGGCACAACGAGACGGGCAGCATGCCCTTAACGGAGACGGCGAGGCAATCGCACTCAGAGGGGTGCGAGTACGAGAAACAAACAGAGAAATTCTTAATTTGTGTTACTGAGTCCATGTTGTGAAATTCCTGACGATCAGAAAGTCAGATGGTATGCGATAACTCACCCCCCCCCCCCCCCCCATTCGTCCCCGAGTAGGTAGAAGTCGTCCTAACGATGACTAAAATAGATTACCGAGATAACTTTTTACCTCTAAAAGTTATGACCTGTTAGGCTTTTAAACTTTTATAACTCAAGAATTTGTGGACCGATTTCGAAGATTCTTTTTATATACGGTTTTTATTATCAACCTGAACAGTGTCCAAGAGGGTAGTTTTTTATGACATAGGATTGCCATAATTCTTGCAAATGTCAGCGCATACCGGTGCTTCCATCGATCCAGTACATGCCCGTTTATCCACCGCCGCCGCCGGATGGCACCGCAAACGAGAAAGCTATATTATAACATATTAACACCCACACAATACAATAACTTGTCCTAGTTCCAAATTAGGATACCCTGTGCTATATGGCAACCATGCAAGGACTCCACAAATATGGAAAACGCCTAAACTGAGGTCATATTTTACAGAGGACAAGCCTTAAATCAAAATTGTTGCTGATGATTTTTTTTAAAGATTTAAGATTCTTCAATCACCATCCTACAAAAATAATCGTATGTATGTATGCACCCATAAAATACTAACCTTTTACAACAACCTTTTTTGACGTTCTTTTTCACGTAATAAGTCGCTTTTCTTTTCGCCATTTTTACTGAAATAAAGAATTGCATACTTATTAAAAACATGTTGTCTGTAAATAATCATAACATTACATTATGCTTGAACATTTTACCAGTTCAATCAACGATAGATATCATAATACATATTGAACGTTCTCACCCAATGATGAATAATTTCCCTGTGTCCACTGTGCGACGCACTCTATTCGTCGCTCGCGGATGAGGCGGGCACAGACGCGGAGAGCGACGTGGACTCACCTTGAATGCCCGCGGGAGAATGAAGCGAAATCCGTTCTCCGTTTGGCTGTATTTGGCATTGCCTTATCCATACTAAAATTGTATGGCGCATTTTTTCGTATTTTTTTATGAATTTTAGTATTTTTTTGGGATTATTAATCAAAAATCTAAAGTGCACATCTAGTAACTAGTTTAATAAACTCGCGATTTAGCAATGTTCAGAAAATATCTTTTGTGTCTTACTGTGCAGATTTGTTATAACCCTGAAGGTTGTTTTACTGGTTTTCCTCAAGGTATTAAAAAAATAAGCAAAATGGATAATTTAAATCTTGCACAGATCTTGCCACTTGTGTTTTATTTATCATTTATGATCTAGGACTCGCAGCATGAGTAAAAAAGGATCGTTTTGGGTCAAAACACACGACTCCGCCTTAAGTCAGAGATTTAAATAATAATAATTAAAAATTTCGTTGGAAGGATGAAAATGTGATGTCAGTCATTTGTATATCAGGTAACATTTCTATTGTAGGTACAGAGCCCTAAGTATTATGGGCTCTTTCTATTGACAAATGCGTCACCTAGACTTCCGCTCATTTCCACCCGGTTCGTCATACGCTCAAAGACTGCAAAGCTATGGTTTAGATTTAGAGACTTTAGAGGATCGTCGAGTAGCATCTCATATGCAATTTTTATATGAAATAACTCATTCTGGGTTGTACAGTCCATATCTCATGAGTAGGGTGAGCATACGAGCACCTTCCTGACTCACGCGCGATCCATTAACTTTACACGCACCAAGGTGTAACTTCTACACAAACTATGGCGCCATTTCGTTATTGCCACGTGCTATGCATGCATACAATGTAGGCTTCAACGATATTGACGTATTTAACCATGATCGTAATCGGTCCTTTGTAGATTCCTAAAAAACTGGAGATCAGTGAATTGAGTTAGCATCTCGCATTCCCACAAGCACTCACAAGCACATACTCCTTGCAGATGTAAATACATACACACATTCACACGCTATATGCTCTCATCACACACCAAGACTCACATACACACAAATAGCGAATTAACTTCTAAATTTATTCTTTTTTGCTTTTTCTTCATCCGGTTTTGTTGAAATTTGGCCAGCTGGCATAATTTAGTCATGGCAAGAGATTAAAAAATGATTGTGGTTGAAATCGGTCCACCAGGGGGCGCGCTAGTCATACTTCAGTCTCGAAATATTGGAATTCGATACACATATGCCTTGTTACGCCGAAACCACATTGTGAAGTTTTGGTTGGAATATCTCATATACAAGCGACACAAATAATTTTTAAACTCTGCCATAATTAATAAAATACTTCATTAAATTGGAAATATACGATTTTAATACCACCGGAAATACTAGAAATATAGTACGAAAATCTTAGAAATACATTTATACATACGCGATTTTAATCGCACATTCACTGCACATTGCGCGCTGGGAGAGTGTGATGGGAGTTGGTGCGGTGGGTGGGTGGGGGGGGGGGTGCTTTTCTACATGCCGGTAAAGTCTTGGGGGACCCAACCGATTTTTTTATTAGGATATATAATAAGTATTTCTTCGGACGCTGCGCCCAGCGAGCAGATTGTATTGTAATTTTCTTTGCCGCGAGTCGATACGTGCATCAACTAGGGTTGCCAGTTGTCCTGGCGTGGGGGGGGGGAGGGTGCTTGTCTACATGCCGGTAAAGTCTTGGGGAGACCTAACCGATTTTTTTAATAGGATATATAATAGTATTTCTTTGGACGCTGTGCCCAGCGAGCAGATTATATTGTATTTTTCTTTGCCGCGAGTCCATACGCGCACCAACTAGAGTTACCAGTTGTCCGGTTTTAGGCCGAACTGTCGGATTTTCAGGGTTCTCGTCCGGTTTCTAAATTAATAAAAAAACTTACGCACTGTCGTTCGGTTTTCCATTTATGCAAAATGAGCGCGGAGACAAAAATACGGAATTTAATGTTTAGTTCAAATTTGTGTCCCTGAATTCGATGAAAAAATACGATGATGTCATGACATTCATGCGACCTTTGATAAACTGTTTGAACCGACTACTAGTATACTTGTTATGAATTATCGACAGTTGGCCGCTGACAGCCTGTGCAACCGCAGATGTCTCATGATTACGAACGCTACTGGTGATGTCTCATGATTTCGAAGTTGAAACTGCTCAAAAATTGTCACCGATCATCAATGACACTAGAACGACTGAATTCGCTTGCCATTATGGCCAATGAATACGAGATATTGGAAAATGTGAATTTCCAAGGTGTCCTAAAAGAGTTTGCCAGAATAAAATTAAGGATAGGAAATATTTAAAGTTTTATCAGTTTATAAAGTTTTATAAAAGTTTAGTAACATTATAATACATATATTGTTTATCGATGTCAATTTTGTTTAATAAAATTGGTTTATCAGGATTTTGTTGTTCATAGCGTATTAGGATATAACTTGCAAAGTGCAAAGTTCATAGACCCCGAGATTTCGACGGCCTAAGGCCCTCTACATGGGTACGTGGGTTGATCCGGCACTTGTAGCCAACGCTGGAATGCCGATAAAAATATTCAATTCATCAATGAGTATCGTAACCTAAAGTATTTTCACAATGTTCGGGTTATGTATACATTGTATAATTCAATTGCGAATTGTAGGTTGGTAACGAATGCAGTTCTATGAAAGGATCTATATTTCTATATGATGGATAAAATCCAAAAATCTTTCTTACGTTTCGTATATTTAAACCAATACGGATATTATCCTTATTTATGCCGTAAAACCATGCAACAATGGTCCTGGTGTACAAGTATGGTCCAAGGAGACCTTCAACATTAAAAAAGTAGTTTTTTTTTGCGATTAGCACAATCTTATGAGTTTCACGCATATATAAGGCGATGACTTTTATCAGCGTCCTTGGGCGATTGGGCTGCCAACGCATGCTGAGAGACCTCGCAACGCGGAAGCATAGCTGAGCGTATAGTCGACGAAATACTATTTGACAAAAGTGTCGTTAGCACATTGGTACCCTTTTCACAACGATCGAGACCTTTTTCACACCTATCGTCGAATGTCTAATGGCTTGATATTTATAAGCTATTGCATAGCTTTTATCGCGGGCCTAGGCCAGCGCGGCGACCGAATGAAGAAATTTCTTAACGAAAATTAATGATTTTAAACTGATAATTACGTCTAAACGAGTACTGCTTACGATTCGAAAAAAATATATGTTAAACAAGAACATTCTCCTAATATTCTTAGCTTTGAATATTTTAGATTTTGTTTATATTACATAGTGTAATTAATTTGTGAAATTAGGTCTAACCGAACACAAAAACGACTACTACGCAAATACTATCTGGCGTATTATTATGAAACCTGCACCATTTTAAAGATAATTTAATTATCTATCTTTTTATCTACGATTTTTTTCGAATAATCCGTTTTTTTTTGCTTTATCGAATAAAAAATTCGTGTGCGGCGCTCTATCGGAAGACGTTTAAATTATTCTGAATCATTTGATTTCGCAGCCGCAAATGATTCGGAATAATTTCAACGTTTTCCGATAGAGCGCAGTTATCTGATATCAGAAAAAATAAAATAAATAAATAATTATATTTGCATAAGTTGTTAAAAATGCTATGCAATAGCTTTACCACGGCAGTCCCCGAGTGCCACACGTATTTATTTTTTTTAATTTTATTCTGGAACCAAACAGAACTACCTACATACAATGCATTAAAAACCTATTTAAAAGTGACAAAAATCCATTAATGTAATTCCGAATATAAAGTATACAAAATGAACGCAATGAAATTTTATTTTTTCCGCTTGAGAATGGGGGGAATCAGGATGGGAAGTGAGGTGAAAGGATGAGACAAACTACATAAAAATATATTATGTATGTATATAAATATATTTATATTTAATTTTAGGTATGATATATAGGTATTATAATGAATATACTAGAGATAAAATTATGTCCTTGAACTAAATTAAATGAAATATAATATGTAGGTATAAATGATTTGTGATCAACTAGATAGACTCTAGATTTTTTTAAATGATTTGTGATCAACTAGATAGACTCTAGATTTTTTTAAATGATTTGTGATCAACTAGATAGACTCTAGAATTTTTTAATGATTTGTGATCAACTAGATAGACTCTAGAATTTTTTTTATTGAGTTCTTATAAGGTTATGGATATGGTTATTTCTTCTACAATGATTATTATTACTTTATCAATTTTATAAACTGAAAACAATATTAAACATTTTTACAATAAGTCGAACATGTGATGAAAGTATTAAGACTAAGAATTAAAAGTAAAAAAGTTCACAAGTAGGACTATTAATTAGTGAAACCCTAACAGTTCGATTTCAAAATCATTAGTAATTAGTGTGTATTTTAATATATCTGTATGAAGTACACATTTTACAATTATTGTTATAATTGTAAAATCGAAATCGGTAATCACCGAATTTAACATGGTATAGCTAACCGATTAAGATTATTAATTAGTGTAACAGAAACATTACGATCTCGAAATTTTACGATTATTGTTAGGTACCTATACTGATCGTTGGTGGTATAAAGTTCAAGATGTTATGATCGAACCAGGTGCAGCGGTCAGTTTGTGCCTTTAAAGCGTTTGTGTTCCACGCTGGTAGAATCGATCTCCATAGTAAAATAAATGGTTACAACTTGTTGGGAATCACTGTTTATTTTATGACATTTTAACGACACTTTTGTCAAATAATATTTCGTAGACTATAAACGCAATTAATACAATGGCTTGTAGAGTGACCACCCGGACTAAAATAGTGTACGTTCAAGATTCTAAAGTATTAAATAAATAATTGATGAATAATTAATTTTGGTTTAAAATATGTATGTGCGCAAGCTATGCTGATGTCACAGTAATAATAATTATGCTTTTACCTGTCAGAGAATGACTTCTTATTTTCTGCAAGAATGTGCCAGGCTTCCTCCACGGCAATTGTTGTTTCGGTCACTTTAAATCTACAACAGAGATAAACAATGATATTATAGTTATTCCTGCAAAAACAGAGTAAGGCTCATTTTTCTGCGAGTGCTGAGTTTGAATATCGAGCAAACCATGAATGCTATAATTGAAACCTTAGCAAAGTCCAAAATTTCGAAATTTTAATTCGACTTCTGAAATTATCGAAATTTAACCGAAATTCCGAATTTCAAATGTCAAAATGCCAAGTTCGAAATTCGAAGTAGAATGTTAACGTCGAAATTCGAAGTAGAATGTCAAGTTCGAAATTCGAAGCACAATTTCAAGTCTGATATTCGAAGTACAATTTCAAGTTCGAAATTCGAAGTAGCATTTCAAGTTTAAAATTAGAAGTAGAAGAAATTAGAAAGTAAAAGAAAGTTTAAAAACTGACAAATTTAAAAAAGACTGTATTTACCTACAGCGTTACAGAGTCAGTCAGTGAGTCAGGGATGCGCGTAACTATGTTATAAGTAGGATTATTATTATTACTACTAGATTTTTGGCTAAAAACCATAATAATAATCCTATTGCCACAAAAACAGCTTTCTCCAACCAAAGTATAATTTACGTCATATTACGAAAATCACGAATTAAATTTTGTCGCTTTATGAATGAATGTAGTAAACCGATGGTTCAACTTATATTTGTACTTTTGCCCGCAGGTTTCATATAGAAATCGGCCTTAAAACGATTTTCAAATTCAATATTCAAGTTTGATCTTTGAGTTCAAAATAATATTCTGATTCCGAAAGTTCTGATAAAACATAATTATTGTTCGAGTTACACTAAAATCAAAATATTAAATTAGGTATGCATTTACATGTGAGGATTACCTTTTGATGTAGTTTTGTTGACCTACACTGTTTACTCACCTCGTCTGTGAATTTACGTCTTGGGAATTAGTGTTGTTTCGTTTTCCCCTAAAATAAAAACAGTAATCACGTCAGTTTATGAAATAAAAGAAGTAAGTATTTTTCAGTAAGTGTTAATTAGTTAACTTGTTGCACGAAGCCTATTCGTGTGGTGACCCCCAATTTGACGTCAGGCAAGGAGCGTCAGATTAGACAAATGGTAATAATATACACGTAATAATACACCTTACTTACCTTAATCTATTTCTCTCCAATATACGGCGTTTATATTTTTTGAAATTTGAGGTCCTGGCCATTTTGTAATAACGTTATTTATTTCGTCTTCCTTCGGAGCGCAGCGTCAGCACCTCCCCGCGACAGTGGTCGAGGGCATACTAACTCTCGTTGCCGACGAGGGCCGAGGCCCGCAGCGGGCCTCGTCGGTATAAAGTTATAAAGCGGCCCGCCCGCTTTATAACTCGCGCACCAATTTTGTTCGAAAAAGCAAAACCGGATATTATTCTTTGACTTCTCGAAAAAAATCACAGATAAAAAGATAGATAATTAAATTATCATTAAAATGGTGCAGGTTTCATAATAATACGCCAAATAGTATTTGCGTCATTCTCGTTTTTGTGTTCGGTTAAACCTCATTTCACAAATTAATTACACTTTGTAATATAAACAAAATCTAAAATATTCACAGATAATAATATTAGGAAAATGTTCATGTTTAACATATATTTTTTCGAATTGTAAGCAGTACTCGTTTAGACGTAATTATCAGTTTAAAATCATTAAATGTAGTATATCAGCGCCTTAATTGCTGTATTATAAATGGGCTAATTGTTTTATGGCGATTTCTGATAAATGGCGGCACCTGTTTCGGAGTTCCATGTCAAAACACTTGAACAGGATTTTACGTGTCCGTCGGAGCTCTCAAACTTTTATTTGCAAAAGTAGGAAAAAATAATCGAATCCCCCTCGGATTTTTACTGATGATGTTGTTGTTGCAGTATTGTGTTGGTCTTAAATTCTCGTATTTTTTGTATATAGGACATTTTTTCATTTTTCGTACTTTGTTTCAAAAAATAGTACAAACGAATTTTTGGACCATATTTGATATCCTTTTTTTTGATTGCCATATGGATCTTTGCCTGACCGAAATACAAAATAAGACGTTAGGCAAAGCGATGCTTCAAATAAATCTTGTATTTATTTGAAGAACCATGAAGCTCAATAATATTGAAAGTTAAAGCAATGACGTGCAATTTAGTAAGAGAAACTAGTCGCCAGTGCATTTCTTCGAATGATCAAGGGAATGTATTCATACAACATGCAATAGAAATGTAGCGATACAGTTTCCCTATAACGATGACATAATTTTTTGCACAATCCAAGACATACGATTTAAAATAAAAGAGCCAAAAATGCTAAGCTCCAAAAGAGCTCTATACCATGTGCCAGCGGTGAAGAAAATCAAAGAAATAAGGCCTATTTAGATTTTACATTGGCTTGACTTTTGTTTAATTTAATACATTTTAGTGATTTTACTAAATTGTCTTGTTATTTTAAACCTTATTTCACCCTTGGTGGATTATTCTTACGCTAGCAGTACTTAGCTCTATTCCAAATTAATATTTTCATACGATTTTTTGCAGTTTTATAAGTTGGACCCTAGTTATAAACAGCAAAGACAACAATGGTCCAAAATTTAAATTTAATTTTATTGAAAATTATCATAGGTTCTACTTACAGTTCAAATTCGTTTTTTTAAGCTATTGCATAGCTTTTATCGCGGGCCTAGGCCAGCGCGGCGACCGAATGAAGAAATTTCTTAACGAAAATTAATGATTTTAAACTGATAATTACGCCTAAACAAGTACAGCTTACGATTCGAAAAAAATATATGTTAAACAAGAACATTTTCCTAATATTCTTAGCTTTGAATGGCCCCTCTACGCCCCTCAAACGTATGTATCTGCAGCAAGAATTGAAAAATCTGTCCAAATTATTCAGGATTTATCTAGAGCACTGTAAACTAAACAACCAAAAAGCTAAGAGTGATACCATCTTCCGAAAGGATTTTAATGAAGAGTATGACCTTGGCTTCCACACCCCAAAGAAGGATAAATGTACATTATGTACTAAAGCAGAGACTTTTGGAAATGAAATGACTGAAACTGATAAAGAAAAATGGAAGAAACACCTAGAAGAGAAAGAAGCCATGTATAGCCGATTCAAAGCTCATCAAACTTTGATGGATGTTGATACTCTGACTTGTAGTTTTGACTTACAGAAGGTTCTCAATACACTCTTTAGGGAAAGCATGCTTATATATTAGTCCCGGAAATACGCAGTATATAATTTCACCGTTTATAAGAGTATCACACAAAATGTTTCCTGTTTCGTCCTGGGGTGAGTGTGATGGCAAACGAGGCGGCATTGAGATTGCATCTTGTTTGTATTTGTATTTTAAAGAACTTGATAAAAAAGGGTTTAAAAACGCTCTCTTATACTGTGATTCGTGCAAGGGACAAAATAAAAATAAAATCGTTTTATCCGTCCTTAAGTACTTTTACATACCTCGAACAATCTTCAAGTGATTCAGATCAATTACTTGCTACCTGGGCATACGTACATGCCTGCCGATTTTGTACGTGCGACAATTGAAGCCGAAGTAAAAAACTTATATTGTGGAGTCCGTCACAATGGCCTTCATATTTTGAAAGTGCAAGAAAATGGCCTTGGCCTTATTCAGTTACTTGTATGGAGCACACAGACTTCATTGATTGGGAGGAGCTCGCGACGAAAACCTTTACCAAAGAGACAGTAAAAAACATAAAATTCAAAGATATTCGAGTAGCTACGTTTAAAAAAAAGAATTTGAATCAAATGGAAATTAAATATTCTATGAAGGAAGAAGCATTGAGCGAAAAAGTTTTGCTTTTCCAAAAAGTGCAGAAGAAAGTAAAGGGGAAAGGTAAAGGCAAAGGGAGAGGAAAAAGATAGAGGGATTGACGAAAGCCATGAAATAGAGTAGGTACCAGAAAGTGCTAAACAGCTTCAACTTAGCTCCAAATTATTCAAAAAAAACTGCATCTAAGTATTCGGATTTGAAGAAATTGTGTTCGGATGGAACAATTCCTAAAAGGTTCCACAGAGAGTTTCAGGAAATGCCCTATGATGGCAAAATCAGTGATGCACTCGTTGAAACAGATGAAGAAGATGAGGTTGCATCGGAGGTTGTGGAGTAGATTGTGGATAGATATCCATACTCTCCTCCTCAATCTCCGATGTCACTCCAGAGCTCCAATCAAAGTCATACTTGATTTTAAGTTACCCTAGTTTACGTTGCTAAAAGTATTCTTCATTCATAACATCACTGGTTACTATTTTTGTAGTTGATTGTATTTTATTACTCTAAAATAATAGTTTTTCTGAAAGAGAAATAGTGCATTACATCATTTTCTCCTAGATTACAAGTTTTAACTAGAAGAAACCTAATTATATTGTATTCATTTACAACAATAAAGTCTCGTTTTTCATTGGAATCCTGTCTTTTACTACACAAATAGCAGGCTATTTTTGTCACATACATGTATTTTACAACAAACGTCACAGTATTTCATAAAACTATTTTTGTCGTAATAACCAATTAACATGAAATTTTATGTAGTAAAAGCCACACTAACTCCTAAACTATAACACGTACTCTTTTCTGGTTTACATCAAATAAAAGTACTTAAAATTTTATGAAAATATTTCACAGATATATCAATATAACTATAAAAACCAAAAAAATACAATCAAAAACACGTGGATTTTTTTGTTTTTTGCCTCTCCTGAAAAGTAGCGTTTTGGCTTTTACGACAAGTGTTCCGCAAAGGGTCGATATGTGTCCCCATAACGTTTTATAAATTATGGAGTATGAATACTTTATAGATATATTTTTTCTATGTTATTGAGTCATCCAGTATTTTAATTTTGGCAAAAAAATAAATTATTGTTGAAAAATATATCGTATTTTTTTGTTTAAAACATCGCGAATGACTAACGAACTCAAATGATCAAGTAATGGTGATTTCAAATATGTACTTAAATAAATAAAAAAATATTTATCGCATCTTTTTAAAATTGAATTTTACTTTTTTAGTAAGTACGTACCTCCTTTCAAGTTAATAAAATCATATTTAATAATATATAACATTTATTTGCATCTCTTATACACCACAGGTGACAGGGACTGTATATGTCTCATCAATAATATGTATTATACAAAATCTATCAAACCAATCTTCACAAAACTTGACATAAATGTTATTTACAACACCCTTTGACAGTTTTATGTATTAGAAATTTCCATACTCTACTGCAGAGCTTATTGTTCTCAAAGGGTTAAGCCGATCCGGACAGAGTTGATAATCATAGCGAAGGTTTGTCTATTTTCCATTATCCGGAAATAATTATAATCGAGTTCGGTCACATGCTCTATTTGCAGAGCCGTCCTCGCGATTCAACCTAAGTCGCGATGCGCTATGTTTGACAGCGTCAGACCTGGATATTAGCGATCCCACAATTCTTGAATGTGTAGGCATTACACTACTTATTCATGTCAGAATGAGATCGATTGTTTCTTATTACACCATTGCACAACAAAAAAGGAGTGTAATGTGTTCAGGTTTCATCTATGTCTGTTTTCCGTTTTTTTTATTCCACCTTTACGTCTAAACGCTCGAACCGATTTAGAAAGATGTGGTATGGTAAGAATCGTTATATCACCCTGAGTGTCACGTGGTACTTAACTGTTCAAATGTCAAAGAAATAGTTGTCTAAATGTCCAAATCTCTAAATGAAATATATCGTGTTTAGTGTCAAATGAAAGGTCTGATTGAGTACATTCCGAAAATATATATGTACCTATCTATATAGATAAATACATAAACACAAAATTTCACAAAAAAAAAACGGTCGTCTGTAAAGTCGGTTTACTGACGATAGTTGAACGTGACAACGTCATAAGAAAATACTAATGGAATGGTTGCATTTGAAGCAGTTTCATTTAAGATTCTGATATTGTTTATTACAAACACCCAAAAATATATGCTTTTATACTCACCGATTTGACTACAACATGTAAATGTATTATTGTATAGCAGTATAATTGTATAATTGTTTATTGTTTAAAGTTTATTGTTTTTTTTAATTTGAAAGTTTCAAATCTCAAACTGTTAAATAACGGTTTGAGAAGCGTTTGAGCACGCTGCCCATCTAGCGCTAGGTAATACGTCGTAAATAAACAATATCAGCGACATTTTACCAACCGCTAGATAGCGCATCGTAATGATAGATAGCTATTCATACTTTTTTTTTTTTAATAAAAGTTGCTTATTTCGTTGCACTTCGTTGTACCCACAAGAAAATTGTCCGTTCAGTAATAACATTTCGTATATCAAGAATACATATAAAATTATGTCAAGAATTTAAATCAATCTAGTGATTTTCATTCGTACTATTTTAGACTGAGGTTAGTAAATAATTCTTGTCGCAACCGGTAGATGGCAGCATTAATATTGAATAATAAATATAATAAATGGAACGCCTCAGAGCGAGGTAACGCCGCATGAGTCATGTTTTTTCCTGCGTGCAGTAGGCTCCATCGATTTATAAGACGTTGTCACGTCAAAAACCCGCAATAAAAATAAATACAGTAGTTCACTTTTTGTAACGGCAGTCGTGTTTTTTATTCCTTTTAATATATTTACATGTTCTTTATGTATTCTGTTTTCTTTTGAATCTTTATGCCTTTACTTGTTCTGTATGTACTTATAATAATTTTAATATTACTTCCCATGTAAGTCTATGTTTAATATTACAATCTCAACGGATTGGTCATAACTGTAATGTTGATTTGTTTACGAAATAAATGAAATGAAATAGGTACGTCGATTCATATTAGGTAAAGGTATTGATTGAATGAGGACGTTATAGCTGACATGAGGTACTTAGTAGATATTATTTAATCATTGGTATAATTTATAAATTTAAATAGGTATGTCAAGAAATAATACAGTAATATGCACGACACAATTAGATTTCTACCCTAAAGATATTTATAGATAACTGCTTAAAAATTACTTCGTGGTCTTGAGATAATTGGACTTCGAATTTGGGGAAAAATTTCTTAACTCTAAATAAAAATGAAATCATTCCATCGACAGAAAAATCTGTTACACGGTGAATGTTGAAATTTATCACCAATAGGCATCGACGCGCCGGCGCTACAGCGTTACACTGTTGCCAGATCTACTTTATTCGCTGCTCGTGTAGCGGGCTGTGGGGAAACGGGGATACAACACAAGCACATAAAACACACACACATCCTCACCCACCGAAAAACCACGTGTTCTCTCGTCTGACTGCTGCGATATCGCAATTCGCAAGTAGTGTTGCCAACACTTAGCCGGTGCGCCCCCAAACGCAGTTGCGCAGAATAATAATAACAATGATGATAATAATGGCTAGCTTATTGCCTTGCGGTAATTATCAGCTAACCTATAACTTAAGTGTGTATTAGAAGTTTTGCGGTGGCTACACAAAATAAAATAAAAAATTATAAAAAAATACAGAAAGCTAGGAAAAATATATAATGACAGAACAAAATTATTAAAATGAAATAGAGAAGCAGAAGGACGGAAAAAGAATAATCGCAAATTTCAGCGGAAATATTGCTTATACATTGAGAAACATTCGACCCTATGACGTATCATCTTCCTATATAATGCTTCCTGTGTAAACGCGCCCTTTTCACCCGTCTTTGTATCGATCGAACCGCGACTTGTCGAGACACTATTAGTGTCCGACGCTAGGTGACGTCCGGCGTTAGGGGACTTCCCCCTATACTAAAAGTATACTATTATAAAATACAATGATTACTTATTAATTAAACTGTTTGCATATGCGAATACGAAACCGACCACTTTGCTGGCGCGATTGCAAATATTTTTGTGTCTGGAATCAAAATCACGAAAACAAAAAAAAATCTAATTTCGCGCTAGGTTGGTATGAAATGCTTATATGATCGGTGGTTTTGCCGTTGAGGCGGACGATCTCCGTACTTATGTAATTATATGCGAGGAAAGTCGCCTTCATTGAATAAGCCACCATTATACATTAGCTTGCGTGCACTGTTAGGTAACACCCCCTACAATGAAATTTTCGAGGGTTGAAAACATGCCATCGTGAGTTCCATTCCTATGGCTAGCTTTGTAAGGGTTAGCATTTTTATCCGCGCTAAAATTCCTCAAAATGCGCTAGATCACCGTCGGTTGTGTTGGCAACGCTGACGCGAGTGTCGAACAAAAAACGGCCGACCGGCGCGGCGCGGCGCAGGTGTCAATGCCAATTGGCACTGTGGCAGCGCGCGTGTGCCGTCAGCCCGTCGCGTCGTGAACATTGATATAATAATATATCGATGGTCCTGAATTAATATTGCAAAATGCGAAGTAGGTATTTACCTACCACACTACCACCCCTCAGTGCTCTACTACTTTGGTAGCCAATTGTTTCGCGCAGCTTGGGCCATAAGATCCAATTTGTTCTCGGATCGGCCCAACTCACGATTCAGCTCCTATTCAGAAGCCTTCTCGTGTGGAAGGCTACCCCGGGTACTGATGATTTGGTTTCTCCTGGTGGGATTGTCTCCCGGCGCAACTGGACGGTTTGCGCACCGTTCGGCGATGCCTATCGGAACTATTTGCTGAAGGAGTCTGGAGACTGGAAATGGAGTCTGGAGACTGGAATGGGCAAAATGCCTTTGGTCCGCGTTAGATTCAAACTGAATCACCGCTGAACATACGGCAGGTAGAGCCCTGCGCAAGTGACTTCGGCCGGTGACCGGTCGGGAGGTTGGATTCTTCCAAAACTGGTAGTCAGGGGGTGAGGCTGCCTGCTGATTACCTTTCCCGGCGCCTCGCCGTAAGGCGTTGGTCTCTGACGGGCATGTTGGCAAAGCTAGACAGTAGATTTGTAAGTATTCTACGCTCATCCCAAGGCTGAAAGAACGATCACATATCGTTATAACAGCCTGCGGTGACGGGTTCGCCCGTTCTAGTCGACACCGCCCTACTGCTCTACTACTGGATGTAACCAGATAATTGCTCTAGATGAAAGATAAGTGGCTGATACGGATAGACTTGACTTTTAAAAGGCATTCGATTATATGGGCTGAGTTTTTAATTAGTGACATCCTTGAAGTGGATGAATCTGTACGTACGATCATATAAGCAGCTTTGATGTTTTAAAAATGGAGAAACACATTTTTTTAAACAGTATAAAAAGTTAGGCGCGTTGCGCCATCTAGCGGTAAGTTTCTGGAAAAAACCGTTTTTCAGTAAAATTTTTTTCAACTTATTGTTTTTAATAGGTAATGCAGTATAGCGTTTTTTTGTATGTCATCTCTATTAGTTACCCTGTTATAAAAGTTGAAAAAGGTTTAAGTAGGTATTTACATTTTCGTAAAGGTTTAAGTATTAACATTGGTTTAAGTATTTTCGGTTGTCATCTAAAGTTCAAAGGGCGCCCTTTAAAAATCACTTTGTTTCACCATTTCATCAAAATATAAGGCACTTACAGTGTGTTAAGTTTTCATTTAAACAAAATATCGCGAAACATATTAAAATATATATAAACAGTGGGTAATTCGGATAGGTCTCGATGTGAGGCATGTAAATAGTTTTTATTGACATCGATTATTGGGGCCACTGTATATGCTTCTAATAATAAAGGTTTTTTGTTTTGACCTTCCCCTTACTGAGCTTAAAAAAATACGCGTGTCCGGTGCTGTGTAGTCAGTACACAAGCAAAAATGAGAGATTTAGAAGCGGAAAAATATGAATATCCATAGCAAATCGCTATAATTAATGATATTTGAAGTCAAAAACGATAATAATTGACGTCTAATACATGAAAAATGTCTGAAAACATGAAAAAACCATCGGCCTACAGCAACAAAACGGGCGCGGGGACGACTCGGAATGGAGATACTTACTGACGACTGACCAGTGTCGCGCTCGGGGTGTTCACTGTTCGTCGTTCGGTCGGTATATTACCAGGGATTTCAAACCTTTTAGAATATTTGTTTTGTGAAACAGAAAGATAGTAAGTGTATAGAAATAATTTTTTGAAGAACAAATCAAAACATTAGTAATTATATTATTTATAATTTTAAATCTAAGAGCAATAAACAAAATTACGAAAATTAACACAAAAAATAAGTAAGTAAAAAACATTACAACAGAAAGAGAAAAGCCAAATAAATTAGACAAGTATTTTTTTTCACAATTGCTGCAAAATCGTATTTTACAATCTATTAAAACTAAGAGCAATAAACAAAATTACTAAGATTAACGCAAAAAATAAGTAAGTAAAAAAAAATCTTACAGAAATACGAATGCCAATAAATTAGACAGCTATTGTTTTTTCACAATTGCTGCAACAAAAGTATTTTTTTTCTTTTCTGTGGCTTGTACACACCGATTTTTGGCAAGTGTGGCAAACTATTGTGCTTCTCTTTTTTGCATTGTACGGGCAGAATCTGCATGTTTTCGACGGTGCTCGCGACACTGATTTGCTTGTTGATTCACATGATCGATTTGCTATATTTTCATTTGTATCAGCAGTTACAGGTGACATTTGCTGATAATAGGATAGAACAGTGTCAAAAGCATCTTGGTGTTGTTTATGGAAATTAGTCGTATTATTTTTTCTTCTTATAATGTTGGGTTTAGCCAATTCTAGGCTAAGCTCCCTTATAAAGCATTTTCTTTTGCTTCTGTTATTTTTTTTCCACGCTGGATATTTTTCAATCCATAATAAGTATGTATTGAGAGCTGCGATGTCTAGCATTTCTATGAACAAGCGAAACGGCCATCTTCTTGTCGATCTTACGCATGAGTACTCAGCGGTCATTTTGTCACCTGTATCAACGGCACCTTTAGTTTTATTGTAATGTAGAATAATTTCTGGTTTTTTGGCTTCGGTTTGGCTAATTTCATTACCCAGAAATTGAGTTGATAGGAGCAAAACCGCTTTATTTTGCTGAGGCACATATGACACCAATGTTTTATTTGGAGTAAAACCAAACAGGCTACTATGCAATGGCCTTTCTTTAGACGGTAAAAACTCCTTGGGTATTTCCCTTTTATTTTTCCTCAGTGTGCCAGTTAGAGTCAGATTTTTAGACAGAAGATTGTCTGCCAATGGGACTGATGTAAAAAAAATATCTGTTGTTATGCCCCCCCTGTTTGTGCCTTATTGAGGTTCCAACAATTCCATTACGACACGATTGCCTTGATCTATTTCTCGTTTATTATTTATCATGCCAGTGTATACTTGCATGTTACATATATATGCTGTTTTAGCATCCGCTGCCAACCATATTTTTATGCCATACCTGGCTGGCTTGGACTTCATATATACCCGAAATGGGCAATTGCCTCTATACGCCGCCAAACGCTCATCCACGGTTATGTCAGTCGATGGAGAGTAATTCGATTTACATGCATCTACTAATTTACTATAAATTGATTTTATGGGCTCTAGTTTATCTAAAGATGCTTCATATCTCTCCGGCCTTGTCTCTCTATTGTCAAAACGGATCTGAATAAAAATGGTTATAAATCTGTCACGAGACATAGCTGCTGTGAAAAATGGCTGAGAGAATGGTTCTTCACTTGTCCACAACTCATTCAAACTTAGTTTTCTGGTACGGTTCCTGCCGGAAGCAAGCATTATACCAATAAAAGCATATATTTCGTCTTTGGATACCTGCTCGATCCTTTTCCCGGGTATACGTCCCAATTGACGAGTTGTTTCTTCGCATATTTCTCTCACCATATCCTCGCTTATAAATAAAGCAAACATTCCTCTCATTGTGTTAGCATGTTTGCTACCATTTTTCAGGCCAGAAGTTTCGGTGACAATATCGCATTGCCGACGTCTCGAAGACGATTGTGGTAATAAACTCCATTCAAATCCATGTCTTGATACGAGTTTTTCTCCTTCGTCTTCACTTTCACTAGCCGAATTGGAGTCCGATTTTTCTGAATGTTCAACGAAATCTTCAGTGTCTGTTATGTCATCGTTCATTTCAAACTCTACATCACTATCATATTCTAGTTCTTGAACTATTTCTTTTTCAGTTAATTTTCTTCCAGTCATTCTTCCTAAAAATTGTAATATAACGTAATATAATATAAGACAAACGTATATAATATAAGAAACAACGACAAACTGTAATATAACGTAATATAATATACACTTTTTACACTAATAATAATAGGTAGGTACCTATAATAGGTACCAATAGAATATTCACAAACATATAAAAGAGTACATACGTAATAATTGTTGGGAACCCCTGCGCAAGTTCGTCACTAGTGGAATTTTACTGCGCCGAGCGAACAACAACAACTGACAAGATGAATCACGAATCAACGAAATCAGTCGACAGGCCATTTAGAACGGCCTGTGACGTCTACCACTAGGCCTTTTGCCTTTTCGTGGGGCTTCTCTTGAATCGGGCCCATAGGCCCGACTTTCATGGGTATGGCGTCTCAGGGCTGTTCACCCTGAGGCAGACTTAAATAGGTATGCTTCTCTCGAGGCACGAGGCAGGTCTGTTTGAAGGACCATATCCAGCAGCCTGGTGTTCTCCTCCTTCGTGCCGATTTGGCACGCGCGAACGAGTTCCAGCAGCTGAATTACGGTCAACAAGACCAGCTCGTCGTTCTCGAGGCAGCGCATCTCGTCCAGGTATTCTTCTGGATATTATGGCATTTCTGGCTGGGGTTGTGGGGGTGGTGTAATCGCACTTTCTTCGTCCGTTTGGGTGCATGCGGACGCTGTGGTTGCTGTGGGCGTTTGGGAGCAGGTGGACTGGGCGGTCGCCTCGACCTCCATCCCCTCCTGCTGCGGACGGGGCCCTGTTGACTGCTGCTGCAGTGGCTTCGAGCGGCGTCGCCGGTTCTTCCTCTCCACAGCTGGCTGCTGTGGAGTGGCCGGCGGCGCCGGCTTTTTCCTCCACGACAAGGGCTCCGTAGGGGCGGCGGCAGGCTGAGACTTCGCCTGCGTCTTCCTCGGCGCTGGGCGTGGAGGAGGCGACGAAGGCGCGGCGGCGGTCGAGGCACCCGGTGAGGCGCTTCGCGGTGTGGCTCGCGGAGGAGCGGTGGCTGCTGCACGCGGAGCACCCTGCTGCTTCCGCGTCGTCTGGCGGATTTCCGCTAGGAAACTGGGGCAGCGCCGGTTGTTGGCGGGGTGCTCCTGCCCGCAGTTTCCACAGGTTGCTCGGGCGGTCTTTGGCCGAGGGCAGTTTTTGGCAGCGTGCTCCTCGCCGCAGCAAACGCAAACCTGGGGCCGGTGGCAGTTGTGGCTGCTGTGCCGGAACTTTTGACAGCGGTGGCACTGCTTGGGCCCGTTCCGGCCTCTCCAGCTCTCGATGGTGACGGGCAGGTACCAGATGTCCGGGAGACTGAATATCTTGCGCCAGCCCTCGTTCTTTCGAATGACAACGAAGAACAGCGCGCGCCGCCCTCCATGGATCAGGCGCGCGTACGTCGCTTCAATGTCTTTAGCCGCCAGCCCTTCGATGACCTCCTGCTGGGTGGTGTTAGCCGGGAGGCCCCGAATGGCTATCTTGGCGTACTTTTCTATCGGCGGCGTGTAGGTGTGCCACGCCACCGAGTTGCCAAGGGTGTGAAGGTAGGCCTGGACGACGCGGTACTCTGCATCGTCGGCCGGGCGGAATCTGAGGCCGCCGCCGCGTCCGAGCGGTGCGACGTTCGGCGCACGCCCCAACTTCGCGCGGAGAGCCTTCAGGTGGTCGGGCCACCTATCGAGCTTGTCCACGACGATGGGTCGGGGGCGCGGCGCCTGCTTCGGCAGAAGCGGCGCGGGCGGCAATGGTGCTGGGACCGCATCGCTGCGGCACGGCGTCGGGCTTTTCCTCGCCGCTAGTTGGGCGTAGGTAGGCTCGTCTTCGGAGTCCGAGGGTACCGGCGAGCCGAAGATCTGTTGATGATCGACGAAGGAGTCAGGGGAGTCGACTCGGCGACGCTGCGACTCCCTATGCCGCTCATCTTCTGGAGACGCGGGGTCTCTCACACGTTTCCTCGGTGTCGCGATCGGAATGAGCGGCATGTCCAGGCCCCGAGTCACTGGTGGGCTGTGCGGGGCGGCAGCAGCTTCGGCGGAGTTGGCAGCAGACTGCATTTCGAACCGGAGATACTCGACGGCACGAACTTCACGGCGAGGACCGGAGACGGCGCTCGACGGTCGACTCGCGGCGGCAATATTCAGCGCGGGCGGCGGAGCGGAGCAGGCGACCGTTCGGAACGGACGCCGGGCACTGAATGGCTGACAAGATGTATTCCTTGCGCTCGCTTTATAGCGACCTTGGTGAGAGTGAGACGTGATGAATAGCGTCGTACTCCCACTCCCGCACGCTTCGAGCCCTGTACGTCCCACCCCACCACTGTTCAATGTTCATATGATGCAAACTGGCACACGCTAAAATTATTTCCGATTTTCACAAAATACCTTAGATGTGCCTAATAGGTACTGATTATTAGCAAAAATATTGTTTAATTTAATGGGTAAATGTATAACAGAGGATTACCTAAAATCTGAAACCCGAATTTACCATATTTACGGAGATATAAACGGTTATTAGAAGCAATGCGTACTAGATACACAGCACCGGCAATGTAAGGTTAAATATGGCTATCTATTAAATATGGCTCGCCCTAAACCTAAAAAACGGAACCGAATAAGAATAGGAGCCAGGGCCTATACAAATTATTCTGAAGAGATGCTTACTCTTGCAGTGGAAATGGTTCGCAACAAAACTAAGACATCTTACGATGCCGAGAAACAATTCGGAATACTACGCCGTACAATAGAAAAAAGGGCACAAAATTTACACACTAACAAACCTGGTCCCACGGCACCAATAGGAGGAGCTCGAATTCGTAAAAGTGCTTATTGTGGCTTCGGATGTCCATTACAACAGTTGGATTTCCGCATTGTTTTAATTGATTACTTTAAAAAAACAATAAAACCCACATTTTCAATAACAAAACTCCAGGTGATTGATTGGTGGATCAGGATTTTTTTTAATAAGACACGACGATAAGCTTACTGTGAGGTCAACACAAAACATTAAAAGAGCTAGAGCCGAAAAATCCCTTCAAGATTTTCAGATAGGTATAAGTACTTTGAAAATTTGAAGAACTCTGTTGAAGATGTGCCGGCAACTCATATACTTAATTATGACGAGACTAAATGACCCGTGGTCGGTCAAATGCATACTTCGGCGGGGAGTAAAATATCCGGAAAGAGTCGTTAACTACACTACCCAAAAGGTTGTATGTCTATAATGTTTTCAGGAACTTTCATTATTATTAGGCTACGCGGTGACAGACGGGGGGAGAAACCCCGCCCACCACCCGGGCAGTTCTAACGACATCGGTCGTTTTATCTGCCCGGGATATCGTGCATCGACAACCTCACGCGTACCAGAAGGGTATTACGTGAGGGGTGGACGAACGGAGACATGGAGGAAGATTCTCCTGGTTTCTACCCCCTCCGGCACCCCGTGAACCGTTTATTTAATCATAGAAATATCAACAATTCACTTACTATCTAACATTATAAAATATACAAGTTTTAGCTTACGTACTAAAGTTATAAACAGAGTAAAGAAAAAAAAGAAATAAATATCATTTAGTAGGGTGAATGGTGGGCGATGAGATGGTGAATCCATGCTACTGGAGAACCTGCAAGAAGACACGCACCCACAGGGGCGGCTAGGTACGTCACAATACAAAATGGGCGACTTCGGGCGATGAAGCAGCCTCTGGACAGTTTTCAGGAACTGCCAATGGTGATCTTTTAGCCCCGTACGTCGTTTACAAATCGGAGAAAATGTGGACGCAATGGTGCAATGGAGGTCCAAAGAGGGCGCTTTACAATCGCAATAAAAGTGGCTGGTTCGACTCCGCTATGTTCATGGATTGGTTTACAGCGATAGTAATGCCGTGGGCTCAGCGTCTGGAAGGCACGAAGCTGGTTATAGGAGACAACCTTTCCAGCCACATCAACGTAGATATGGTAGAACTTTGCGAGCATCACAACATTAAGTTCGTATTACTACCACCCAATTCAACGCAATTAACCCAGCCCCTCGACGTAGCATTTTTTGCCCCATTAAAACGAACGTGGAGGAAGATCCTTAAGAGTTACAAAATTGAAAACCCAATACAGACGTCACTTAACAAATCCATTTTCCTTTACTTTTAAAAGAGCACGAGATATGGAAGCAGGAAAACAAACAACAATTAGAGAACCAGAAAATAGACATTAATGAACGACGACTAGAGTTTGTTGTGGCAAGTAATGCAAAAGGGGAACAGGAAAGTAAACAAACTGAGAAGGCATGCAAAGTCGAAAGTTTATATACTACTGGACAAGAAATATTGATAAACTTTAAAAATAACAAAAATACAAATAAGTAATACTGTGGTCTGATTACGAAAATTACCGAGAGCGAAAGCATTTTTTCGGAAGTCATGAGGTTTAAAAATGGCGGGATTTACTGGTAGGGGAAGTGGGGGCAAAACCGCCCCCATAACAATCAGTCGATTAAAATATAGAGAAAATAAAGCAATTTAGTCATTTTCACGGCTTTATTTAGTGACTGTACTATTAGTTCACACAATTGAAGTAGTTTTTAAATACAAAAACATCATAAAAAGTAGTTATGACCTCAAAACTGTATTAATATAAAAAAACGGTGTTGCCCCTACAGTGGGGCACAACCGACCCAGCAATTTTCATTGGGGGCACAACCGATTTTTGCCGTTATTGGCAAAAGTCACAAACATACTCGAAATCGTCTTCTTCATCTATGCCTGCACAGGCATCGTGAGCCCATCCAGGACATTTTGTACATTTAATCCAACCACCTGTTGACTTAGATTTAGAGTACATATCTAAGCAAAATATGCATTCATTATCTTTATCTTCATCTTCACTATCGCGTTTAGCTTTCTTGATCGGTTTTTTCACTGCTTGTGTTTTCTTTCGCTTTAATTTTTTATTTGTAGTAGTTTCAGGCGTCTTTTTTTCGTTAAATTCCTTTGTTGTTAGTGGGGTCTTCTTGCCTATACCTTTGCCTTTTGTAATACGTGGAGTCTTTATTTTAAATTCTTTGTCTGCAAAAGCAGCTTCCAGTTATGATTTGTACGGAGAACCTGTCAAAATGGCAGTCTTCCCTTTTATTTTTGTTTGGCGAGACGTTGCCGGTCTTCCTTTATCAGGCAATTTAATGAGGTCTCTGGGAGATATGAATTTAAATGTGGATGTTGATGGTTGTGGTGAATGGGCTTGGTTAAAATGGTTGGAAGACTGTGCTTGGTTGGTTGATTGTGGAACTGGTTTATTATAAACAAATGTAGATGTTGATGGTTGTGGTGAATGTGCTTGGTTGGAAGACTGTGCTTGATTGGTTGATTGTGGAACTGGTTTGCTATGAGTTGATCCGTAACTGTCATTGCTGAATATGGCATTGAACTGAAGGGGTAGTGATGTTGTAACGTTATGCTCGGATGGGATTGGTTCCGTCTGGTGCATTGAATGTGGAAGAGACGCGCATGTTATTTCATCATCGTGTGAAGTAGCTTCCAAATTATCCTAAATTAAAGGTGGAAGGATCGAATCTGACGCATTTGATTCTTGGGAATCACTGTCATGATTATCTTCTACCCGGGGAAGTCTAGAAGTTTCAGTGACAGCAGCATTTTCTACTGTTGCTTGTAGCTGCGGAGCATCTGGCCTGTTCGTAGTTTCTGCGGGGTCAAACCCAATCTTCAAAAATGTCAGGGTTCAAAGGATAAATGCCTGTTGCTCTGAAACTGTTAACAGCCGTCAACATTACAGCCGCTTGCATGTAAGCCATTCCAAATAATTCTGGGACCTGAAGCTCAGTCACCATCCTTGGATAATTTTTACGTAACCATTTCTTCACTTCTGTTGAATAATATTGATTTAGTGGTGACATAAAGCCAACGTCCAGTGGCTGGATATTGCGGGAACAGTGGGGCGGAAAACAAATGACAATGACGTGGTTTTCTCGAGCCTTGTTGATGAAAGACAAATTTTTGGTATGCGTAGAGTGGCCATCTAATAATAATAATATCAGCTTTTCCTTTGTTGGTTTTGTGTGAGACAGAAAATGATCAAACCACGTCAAAAATATGTCCGTTTGCATCCAGCCACTTGGATGATAAACTGCAACTGAACCTGGTGGAGCCCTATCCAAAATGTTGAGATTTTTGGGTGCTCTGACCCTTGGAAAAACGAATAGAGGTGGGATATAGTGACCTGATGCACTCATACAAATTTCAATCGTGATTGTCTTACCACGTTCAGCCGATGTTAGAGAGCCAACCTGAGGTTTTCCTTTTCTGGCCAGGACTTTTGATACTTTCTTGGTACAGTTGAAATTCCGGTTTCATCAACATTATAAATTTGCTCAGGGGATATCTTATGTTTGTCCATTGTTTCACTAAGCAAAGCAAAAAAATTACCGACTGATACCCTGTTGAAACCCATGGCCCGAGCTCCTGAAGTTCCTTCTGGTTTACGCAGGGTTATGATTGGATTCCTTTTCAGAAAATTTTCCACCCATATGTACCCAGCCATCCCAGTTTCTTTATCAAAACAATGTTTTATGTTATTTTTTTCTGCTAAATTGAAAGCAATCTCCCGCAAATCCTTCACAGTAGGTAATAGGAAACAGACGGCTTTCCAGGTGCAGAATGTGATCCACCATTTCTCTTTCTTGATCTTTTCTAAAGACAGTTTTGAAGTTCCCAAGCCCTTTAGCTCATATGTTTTCAATATCCTTCAACACACCCTTAATATTTTTTACTCTGTCTCTAAGAGTACTAGTAGGCACATTAAAATTCTTGGACGCTTTTTTGAAGCCCATTTCTTTATTAATAACAGCCTAAACAGCTCTTTTCATGGAACGTTCACTGCCGCGTTGTACAGCGCACGTAGTTCCGTACCATTTTCAAATTCCAACTATTGCTTTTGTACCTAGAAATGCAAAACGTCAAGCATTAAACAAAAATAGTATACAAAAATATGTTGGGGGCATAACCGCACCCTATGCAGTTGTGCCCCTATGTGGTTTTGCCTCAGGTACTCGTTTTAAACATTAACGTTCGCTGTGTCTGGTAATTTGAGGTTAGATTACTAACAAACGATGTAAACAATACCCAATAAAGAGCTCTCAAGTTAAGTAAAGGACTCAATCATAAAACTAGTAATCGGTCCTACCTTTCGCATCTATAAAATTGTTACGTAATTATAAACAACTTACCAAATTTAACAAAAATGCAAATAACTTTTTCTTCGCACAACCAGCGACACGGACACTACATGACAAGAGAGCGGCCATTGAAAATGTGTGACCATGTCGAAAAAAATGTTGCTATTCAAAAGAAATAAACCACGAAATGGTAAAAAACGGTTGTGCCCCCATGTGCGGTTATGCCCCCACTTCCCCTACACAGTTCCAGATACAAGTATTGTGTTCGATGATGACATAATGCAAATTTTACCCAATCCTTATAAAAACCGGCGCGGGATTTTATATTTTGACTTTAAATTTAAATATAAACTAGAATAATAAGTTTAATTGTAATTTGTTTAAAAATAAATACCCAGTAAAATCATTTTTTTTAAATCTACTGTATACTACTCTTCTTCGATTCCTGAAGTGACTGGTTCGTTTCGTAACAAAGCCATTGATAGTAACAAAGCCAATGATGATTTACAATATTTTATTTATTTATTTATGGTAAACCTACATAGTTTGCAACAAGCGTACACAAATCATAGTTAATAACTACACTTAATCAAAGAATAAAATTTACCTTAAAAATTACTAAACCCACTGTAAGTTAACCCCTCGCGGCCCGCGGTTTAAATTTTAATGTGTGCCTTACGGCCCGTAAGAAATTCGCGAGTCTCAAAAAAAAGATGGCGTTTCAGAAAAAAAACGATTACTCCGAAACTGTCACACCGATCGTCTAAAAAAGACCTGTTTTATGTTCCTATTGAAATTTGCTATTAGATATTTGTAACGTCGTTATGTAAAGCAATAAAGATTATTCATAATTATTAGTCAAAGTTGTACTAACATAATTAGCGGTCGGCCTCGCCTGGCCATTTCGGGCCGTCTGGGGTTCGACGGTAAATATCAATTCTGGACGTTTCGGGCCGTCTGGTACGCGAGGGGTTAAGTAATAACTTGTTTCAGGGCAACAATTTGAAACATAAGCAAAATAAGTCCAAATGTCACACATATTTGTTTAAAAGCAGTAAAACCAATATTATATTAAAAAAAAGAAACTAAAAGAATATAATCACAATATCATGTAAAATTTATAATAATTTAAAATAGTTACAGATAACAACAATATAACAATTAATTGAAAAAAGAATAATAATAGTCACAAAGAACTAGTCAAATATAGCTAGATAGTGAAGAGTCCTTAGTATATTCTGGACGTTCCAGGCCCAACCATCCACGAAAGCAGTTATTTCTTAAATCTTGATGTACTTACTTCAGCTGATCTATATGCCTGCATGTAGTATTTTATTTATCTTCGGCCCATATATTATTAGGGAATACAAAACTAGATATTTAATTTTAAAAAATTAAAGTACCTAATAAAAAAACAGACAGCACAGATATAAAATATCTGTGATAGGCTCAACCGTTGCTCGCGCATTATTTATCGGTCTGCAAGCTACGAGCGATTTAATTAGGATTGTAGTTTGCCACACATGAATTTCGACCGGCCCTCACTGTGATGACCGAATAAATGCGATCACATCGAGTTCGTGGAAATAAATTTTCCTACCTAAATTTGTTGTGTTTAGCTTTGATATGTCTGATTAGACCCGTCTTGGAAGCAGAAGAGTGGTTACATTCAGCACAAGTAAACTTTATCTTGAGATGAACTGAGTTAATATGTTTATTTAAATTTGTTCGCGCTCCAAAGTGGCGATTGCATGTGTTGCATTCGAACGGTGTCAATTTTCGGTGCACGGTATTGATATGTTGAATTAAGCCGTGTTGCATTAAGAAAGCCCGATTGCATTGATTACATTCATATTCTTTTATTTTGCGATGTACGCCATTCATATGTATTTTATAATGTGATAAAGTTGAAAATGCTTTGTTGCATTCGCTGCATAGAAATACCTTCGATTGGATGTGCGTGAAATTGATATGAACATATAAGGCGCCGCGTTGAGAGAATGATTTATTACATTCCTCACATTGATATATCAGTTTTCTATGTATCGAATTAACGTGATTCTTTAAACCGCTTGTCTGTGTAAAGGCATTATCACATTCTCCACATTTATATTTTCTCAATCGGCGATGAACTCCATTTACGTGATCAATAAGACTCCGCCTAGTCGCGAAGCCACGGTCACACTTCGCACACGGAAACTTCTTTCCCTTGGACACATAACAGTAATTGCAAAACAAAACTATCTCATTGTTATGTTTGACTACCTTCATAGGTCGTCTTGTGTCGAGATGGCTATCGCATGCGACGCAGGCGAAATTATCCAATTTCGTCACAAATACTTTAAACTCTTTCAAAACCACCTCCTCTTTCTCTTCCTTGACAAGCGGTTCGACAGGATCGCTTCCTTCTGACTTAATTATGCTAATGTCATCCTCATTGAAATCCTGAAAGTTTTCTTCAGTGTCGGATGAATCTGGTTGTTCCTGTTTAACATGGACGTCACTCTCCATCGTCACTTCGACTTTTGTAATTTCGATGGTTTCTTCGCTTTCTTGCCGTTTCATTGTGATTTAATGCTGATCAAAACGAAATGTCTAAACACTTAGCAAATACACTGCAGCAGTAGAGCGATCAGTAACGCAGGCACATAATTTTGACAGCTGTCACTTCAGGGTATTTAATTGCCAGCAGCAAATATTATTTATTTCATTAGGTGGCGAAAATATAATAGTGGCAACAATGAGCAAATATTGCTTTCTATTACGAAGTAATTTACCGTTAGGGGCTCTCTCTAGACGATCAAGCATGCTCGTCAAGCATCGCGCCGCGGGCTGGGAAGAGATCGTAAACCGCAGGAAATATGCAAATATTTATTTTTATTATTTACCTACCAAAAATGCCTAATTTTGTAGTTTATACCAGGGAGTCACGTTAAGTAGACGTAATTAATTGACGAATGACGTGACTCCCTAGTATAAAACTACAAAAATAGGCATTATTTAAGACGATTGCATGCTTGTCAAGCATCGCGTCGCGGGCTGGGAGGGGATAGTAAACCGCAGGAAATATGCAAATATTTTTTTAATATTTGCCAAAAATGCCTAATTTTGTAGTTTATACCAGAGATTCACGTTAATTAGACGTAATTGATTGATGAATGCGGTGACTCCGTGGAATAAAACTACAAAATTATGCATTATTGGTAAATATGAAAAAAAATATTTGCATATTTCCTGCGGTTTACGATCCCCTCCCAGCCTGAGACGTGATGCTTGACAAGTATGCTTGATCGTCTAGAGAGCCCCTTAGATACGTTAGCTAAAAAATAGGTAATACAGATAAAAATCAAAATCAAAGGAGCGAGGAATGTGAGACTAAAAAGTATGTAATCAATATTTATTTCATCGATAATCATCAATATCATTTATTTTGGAATAAGTAGGAAATTAACGCAAGAGATTAAAGAAGGGTCGTTTGGTCGTTTCAAGAGCGACTGACAGTACCGGGTTATATTTGGTAAACATTTGAAAAAAATATTTGCATTATTCCTGTTTACTATCCCTTCCCAGCCCGCGACACGATGCTTGATAAGCATGCTTGATCGTCTAGAGCGCCCCTAACCTTTTCCTAACAGTCGGCGACCCTGCATCAATGTGACATTATAAGGAAACACTAGCCAGATGATTTGGCGTGCGATGTTTGTTATTATGTGACGTTAACTATGATACGGCAGCATTAAATAATGGTAGCAGTCTATAGAGTACAATATAGGGCCGTTATCAGATGGTTATCAGGGGGTAAGGGGGGGATGAGGTAATCATAGAGAACTCTACATTCGCGATAATATCGTGAATATGAAAGTCTCTAACCACAGTTACCACAAAACATAGAACAAACGCACGCAACCCCTTCCCCCCCGCGGTGAAAGATATAGCATCTTGTATGGTAATGTTGCCAACCAAGGTTTCAGAAAAACTGGGGATAAATAGCCAAATAATTGTGGAAAACCCATTAAAATGAAAAAATAAACGTTTAGCATTTAGATAACGTTTAGCATCACACAAAAAAAACCTTTAGACCTTTAGTTACAACTATAGTTAGCAACGCTGGCGTATGGGCAATTGCCCTACGTGTGTCGCAATTGTCACGCCGCGGTTCCGCCAGTCAGTGTCCTCCGTTCGTAGCGTTCGGTAGTGTCCTAGTGTCCAGCGGTATAGTGTCGTTTTTGCATTTGTTCAGTGAAAATGGTCTCGTGTGCAGTGATAACATGTAAAAATCGAAGCGGCAAAAGGAGTAACCCAAATGGAGGGTTGTCATTTCATCGGTAAGTGCACAAAGGAACATCTGTCTCAAGATCTAATTATAAATAAAGAAAGTCTTATTATTAGGGTACTTACTACATTCTCAGGTATAGATTTTATAGAAAAAGGTCGTATTATAGAGTTTCGCCTTCCCAGTTATAAACCTAATAGAAAAATAAGTATTTAAGGGTTTACACATTTAAAGGCAAAATACTTAATTACTTTTCTACTTAAAATCTATTTTAAATAAATAATTATGTATCTTTGGGATATATAATAAGTATTTTATTTAATGAGTTTTTAATAACACAAAGTAGGTAGGTAAGTACCTACTATTAAATGAATATATTAGATATATGTAAAATGTTAATAAATACAATGTTTTAGCTAATAAATGATACAAATTATTCCTGCTAATGATATTTAAATGATTTAATAACTTTCAAATGATTTATTACACAGTATTATTCACCCAGATTCACAGTTGACCTTGCACTACAGTATGTATGGCTGGGCGCTGCGCACTATCCGCCCTCCGCCCTCTATCTCAAAAACGGTTGAGCGCATAAAAAATATTTGATACAAAATTTGTCGAAAATCGTATGCTCTACATTTTTTATCACAGATGTTAACGTCATTGGAGCTATACAAACCTAGATAATCGCTAAAAACCAATTTTGGTGACCTTTGACCTTGAATAACTTTCGACGCAGACACGAGATTTTATGAGACTTTTGAGACAACTTATAGAACGCCGAAATAAATGTGTATACGAATTTCCAGCTTATTATCTCTCATTCCGAGATTTACCCTCTCTTTTTGCTAAAGTGACTGCACAGTGGTAGTTAAAACAGAGCATTTTGGCTACCTTTCTAGGCTACATACAGATGGCGCTGATACTGAACTGAACTTCCAGTAATTTATTTGGCCATCTATAAATGAATGGTATTTTATTAAGGACAAATTGATTAGAAACCCCCAAAATTTAACCAGTGATAACAAATAACATTCAATTATTAGTGCGATCCACAGCATTTTTATTTAGGCTAATTACATCACAGAAATAATACGGACAGATAGAATGCTATCTATTAGTCTATCTGAATATTAAATGCGTAATTATTACGTATTCAAACCTGTATACCATTTTTTTTTTAAATAATGTTTATGTAGGTAAATAATATTAAAATAATAATAGCTATGATTTAAAAAATCGTTTGTTATTATATTGTTATTTTAAATCGTATAGGCGTGTTTAGAGCGCCATCCACAGTGCGCAGCCATACTGTGTGCCGTGTGCGGATATACCACGAAAGTCGCCATATTGAACAAAAAATAGAAGATAATTCAAATTATCTACGCTTTGCATTTCGTAGTAAAATCCTGGTTACCAAATCGTAGTACGACATTGAGCAATCTAATACGTTATTCAATGCTAAAATCAATCTATTCCCGCATACCTGGAAACTAACCGGATGAGTGAATGAGTGCACGCATGAGTGGTTCCTTCGGCGACCCGTCACAGACGGTCATATTATTCATATTCATATTCATTTTATTAGTATACTGGTATACAAGTCAGATACAGGTTAGCAAACAAACATTTTTTTATCGTAAACAAAAGATAAAATAAACAAAACAAAACGAAGGAAAAAACACAATAATAATGTAAAAAGAAGAAATACACGACAAAATGCAAAGAGATCATTAAATATTTTTGCCACCAAAGCATTTTAGACTTCACTCGAGTAATATTCCTCCAGTGAGTAAAACGCCTTATCTGTATGGTATCTCTTAAGGCGTCTCTTAAACACGTCAAGAGATTTCGCCTGCCTAACGTGCTCGCGGAGTTTGTTGTAAACCGCTGGGCCGGCGATTTAGACTAGCCTCTCCGACTTGGATAATACATGACTTACCGAACGTAGCAAGCTACGGGATCTTGTTGGATAGTGATGATGCACACCATTCACTTCAAAATCGGCTAGATTTCTGCGAACGAACAGCGCTACTTCCATTATATAATTGGACGGCAGCGTCATGATGCAGTGATATTAAACATACGCTGGTAGAGTAAAATTAAATATAATAATAGACTTACTGTGCTGCTGGCCACATTGCTTCTTTAATTTGTATTTTTCTTGACATCCTAAAAAAATTAATTAGTAGATTAAATAAAGTACCTACCTACTTACACTTGAGTTACATAATCTATTAGTAGGTGTAGGTAACTAGGTGTTGTAGGTTGCAGATAATAATAATTATCTATTAGCAGGTAACTAGATAGGTATAGAAAAGGGAACGCGAGAAACACCTACTAAGCAAAAAAAATCGGTTGTGTCACCCCAAAACTTTCCCGATTGGCGGCAGAAATTAAAAAATAATATGCAAGTGGACTATTCACATTGACCCTAACTATATTGGCGAAAGAAATAAAAAAACCGGTACCGGTACGGTGTAATCCAGGTACCACGAATTTGTATGGCAGGTACCCCAACCGTTGGTCGTAAGTACCCAAAAAACTATACTATCCGCAGTACAAAGTGGCGACTCGGGCAATAAAAGACAGTTAACGTAGGAATGGTACCATGTCGATAAAATATTTATCGTGTATATAATAATTTACCTGCTAAAATTAGATAGATAGATAAAATTCCTAGATTTAGCCAAAAGCGGTTAGTAAATACCGTAATAGGTGGTAAGTAGCTAACCGATTAGGACTAATAATTGTGGTAACCGTAACAGTGCGATTTCGTCATTTTATGACATTTAACGACACTTTTGTCAAATTAGTTTCCGTCTACTATTACTATTGTACGTATTATATACGTCATTAGGCATTATTGATAACAAAATATTCTGCTATAAAAGGCTTAATGTCAAAGAGCATAACTCATTCGTTACACAAACTCTATTTGTGAATCTACATCATGATGGAAGATTTTTGCAAAACAATTTGACCAAGTTAATAGGTGATGTTAACCAGCAAAGCCGGCGGTCATTCTCATTATTTATAAGTGGTTGCATAAGTTGAAAGAAGACCCTGATGTCATAAGGAAAATTGGTTTTCAACAGCCAAGAAAGTTGGCAGCATTTGTTTGTGGAACGAGCGATCGAATTCGGAATCGAATTCGAAAATCTCCAGAACGAAGACCTGGCCAAAGCACATATAATTGACACCCACCGTCTTGTTATTAATCTACAAGACGATAGTGACAGTGAAGACGAATACGAATAGCTTGCTGACTTTCTTTGTTTAGTTTTATTTTTTTTTTGTATAACATGTATAATATAAATTTGAGACTTTTATATTTTTATGTTAATAATTCATTATCAATATTTATATTTTTATTAATATTTATCGTAATGAAAAAGTACTGAAATAATATTTATTTCCCTCGTTTCATTACTTTATCGACATTCCTTTTGTATGCGTAAAACTACCTGCACTGCGGTTGCGAGTATCGCTCCATAAGGCCGTGCAAGTGCGAAAGAGATAGCACGATTTAAAATGACCTGATGATAAAAGACCTGACTCGCCACTTTGTAATGCGAATAGTACCTATAATAGGTTCCACCGACGGTTAACAGAAGCTTAAATACCACATTTCAGCTCAATCAGATTAAGCGTCTGGGCGCTATCGTGGAAGAATACACACATACACACACACAAACACACAAACACACATACACACATACATACACACAAAAAGAGATCGGTCTGAAAATGGTCTCAATCGTCTTGGGTGGTCTCAAAATGTATATTTCCGTCATCATCTCGATTTTTTTTAGCACGATCACAATACTTTCCTTTTCGGGAAAGTAAAATTGTAGGTAGGTACCTACCTACAATTTTTCGCTTTCTTACGTACACTTTGACTCTTTATAGGAATAGGTATGTTGTATTTTACTTACAATACTTCGTTCATTTTCATGGCCTTTTTAGCCCAACTTTTTGCAGCTTTCCTTTTTGGCGGCATTTTCGTATATTTCAAAGTCGCAACACAGTAAACATATTAGTTTCACGGACGGATTGCAGCGCAGCGACACCCTCCCCGTCGGACTGTTCGCGGAACACTGCCGGCCGTCGCCAAAAACTTTCACATTTATAGTGTATGTAGTTTAAATTACTTTTTGTCAAAACTATTTATTATTCTAGAATAAAAAAACGCTCAGTTTAAAGATAAATGAGTTAGAAATATTTTACTGTAAGTGCCTTGAAAATATCACTTGCAGTTTAGAAGTAGTTACGTAATTAAAGTTGGAAACAGCTTCATTTGATTTTTTTTTTGTGTAGTATTTTATGTTCTACATTTTTTAAGCGCTCAGATTGAAGTTTATATATTAATGCTTAAGATATCTTTTTTCTGGAATTGTCAGTAGGCTGATTTAAAAGTTATCGGCCTTCAAATATGATCGTTTCACGACTCCACGCGCCTTAATTTTATTTTTCCATAAATTCGATACGATCCACTCGGTTCAAGAGTGAATCAGGTGGCAGACCTGAGTAGTTTTACCACATGAGTAAAGGGGCAAACATATTATCGGACGCGTCCATAAGACGCGGCTTACGGACGCGACTGATATGCACAGTCGTTTGGGACGCGACTTGCGGATCTCTATTGGACGTCCGAAGTCTCAAGGTCACGTCCGCGACTGACGTCCGATAATGTGCACGGCTCAATATACTTTCATTACACAGATAACCTTTAAGTCGCGTCCATTAGCCGCGGCTTATGGACGGGTCCAATGAATATGTTCGCTCCCATATGGTTTTACGCTTCGCCAGTTGGCAGCATTGGTCGCCGCGGTCTGATTGGCCGTTCGCGCGGCACGATAAAATTCACCGGCCGCAGAGCGAGCTGTCATTGAAGGCGCTTAGCAATCCTTGCTAGGTTCCGACTGTTTTCTTGAATCGAGGCGCTGATTGGCCGTTCGGGTCTGGCTGTCAGAGCAATAGCGAATTTGTTGCTAGGCTCAGCTTATTTCATCGATCAACGGACGGAACACATCGGACGCGAACACACTATCGGACGCGTCCGCTGCCGCGGCTTATGGATACTGTCCATAAGCACAGTCGTTTGGGACGTGGCTTGCCAGATCTCTATCGGACGTCTGAAGCCTCGAGGTCGCGTCCGCGATTGACGTCCGATAATGTGCACGGCTCAATAGAAATTCATTATACAGATCGCGCCCATAAGCCGCGGCTAACGGACGCGTCCGATAGTGTGTTCGCTTATGACGGACGCAGGCCCGGGGCTAGGTTTTTAGCACCCTGGGCTATACTCAGCTCGGCGCCCCCTCCCCCATACATAATATTAGCTTAACCCTTCAGGCCTCGGCCCCTCAGCCGATTGACAAGTTGATGTCCCAAAAAAATGTTAGTAAAAATTTGTAAAAAAAAATTATTATGACACTGTCTCATCAAAACATTAACTACTGCCAAACCACTGTACCCATAATTAAAATAAAACATATTAACATAATAAAACATAATAAAATAAAACAAATTAAATTAAAATAAAATTAAAACGGGGCCGTCACGCTGAATCGTGTTGTGGCCGATATCGGCCAATCGGGGCTCTTAGCAAGTTACATTGTCGGTTGTCACCAACTTCTGCTATTTTTAGCATTATTTTAGTCTTAAACAGTATTGAATTTGAAAAAATGCACAACCATGAGAATATAATATGGATAGTAAAACAGCGTTTAGTTTAGTTACAGGTTAAATATATATATATATATATATATATATATATATATATATATATATATATATATATATATATATATATATATATATATATATATATATATATATATATATATATATATATATATATATATATATATATATATATATATATATATATATATATATATATATATATATATATATATATATATATATATATATATATATATATATATATATATATATATATATATATATATATATATATATATATATATATATATATATATATATAACGTTAAATATACAAGCAGAAATATACAACACAAAATGTTTGTTAACTCAGATGTTAGTTACAGGTTAAATATATATATATATATATATATATATATATATATATATATATATATATATATATATATATATATATATATATATATATATATATATATATATATATATATATATATATATATATATATATATATATATATATATATATATATATATATATATATATATATATATATATATATATATATATATATATATATATATATATATATATATATATATATATATATATATATATATATATATATATATATATATATATATATAATTGATTGTAAATGTGTAAATTATTATTTTTTCAAATTGAAATTATGTTTATTACTAAATGAATGAAATGATAAAATAATGAAAGGGCACTTATCTGGTCTGTGGTGACCAGGAGTGACTCCACGCCTTATTCTTCTCTTCCTTCAGCGCTTGCTAGGTGTTTCCTGCTGTGGTATTGGAACTTGATTAAAATGGTAGCGGCAACACAACAATGCGAGACGAGAATGAATGCTGGAAAATAATAGGCGATTAGTGTTTCTTAAATATTAATGATTGTTATAAAATGTATATCAATATTTCGGCTCAGCCGTCGTCAAGATATGTGACATTTCTGAAATCGAACAATTCGTTGAAAATTTAAATTCAAGGAATCGAACAAAAAGAAATGGATTAATAATATTTTACACGATTTAGTTAAGGTACCATAACCAACCGTGCAAAACGTTATTTTAAATGAATGATTATAAATTAAAATAAAAAGCATTTGATGATTATGATAATATGATAAACCTTATTAATTTTGCCTATTGAGACCGGAACCTTTGCAAGCGCCTAAAATATAAATATAAGCTAATTCCCAAGATTTGACGTCCCTTTCCTTTGCATTATCACCCAGGCATTTTATTATTTTAACTTTAAAACATTGATCAAAAGATAAATTATGCGCCCTGGCATGTAAAGATATTGGGAGTTGGCTTTCATTTCCTACACTAGCCCTATGATTATTTAGTCTAATATTAAGTGGTGTTGTTGTTTCACCGATATAAAAGGCATCACAAGTCCTGCACAGAAGTTGATATACTATATTTTTTGAAATACAACTGCAATGAAAGGGAACCCTGTAACTATTAGTAGTATTTGGACTGGTAAAAAAAGGACTTAGATCTAACAAAGGACAAGTTTTACAACGTGGACGACCGCAAGGTTGAAGGCCAAAAGTATTATTACCAATAGAGAAATTTTGATTATTTTTTGTTTTGTTTAATATTGATCTAATATTAGGTGGTCTGCGGAAAGATAAAATTGGCGGTGAATCTAAGAGATCCTTAGTGGATGCATCATTAGAAATGATGGGGAATAAATCTGATAATATATCTCGCAGTTTCTCAGCACCAGGAAAATAAGTGGTGCTAAGGAAGATTTTATTATTATTATTATTTTTATTTTTATTTGAAGTAATTTTAGGTTTTGGTATATATTTTACTTCAGAGTTTAGAATATGTTTATCCAATAGAGGAGCAGGGTATTTTCTTTCAAGAAGAGATTGCTTTAGATTATTGAGATATTTATCTAAATTTTCTTTGTTGTTAACTAAACGGTGTCCGCGAATGGACATTGAATAGGGAATGGATCTCTTGGTGTGAAATGGATGACAGCTATCAAAGTGTAAATACTGTTCTTTATTTGTAGGTTTTATATGAATCGCGGTTTTAATTTTACCTTCGGAAATTGTTAAATCAACATCTAAGAAAGTAATTTGTGATTTAGAAATGGTATGAGTGAAATTCAAAGGGCCAAAATTATTTAGGTCGTCAAGAAAGGTTGTTAGAGTAGTTTGTCCGTGTGGCCCAATCATTACTATGTCGTCAATAAATCTATACCATAATATGGGTTTTAAATTTTGCGTTTGAAGAAAATTTTGCTCGAATAATCCCATGAAAAGGTTGGCATACGAAGGTGCCATTCGAGTTCCCATAGCAGTCCATTTAATTTGAAGATAAAATTCATCTTCAAAGTAAAAAGCATTACACGTTAAGACAAACTCGGCTAATTTGCAAAGAAAATCTGTAGAAGGTATTTGAGGATGAGGTCTCTCATCAAGAAAATAAGAAATGGCTTCCAATCCTAAATTATGAGGAATATTGGTATACAGGGATATGGCGTCAATAGTAACAAATAATAGGTCGTCTGACTTTGGAATTACAGTATTATTTAAAATATCAATAAAATGATAGCTGTCTTTGATATGAGAATTTAGATTTTTCACAAAAGGTTGTAAAAAATAATCTACAAAAGCCGAAATTCTTTCTGTCGGAGAGTTAAAGCTTGCGACTATCGGTCGTCCAGGATTATTAGGCTTGTGAATTTTAGGTAATAGGTAAAAATTTGGAGTTCGGATAGGATCAGGAATTAAAGTTTTAACATCTTCGTCTGATAATTTTTCATTTGATTTATTTTGTTCAATATATTTTTTTATTTTCACTGCAAAATTTTTGTTTGGATCTCTGGATAGTTTTTTATAGAAAGTTTCATCTCTAAGTTGTCTCAAGCCTTCAGTTACATAGTCAGTTTTGTTAAGTATGACAGTAGTGGAACCTTTATCAGCCGGCAAAATGACGATGCTGGTATTCTTGCTAAGACTCTCAAGAGCTGCACGTTCATCTACTGACAAGTTTGATGTTGGCTTGAGGCTATTTAGAAAAGATGGCTGTGTTACTTTGTTTAATAAAATAGTAATAAAATTTTCTACCGGATGATTTTTTGGTAATGGAGGGGGTTCTTTATTAGAGTGTGGACGAAATTGAGATAGTGCATTGTGTAATTTAATATTATTATTGTTATCCTTTTGATTTGAATGCCAAAATTCGCGCCATCTTAAATTACGACAAAATTTAACAACATCATTACCAAAACTAAAATGGTTCACATTTTGAGTCGGTGTGAAATTTAGACCTTTAGCTAATACTAAATATTCATTGTGGTTAATTACTTTGGATGACAAGTTTTTAACAGCATTTTTTTCTCTAGGAGATGGACCTTGTATATTATTAGAATATGATACTGATGGTGTTATACTGTTATTAATTTGGTTTACTAATGTGGCACGTATTGGTACAGAATCTGATACTAATGGAAATATATTGTTAGTAATTTGGTTTACTGATAGGGTGTGCATCGGAGAGGAAAGAGTACCTTGGTGAACTGCTGGGATAACATTTCGAAGTGAATTTGAATTCCTTGTTTTGTTAACATTGGAATGACTGTAATTTGAAATGGAAACTGGATTCAAAATGTTTCGTGTATTGTTACTTGGGATAATGCAAATTTTCTGAAAGTTCTTTAGTAAATTAAGGAACTTTTTATCGTGTTTTAATCTAATATTTCGTAAATCTGTTACAGAATTGTTAACTATTTTATGAGCTTCTTGAAATAAGAAAGGAGAATGTGTTGTTATCATGTTAACATAAAAACACAGTGAGTTTAAATGTTTATCAACTAAAATTTGATATTCATTTCGCAAAACAGACGTAATTTCCATTGAATACCTTAAACGGATTGCGGTGAAATCATATTGAATTTCTGTACTAATTGCTGCGGAAGGAAATTTTGGTAATAACCCTTTAGGGCAAATGTTGTTTTCTAAACATTTAGAAAGAAATTCAACGTGTCCCGTGAATTTAGCTGTCTTAAGTGAATGGTAATTTATTTGGTTTAACCACTGAGTGTACATAATGGATGTGATTGCAACATAATTAAAATTAGGTAATATTTTAATATTTGATTGTAAATGTGTAAATTATTATTTTTTCAAATTGAAATTATGTTTATTACTAAATAAATGAAATGATAAAATAATGAAAGGGCACTTATCTGGTCTGTGGTGACCAGGAGTGACTCCACGCCTTATTCTTCTCTTCCTTCAGCGCTTGCTAGGTGTTTCCTGCTGTGGTATTGGAACTTGATTAAAATGGTAGCGGCAACACAACAATGCGAGACGAGAATGAATGCTGGAAAATAATAGGCGATTAGTGTTTCTTAAATATTAATGATTGTTATAAAATGTATATCAATATTTCGGCTCAGCCGTCGTCAAGATATGTGACATTTCTGAAATCGAACAATTCGTTGAAAATTTAAATTCAAGGAATCGAACAAAAAGAAATGGATTAATAATATTTTACACGATTTAGTTAAGGTACCATAACCAACCGTGCAAAACGTTATTTTAAATGAATGATTATAAATTAAAATAAAAAGCATTTGATGATTATGATAATATGATAAACCTTATTAATTTTGCCTATTGAGACCGGAACCTTTGCAAGCGCCTAAAATATAAATATAAGCTAATTCCCAAGATTTGACGTCCCTTTCCTTTGCATTATCACCCAGGCATTTTATTATTTTAACTTTAAAACATTGATCAAAAGATAAATTATGCGCCCTGGCATGTAAAGATATTGGGAGTTGGCTTTCATTTCCTACACTAGCCCTATGATTATTTAGTCTAATATTAAGTGGTGTTGTTGTTTCACCGATATAAAAGGCATCACAAGTCCTGCACAGAAGTTGATATACTATATTTTTTGAAATACAACTGCAATGAAAGGGAACCCTGTAACTATTAGTAGTATTTGGACTGGTAAAAAAAGGACTTAGATCTAACAAAGGACAAGTTTTACAACGTGGACGACCGCAAGGTTGAAGGCCAAAAGTATTATTACCAATAGAGAAATTTTGATTATTTTTTGTTTTGTTTAATATTGATCTAATATTAGGTGGTCTGCGGAAAGATAAAATTGGCGGTGAATCTAAGAGATCCTTAGTGGATGCATCATTAGAAATGATGGGGAATAAATCTGATAATATATCTCGCAGTTTCTCAGCACCAGGAAAATAAGTGGTGCTAAGGAAGATTTTATTATTATTATTATTTTTATTTTTATTTGAAGTAATTTTAGGTTTTGGTATATATTTTACTTCAGAGTTTAGAATATGTTTATCCAATAGAGGAGCAGGGTATTTTCTTTCAAGAAGAGATTGCTTTAGATTATTGAGATATTTATCTAAATTTTCTTTGTTGTTAACTAAACGGTGTCCGCGAATGGACATTGAATAGGGAATGGATCTCTTGGTGTGAAATGGATGACAGCTATCAAAGTGTAAATACTGTTCTTTATTTGTAGGTTTTATATGAATCGCGGTTTTAATTTTACCTTCGGAAATTGTTAAATCAACATCTAAGAAAGTAATTTGTGATTTAGAAATGGTATGAGTGAAATTCAAAGGGCCAAAATTATTTAGGTCGTCAAGAAAGGTTGTTAGAGTAGTTTGTCCGTGTGGCCAAATCATTACTATGTCGTCAATAAATCTATACCATAATATGGGTTGGTTATAAAATCCATCAGTTATTTTCCTGTGAGTTTCTCACACTGCTGAAGGGTGGTTTTGTGGACTGTAAATGTTATTTACCTTCGCGTTCTCTCGTTCTTCCTGGCCGCCGAGTAGTCTCCCGTATCTGGTTCACACTATTAGATGATCACACAGTGAAAGAGTTTATTTCAAAAGAACGTTTATTGTCCCTCAATTTACTCGTGAGTTACAGTATACACTTAAATTATGCGCGCGAGTACGAGACCAGCCAAGGGCTGCCGTATGTACAACTATTATCCCGCCGCTTAAGGGTCGTTCATTCTCGACCTCGGTATTTTTGTGACTGTTCGATTTTCCAAAATCGTTCACTAGCCTCGCTAAAGCCCCGCCACTCTAACCCGTGATTGGTTAAAAGGCAATGGCGGCGGTAAGAGACCGGCCTACTGAGGGTTAAGGGGTGTGGCTTAGCGAGAGTACATATTATTCAATCAGGCTTACATTTTTAACTTAAATTAATCTCACCTTAATTGAAGGTAATTTTCTATAATATGTATTACTACTACATTATCATTAGGTTTATAGCGAAAATATGTAGATTAAACATTAACAATACATCATATTTAGTACTTAAAATTCCTTCGAATAGCTAGCAAAATTATAAGTATTTGATTTTATCCAAGCTTTCAGTCGAATAATTAATAGCCTCCTAATTACCTCAAACATTGCGATTATTTTGAGATTACCACATTTGTTTTAATATAAAAGGGTTGCGCGAGCGGCTTGCCGCGTTTACGATTTTTTGTTATCGGTCGACACCCTCGATATATCCACTGCGAGAAATGACAGGCTGATAATTAATTAGGGGTCTTCGGCCCTTAAAGACGGCGATATATTATTACCAGGACCTTTCATGGAATTTTGTCCTGCGTATTTAGTTAGGACTTCCTTGCGGATGATTTTAATATTTGAATGAGCCGTATTTTGTTTCAGTGTCTGTTATTTATGTCTGTTATGGGGTGGCTCGAGCGTGTGAAAGAGGAATATAAGCTTCTAAGAATCGATCTCTCGCGAACAGCCACCCATATTAGATAATGCAAGTGATAATTCGTACATTTCCCCGCTCATGGCAACGTGCCATTAACTTATTTTACGAATTATTTACCTTAAATCTACGTTATTTATATCTATGGCTTATTCTATTCGGGCGGACAATTCTAATCTAACTAGTTTGCTTATTGACCTGCGATAATTTTTTCCGTCGACTTTTACATCTACTATCCTGACAACACCTGTTTTGTCAGGGTAGACTTCCGTTACTATAGCGCGAGGCCATCTTCCTCTTTCTAGAGAGGGATCCAATATTAACACCAGTTCCCCCACCCTTAGTGGAGGTTGTACCTCCTTCCATTTAGGTCGAGAGACTAGCATAGGTAGTACTTCTTTAGACCACCTATTCCAAAAAGAGTCAGCTAGAGCTTGGGTCTGTCTCCACTGTTTACGGTTACATAAATCTCCAATGGTAAATTTACCCATAGCGGTGCTGTTAGAGTGTCCTAACAAAAAGCTTTGCGGCGTAAGTGGCTCCTGGTCTCGACTGTCTATAGTAATGTGCGAGATAGGCCGCTGATTAAGGATTGACTCCACTTCAGCCAATAAGGTCTGCATCATTTCCACAGAAGGCGCTCTTTCTTTCAATATGGCGTACAAAGCTCTTTTGGCTGACTTAACCATCGATTCCCAGCAGCCGCCATGATGGGGAGAAGCAGGTGGTATAAACCTCCAGTCAATCTGGTCGTTACTTAAACGTTCACAGATACGTTCATCGTCAATCTCTGAAACGACCTTCTTCAATTCGGCACTCGCACCTTTTAGATTAGATCCATTATCTGACATTATCACCCTTGGTTTGCCCCGCCGGGCTATGAATCTTCTTATCGCTTGTATTGTCGAATTAGTAGACAAATCATATGCTAATTCAATGTGAACCGCTCGTGTGGTTAGACAAGAGAACAACACGCCATATCGTTTCTCCACTTTTCTTCGTATAGTCACCTGAACCGGCCCGAAGTAGTCTACGCCTACGGCGTTAAAACACCTCGTATGATGCTGCAAACGTGACATCGGGAGTTGTCCCATCAACGCTGTGACTGGTTTTGCCCTTCTCATTTTGCACAGCATACACTGGTATATAAATTTTTTGACCGTTTGACGGGGACTAATTAGCCAGAACCTCTGGCGTAGGCTGGCCAATGTCGTTTCAACCCCGGAATGAGCCATCTCCTCATGAGTTCTTACCACCAGTAGTTGTGTATAGCGATCCCGGCCGTCAAGTATTATGGGATACTTAGTGTCGTGTGGTATACCCGGCGCATTTGCGATGCGGCCGCCTACTCTTATTAAGCCCCGCTCGTCTAAGTACGCATTTAAACCTATCAAACGGCTATTCCTAGGTAAAGTCCCTTTCACTCGTATAAGTTCTATTTCTTTCTTAAAAGAACGACTCTGCGACTCCTTTAATAATATTATTTCAGCGCTGGCAATGTCTTGTCCGTTTAAAATGCAGTTATTCGTGGCACCTCTACATAGTTGAATAAACTTCCTAACGTATGCGGCTACGCGCAATAATCTGCGATGTTGGGAGAATCTCGCGACATCTATTGTGCTCGTAGGTACAGCGTGTAGCGCAAATACCGCCAATGGTTTATACTCGAGGGATATCTTATCCTTTTCCCCGGGTTGATGGGGAACCTTTGCCGGCCATACCTCTGGTGGCTGTCTAAGGTATTCAGGACCATTCAGCCAACGGCTCTCGGGCGAGAGGTCAATTTTTGACTTCGCTCTCGTAGTTTCATCTGCAGGATTACTATTTCCGCTTAACCATCTCCACTCCTCCGGGGTAGTCAGTTCGTCCAATACTCCCAGACGGTTAGAGACAAATTGTTGGTGGTCGGAGCTACGTGAACGTATCCACCAAAGTACGTTCATCGAGTCTGTCCATAAAATCTTTTCATGAAATTTAATTTTGTACTCGCTAGTGATTTTTTTTCGCTAGTTCGGCGCCTAATAGTGCTGCTGTCAGTTCTAAACGCGGTATTGTCATTTTTTTTAACGGCGCGACTCTGGTTTTACTTGCGATAAAGGATGTGGTCGGTTCTTCGCCTGGTCTGGCTATTCTCATATACGCGACAGCGCACATAGCCTCTTGAGACGCGTCACAATATATGTGTAATTGTCTATTTTCGGAGGGATTCTTTGTTACGCCGTGATAGCGTGAAATCCTTACGTCCTTCGCCGAGCGAAGGGCATTTATCCATTCACCCCAACCTTTGAAAATATCTTGTGTGACCTCCTCATCCCAGGCTACACCGCTGGTCCACACCTTTTGCATTAGAATTTTGGCTCGGATAGTTATTGGGCTTAATACCCCGAGTGGGTCATAAATTGACATTACTACCTTAAGAGCCTCTCGTTTCGTTGGCACTCTCTGGCCCGTTTTTAAGGCGTCATCGAGTTTTTCTAACCTAAAATTAAATGTAAGTTGGTCACTTTCTGGCAACCATTCTAACCCTAAAAGCCGTTGAGAGCTTATCTCTCCTTTCTCCAGAGCAATATTATGGGTAGCTTTCCTTTCTTCGGGTATTTCATTCAAAACGCTTTGATAATTAGACGCCCAGCCCTTTAAGAAAAAATTCCCTTGTTGATGGATGTAAATTATGTTTTTTATCACGTTACGAGCTTCTTCTATTGAAGAAGACCCGAAAGCAAGGTCGTCCATAAAGTGATGGTCTGTGATAGCCTCCACTGCTAGAGGGTACTGATTCTTGAAACGTTCAGCGTTTTTATTTCGGATATAGAGGGCTGATGTCGGGGATGACCGAGAACCGAATATTAAAGAGGACATTTTTAGGATACGAGGTTCTATATCGCGCCGATATCCCCGCCAAAGGAACAACTGACTATAGGTATCGTCCTCGATCACCTTAATACGCATGAACATGTCCCCAATATCGGCGGTAAAAGCCACCGGATGCTCGCGGAACCTAAAAAGTATACCTGTTATGCTTTGATTATAGTCTGGCCCCGTTATCAGTAAGCTATTTAGAGATACTCCCTTTACGCTAGCAGCAGCGTCATGCACGATCCTAAGCTTGTTTCCTTTGGCGGCGCTACAGACACCCAAGTGTGGTAAAAACCATATATCAGTTCGGCCGGCTAATTTGGAAGGGTCTACTTCTTCGGCGTAACCTTCTGCTAAGTACTTGTCCATTTTCTGACAATAAGCGTCTCCATAAGTCCGATCTCTGTCCATTTTTCTCTCGACGGCGTGAAGTCGAGCTAGCGCCATAGGTCGGCTATCAGGAAGAACACGTCTGTCATCTCGCCAGAGCAACCCCGTGTGCCATACCCCGCCGTTTAACGAAGTAGTGGATTCTAATAATTTTTTAGACCTTACCGAGTCCGCAAGTTCTCGCTTTTTATTCGGCCAGTCTTGCTCTAATCTGAGGTTTTCCTCGAGTAATCTCTGAAGAGACGCGTCATTGCTACCGCTATCACTTAGGCAGAAGCTATGTAATGCGTCATTTTGCCTATCTACAGATACTCGTCCCACTGGAACCCAGCCCAGTAGTGTTTTTGACAACGATAATTCGTCATTAATGCGCCTTAATCCGCGTGAAACGATTAATTCCCAACAATTAGCCCCGATTAGTAGGCGCGGTTGGACATCTGATATTTTGTCGACTTTCACCGCAGTCAAAGTGTCAAAATCAGAGGCGGCCGCCGATAAATTTTTTAATTTCGGAAGGTTTAACGCCGCAATACTATAAGCCTGCACGTCGAAAACCTTACGGCCCAATTCCCCCCTTATTTGAAACGAGACTGTTTCAGCCCCTTTAGAAGAAGTTTTCATACTTCCTATACCACATACCTCCATATTGGTGGGAGGCCCTCTAATATTCAGCTCTTGCGCGACTTCGCGGTCTATTATAGAGACCGTCGATCCGCTGTCTAAAAGCGCGTAAACTACCTTTCTCCCCTTTGGTCCTATTAACGTTATCGGTAAAACTTGCAAGAGGACTCTGTTGTTGGCTACTGTATGCGCGACAATAGCCCCGGTCTGTGTTTCACCTTCGGCTGTTGCCGTAATTATCTCGGTTCCGCCGAGCGCCGCGTCCGCGGCAGTAAGTAAGAAATGATACTTAAATCGAGGAAACCTTTTATAGGCTGGGCAGTTTTTCCTGCCGTGCGAAGGTGCAAGGCATTTAAAACATCGCTTAAGTGATTTTACGACTCCCCAGCGAGAGTCTAGGGAAAGTTTTTTAAACCTTTCGCATTTGCTGAGAAAATGATCGCCGGTACAATTTGGGCATTTCATACGAGACTGCTCAGTCATGTTAAGAACGTAATTTTTATGATTTTTCTGTTTATACTTTTTATCGCGCGCTACTACTTGATTTTTTCTACCGCTGTCTAATGGACCTATTCCCGCATCTTGCGAGTCTATCGCTAGTGTTTCTAGCCAAGATGCGAATCGTATGATAACCGGTTCGTCTGGTTTACCCTTTCCTTTATCTCCTAGCCACAATGTTAATAAGTTTTTTGGCAACTTCGCTACAAGAGAACCTAAAAGTTCTGGGTTCCATAGGTGCTCAATCCTATTTACTGATTTTACTGTGGCCACCAGATTCTTAACTTGGCAAGCAAATTGCAACAATTCCTCTGCTTCTATAAATTCAGAGAGGTCCCTGGTTTTACGTAAATCAGCTAGTGTGCGCTGAATAATTACATTTGGATTTCCAAATAACGTCTCTAATGTTTTCATTATTTCGCCAACGTTCGCAGGGGATAAAAGTAACCCTGAAACGCAATCTCTTGCTCGTCCGCGTATCGCGGATTGCAAGCGAAGTAAGTTTTGTTCGTCATTCAGACCTATAACTTCGGTGGACTGGTTAAAAATCGATTTAAAGGCTAAAAACTGAAGTGGATCTCCACTAAAGGGTGGAAGTTCTTTGTTATATTGCGGCTTCGAGGAGGCTATTGAAATTACTCGACATACCTGGCTTATTAATTTTTTGCTCGCGCTGTCATCGGACCCGTCTCCTGTGCTGGAGCCAGCGGCCGCGGCGGCGTCTGTGGCCGCCGCGTCCGCTTCGGTCGCGATTTCGCCGCCCGCTGCGCGATGCGCTGCTCCGTGAGGTGCCGCCGCGCCCGCCTCGAGCCGCATCCCCTCGTGCGCCGCGCGATGTGTTGCTCCGTGAGGTGCCACCGCGCCCGCCTCGAGCCGCATCCCCTCGTGTGCCGCGCGATGTGTTGCCCCGTGAGGTGCCGCCGCGCCCGCCTCGAGCTGCATCGCCTCGTCCGATTCTTCTTCTCTCCTGCCGCGGTATCGCTCTTCATTTCGTGGTTTTGTTTGGTCGGGTTCACTATATGAAGTCAGCGGTGCTTGCGTCTCTGCCCACAGCGTAGTACGACCTGCTGTTTCTTCAAGATCGGCGTAACTTCTTGTCTCCCATTCTCCGCTTTTTTCTGAGTCGTAAGCTTCGGAAACTACGTCTAACACTCTAAGTGCGTGCTGACGGTCTGCTTCTAGCATCTGCAATTCAGCTTCTAAATCTGCATGTTGCACTTGAATCGCAGCCGCCGCCCCTGCCGCCTCCGATCTGCGTTTTGCCGTCGCTATCTCTTCGGTCGCACGGAGTTGTTCCCTTTGCGTTATCGCCTCTGATTCCAATTTTTTCTTTTCCGCGGCTACCTTTGCTTGTTCTCTGGTGACCCGCCTCAGCTGTTCTGATGCTTCTTTCACTTCCTGAACTCTTTCACTCCTCCTGCTGCTTTGTGACCAGGTCCGCCTCGATACGTTCGATTTTTCTGCGGTCGACTCCATCGTACAATTTATTTTTCAAGGTTCTTTTCTTTATTTTTCATCCGGCTGCGATGGATCACTTATGGTTATAAAATCCATCAGTTATTTTCCTGTGAGTTTCTCACACTGCTGAAGGGTGGTTTTGTGGACTGTAAATGTTATTTACCTTCGCGTTCTCTCGTTCTTCCTGGCCGCCGAGTAGTCTCCCGTATCTGGTTCACACTATTAGATGATCACACAGTGAAAGAGTTTATTTCAAAAGAACGTTTATTGTCCCTCAATTTACTCGTGAGTTACAGTATACACTTAAATTATGCGCGCGAGTACGAGACCAGCCAAGGGCTGCCGTATGTACAACTATTATCCCGCCGCTTAAGGGTCGTTCATTCTCGACCTCGGTATTTTTGTGACTGTTCGATTTTCCAAAATCGTTCACTAGCCTCGCTAAAGCCCCGCCACTCTAACCCGTGATTGGTTAAAAGGCAATGGCGGCGGTAAGAGACCGGCCTACTGAGGGTTAAGGGGTGTGGCTTAGCGAGAGTACATATTATTCAATCAGGCTTACATTTTTAACTTAAATTAATCTCACCTTAATTGAAGGTAATTTTCTATAATATGTATTACTACTACATTATCATTAGGTTTATAGCGAAAATATGTAGATTAAACATTAACAATACATCATATTTAGTACTTAAAATTCCTTCGAATAGCTAGCAAAATTATAAGTATTTGATTTTATCCAAGCTTTCAGTCGAATAATTAATAGCCTCCTAATTACCTCAAACATTGCGATTATTTTGAGATTACCACATTTGTTTTAATATAAAAGGGTTGCGCGAGCGGCTTGCCGCGTTTACGATTTTTTGTTATCGGTCGACACCCTCGATATATCCACTGCGAGAAATGACAGGCTGATAATTAATTAGGGGTCTTCGGCCCTTAAAGACGGCGATATATTATTACCAGGACCTTTCATGGAATTTTGTCCTGCGTATTTAGTTAGGACTTCCTTGCGGATGATTTTAATATTTGAATGAGCCGTATTTTGTTTCAGTGTCTGTTATTTATGTCTGTTATGGGGTGGCTCGAGCGTGTGAAAGAGGAATATAAGCTTCTAAGAATCGATCTCTCGCGAACAGCCACCCATATTAGATAATGCAAGTGATAATTCGTACATGGGTTTTAAATTTTGCGTTTGAAGAAAATTTTGCTCGAATAATCCCATGAAAAGGTTGGCATACGAAGGTGCCATTCGAGTTCCCATAGCAGTCCCTTTAATTTGAAGATAAAATTCATCTTCAAAGTAAAAAGCATTACACGTTAAGACAAACTCGGCTAATTTGCAAAGAAAATCTGTAGAAGGTATTTGAGGATGAGGTCTCTCATCAAGAAAATAAGAAATGGCTTCCAATCCTAAATTATGAGGAATATTGGTATACAGGGATATGGCGTCAATAGTAACAAATAATAGGTCGTCTGACTTTGGAATTACAGTATTATTTAAAATATCAATAAAATGATAGCTGTCTTTGATATGAGAATTTAGATTTTTCACAAAAGGTTGTAAAAAATAATCTACAAAAGCCGAAATTCTTTCTGTCGGAGAGTTAAAGCTTGCGACTATCGGTCGTCCAGGATTATTAGGCTTGTGAATTTTAGGTAATAGGTAAAAATTTGGAGTTCGGATAGGATCAGGAATTAAAGTTTTAACATCTTCGTCTGATAATTTTTCATTTGATTTATTTTGTTCAATATATTTTTTTATTTTCACTGCAAAATTTTTGTTTGGATCTCTGGATAGTTTTTTATAGAAAGTTTCATCTCTAAGTTGTCTCAAGCCTTCAGTTACATAGTCAGTTTTGTTAAGTATGACAGTAGTGGAACCTTTATCAGCCGGCAAAATGACGATGCTGGTATCCTTGCTAAGACTCTCAAGAGCTGCACGTTCATCTACTGACAAGTTTGATGTTGGCTTGAGGCTATTTAGAAAAGATGGCTGTGTTACTTTGTTTAATAAAATAGTAATAAAATTTTCTACCGGATGATTTTTTGGTAATGGAGGGGGTTCTTTATTAGAGTGTGGACGAAATTGAGATAGTGCATTGTGTAATTTAATATTATTATTGTTATCCTTTTGATTTGAATGCCAAAATTCGCGCCATCTTAAATTACGACAAAATTTAACAACATCATTACCAAAACTAAAATGGTTCACATTTTGAGTCGGTGTGAAATTTAGACCTTTAGCTAATACTAAATATTCATTGTGGTTAATTACTTTGGATGACAAGTTTTTAACAGCATTTTTTTCTCTAGGAGATGGACCTTGTATATTATTAGAATATGATACTGATGGTGTTATACTGTTATTAATTTGGTTTACTAATGTGGCACGTATTGGTACAGAATCTGATACTAATGGAAATATATTGTTAGTAATTTGGTTTACTGATAGGGTGTGCATCGGAGAGGAAAGAGTACCTTGGTGAACTGCTGGGATAACATTTCGAAGTGAATTTGAATTCCTTGTTTTGTTAACATTGGAATGACTGTAATTTGAAATGGAAACTGGATTCAAAATGTTTCGTGTATTGTTACTTGGGATAATGCAAATTTTCTGAAAGTTCTTTAGTAAATTAAGGAACTTTTTATCGTGTTTTAATCTAATATTTCGTAAATCTGTTACAGAATTGTTAACTATTTTATGAGCTTCTTGAAATAAGAAAGGAGAATGTGTTGTTATCATGTTAACATAAAAACACAGTGAGTTTAAATGTTTATCAACTAAAATTTGATATTCATTTCGCAAAACAGACGTAATTTCCATTGAATACCTTAAACGGATTGCGGTGAAATCATATTGAATTTCTGTACTAATTGCTGCGGAAGGAAATTTTGGTAATAACCCTTTAGGGCAAATGTTGTTTTCTAAACATTTAGAAAGAAATTCAACGTGTCCCGTGAATTTAGCTGTCTTAAGTGAATGGTAATTTATTTGGTTTAACCACTGAGTGTACATAATGGATGTGATTGCAACATAATTAAAATTAGGTAATATTTTAATATTTGATTGTAAATGTGTAAATTATTATTTTTTCAAATTGAAATTATGTTTATTACTAAATAAATGAAATGATAAAATAATGAAAGGGCACTTATCTGGTCTGTGGTGACCAGGAGTGACTCCACGCCTTATTCTTCTCTTCCTTCAGCGCTTGCTAGGTGTTTCCTGCTGTGGTATTGGAACTTGATTAAAATGGTAGCGGCAACACAACAATGCGAGACGAGAATGAATGCTGGAAAATAATAGGCGATTAGTGTTTCTTAAATATTAATGATTGTTATAAAATGTATATCAATATTTCGGCTCAGCCGTCGTCAAGATATGTGACATTTCTGAAATCGAACAATTCGTTGAAAATTTAAATTCAAGGAATCGAACAAAAAGAAATGGATTAATAATATTTTACACGATTTAGTTAAGATACCATAACCAACCGTGCAAAACGTTATTTTAAATGAATGATTATAAATTAAAATAAAAAGCATTTGATGATTATGATAATATGATAAACCTTATTAATTTTGCCTATTGAGACCGGAACCTTTGCAAGCGCCTAAAATATAAATATAAGCTAATTCCCAAGATTTGACGTCCCTTTCCTTTGCATTATCACCCAGGCATTTTATTATTTTAACTTTAAAACATTGATCAAAAGATAAATTATGCGCCCTGGCATGTAAAGATATTGGGAGTTGGCTTTCATTTCCTACACTAGCCCTATGATTATTTAGTCTAATATTAAGTGGTGTTGTTGTTTCACCGATATAAAAGGCATCACAAGTCCTGCACAGAAGTTGATATACTATATTTTTTGAAATACAACTGCAATGAAAGGGAACCCTGTAACTATTAGTAGTATTTGGACTGGTAAAAAAAGGACTTAGATCTAACAAAGGACAAGTTTTACAACGTGGACGACCGCAAGGTTGAAGGCCAAAAGTATTATTACCAATAGAGAAATTTTGATTATTTTTTGTTTTGTTTAATATTGATCTAATATTAGGTGGTCTGCGGAAAGATAAAATTGGCGGTGAATCTAAGAGATCCTTAGTGGATGCATCATTAGAAATGATGGGGAATAAATCTGATAATATATCTCGCAGTTTCTCAGCACCAGGAAAATAAGTGGTGCTAAGGAAGATTTTATTATTATTATTATTTTTATTTTTATTTGAAGTAATTTTAGGTTTTGGTATATATTTTACTTCAGAGTTTAGAATATGTTTATCCAATAGAGGAGCAGGGTATTTTCTTTCAAGAAGAGATTGCTTTAGATTATTGAGATATTTATCTAAATTTTCTTTGTTGTTAACTAAACGGTGTCCGCGAATGGACATTGAATAGGGAATGGATCTCTTGGTGTGAAATGGATGACAGCTATCAAAGTGTAAATACTGTTCTTTATTTGTAGGTTTTATATGAATCGCGGTTTTAATTTTACCTTCGGAAATTGTTAAATCAACATCTAAGAAAGTAATTTGTGATTTAGAAATGGTATGAGTGAAATTCAAAGGGCCAAAATTATTTAGGTCGTCAAGAAAGGTTGTTAGAGTAGTTTGTCCGTGTGGCCAAATCATTACTATGTCGTCAATAAATCTATACCATAATATGGGTTTTAAATTTTGCGTTTGAAGAAAATTTTGCTCGAATAATCCCATGAAAAGGTTGGCATACGAAGGTGCCATTCGAGTTCCCATAGCAGTCCCTTTAATTTGAAGATAAAATTCATCTTCAAAGGAAAAAGCATTACACGTTAAGACAAACTCGGCTAATTTGCAAAGAAAATCTGTAGAAGGTATTTGAGGATGAGGTCTCTCATCAAGAAAATAAGAAATGGCTTCCAATCCTAAATTATGAGGAATATTGGTATACAGGGATATGGCGTCAATAGTAACAAATAATAGGTCGTCTGACTTTGGAATTACAGTATTATTTAAAATATCAATAAAATGATAGCTGTCTTTGATATGAGAATTTAGATTTTTCACAAAAGGTTGTAAAAAATAATCTACAAAAGCCGAAATTCTTTCTGTCGGAGAGTTAAAGCTTGCGACTATCGGTCGTCCAGGATTATTAGGCTTGTGAATTTTAGGTAATAGGTAAAAATTTGGAGTTCGGATAGGATCAGGAATTAAAGTTTTAACATCTTCGTCTGATAATTTTTCATTTGATTTATTTTGTTCAATATATTTTTTTATTTTCACTGCAAAATTTTTGTTTGGATCTCTGGATAGTTTTTTATAGAAAGTTTCATCTCTAAGTTGTCTCAAGCCTTCAGTTACATAGTATAACGGACAGAATATTGGACGACTCAAAATGTGAACCATTTTAGTTTTGGTAATGATGTTGTTAAATTTTGTCGTAATTTAAGATGGCGCGAATTTTGGCATTCAAATCAAAAGGATAACAATAATAATATTAAATTACACAATGCACTATCTCAATTTCGTCCACACTCTAATAAAGAACCCCCTCCATTACCAAAAAATCATCCGGTAGAAAATTTTATTACTATTTTATTAAACAAAGTAACACAGCCATCTTTTCTAAATAGCCTCAAGCCAACATCAAACTTGTCAGTAGATGAACGTGCAGCTCTTGAGAGTCTTAGCAAGGATACCAGCATCGTCATTTTGCCGGCTGATAAAGGTTCCACTACTGTCATACTTAACAAAACTGACTATGTAACTGAAGGCTTGAGACAACTTAGAGATGAAACTTTCTATAAAAAACTATCCAGAGATCCAAACAAAAATTTTGCAGTGAAAATAAAAAAATATATTGAACAAAATAAATCAAATGAAAAATTATCAGACGAAGATGTTAAAACTTTAATTCCTGATCCTATCCGAACTCCAAATTTTTACCTATTACCTAAAATTCACAAGCCTAATAATCCTGGACGACCGATAGTCGCAAGCTTTAACTCTCCGACAGAAAGAATTTCGGCTTTTGTAGATTATTTTTTACAACCTTTTGTGAAAAATCTAAATTCTCATATCAAAGACAGCTATCATTTTATTGATATTTTAAATAATACTGTAATTCCAAAGTCAGACGACCTATTATTTGTTACTATTGACGCCATATCCCTGTATACCAATATTCCTCATAATTTAGGATTGGAAGCCATTTCTTATTTTCTTGATGAGAGACCTCATCCTCAAATACCTTCTACAGATTTTCTTTGCAAATTAGCCGAGTTTGTCTTAACGTGTAATGCTTTTTACTTTGAAGATGAATTTTATCTTCAAATTAAAGGGACTGCTATGGGAACTCGAATGGCACCTTCGTATGCCAACCTTTTCATGGGATTATTCGAGCAAAATTTTCTTCAAACGCAAAATTTAAAACCCATATTATGGTATAGATTTATTGACGACATAGTAATGATTTGGCCACACGGACAAACTACTCTAACAACCTTTCTTGACGACCTAAATAATTTTGGCCCTTTGAATTTCACTCATACCATTTCTAAATCACAAATTACTTTCTTAGATGTTGATTTAACAATTTCCGAAGGTAAAATTAAAACCGCGATTCATATAAAACCTACAAATAAAGAACAGTATTTACACTTTGATAGCTGTCATCCATTTCACACCAAGAGATCCATTCCCTATTCAATGTCCATTCGCGGACACCGTTTAGTTAACAACAAAGAAAATTTAGATAAATATCTCAATAATCTAAAGCAATCTCTTCTTGAAAGAAAATACCCTGCTCCTCTATTGGATAAACATATTCTAAACTCTGAAGTAAAATATATACCAAAACCTAAAATTACTTCAAATAAAAATAAAAATAATAATAATAATAAAATCTTCCTTAGCACCACTTATTTTCCTGGTGCTGAGAAACTGCGAGATATATTATCAGATTTATTCCCCATCATTTCTAATGATGCATCCACTAAGGATCTCTTAGATTCACCGCCAATTTTATCTTTCCGCAGACCACCTAATATTAGATCAATATTAAACAAAACAAAAAATAATCAAAATTTCTCTATTGGTAATAATACTTTTGGCCTTCAACCTTGCGGTCGTCCACGTTGTAAAACTTGTCCTTTGTTAGATCTAAGTCCTTTTTTTACCAGTCCAAATACTACTAATAGTTACAGGGTTCCCTTTCATTGCAGTTGTATTTCAAAAAATATAGTATATCAACTTCTGTGCAGGACTTGTGATGCCTTTTATATCGGTGAAACAACAACACCACTTAATATTAGACTAAATAATCATAGGGCTAGTGTAGGAAATGAAAGCCAACTCCCAATATCTTTACATGCCAGGGCGCATAATTTATCTTTTGATCAATGTTTTAAAGTTAAAATAATAAAATGCCTGGGTGATAATGCAAAGGAAAGGGACGTCAAATCTTGGGAATTAGCTTATATTTATATTTTAGGCGCTTGCAAAGGTTCCGGTCTCAATAGGCAAAATTAATAAGGTTTATCATATTATCATAATCATCAAATGCTTTTTATTTTAATTTATAATCATTCATTTAAAATAACGTTTTGCACGGTTGGTTATGGTACCTTAACTAAATCGTGTAAAATATTATTAATCCATTTCTTTTTGTTCGATTCCTTGAATTTAAATTTTCAACGAATTGTTCGATTTCAGAAATGTCACATATCTTGACGACGGCTGAGCCGAAATATTGATATACATTTTATAACAATCATTAATATTTAAGAAACACTAATCGCCTATTATTTTCCAGCATTCATTCTCGTCTCGCATTGTTGTGTTGCCGCTACCATTTTAATCAAGTTCCAATACCACAGCAGGAAACACCTAGCAAGCGCTGAAGGAAGAGAAGAATAAGGCGTGGAGTCACTCCTGGTCACCACAGACCAGATAAGTGCCCTTTCATTATTTTATCATTTCATTTATTTAGTAATAAACATAATTTCAATTTGAAAAAATAATAATTTACACATTTACAATCAAATATTAAAATATTACCTAATTTTAATTATGTTGCAATCACATCCATTATGTACACTCAGTGGTTAAACCAAATAAATTACCATTCACTTAAGACAGCTAAATTCACGGGACACGTTGAATTTCTTTCTAAATGTTTAGAAAACAACATTTGCCCTAAAGGGTTATTACCAAAATTTCCTTCCGCAGCAATTAGTACAGAAATTCAATATGATTTCACCGCAATCCGTTTAAGGTATTCAATGGAAATTACGTCTGTTTTGCGAAATGAAGAATAAGGCGTGGAGTCACTCCTGGTCACCACAGACCAGATAAGTGCCCTTTCATTATTTTATCATTTCATTTATTTAGTAATAAACATAATTTCAATTTGAAAATATATATATATATATATATATATATATATATATATATATATATATATATATATATATATATATATATATATATATATATATATATATATATATATATATATATATATATATATATATATATATATATATATATATATATATATATATATATATAACGTTAAATATACAAGCAGAAATATACAACACAAAATGTTTGTTAACTCAGATGACGATTGTAACATATAATTTTTTTATCAATAAAATGTAATGTATAACCTAATAAAGTTTATTTATTTATTTATTATTTATTTACATAATGGGCTCGATTGCGTTTCTTCGTGAACTAAAATCGGAAATTAGTCCGAGTGAACGAGACAGGGCAATACGCTAGAGCAGAGTGTGAGATGACCGGTTGTCACTTTTGCCGCTAAGGTCAAATCTTACACCGCACGAAATATGCTCGAATTTATTCGGACGAGTATACGTTCGGCAGATAGTATTTATCGACGATCGTTCGTTTCATATTCCGTTCTAACGTATTGCTCTGTCTCGTTCGCTTGGACTAATTTTAGTTTTAGTTCACAAAGAAACGCAATCGGGCCCTATGTTAATGAAGCAAGATCTTTTAAAATTCAATGTAAGTAACAACATGAAACTCAGTCTACAGTAATGGTTTTTTTCTAGCCTTCATTTTTGCAAAATTATTTATAACATCGGAAAAGTTCGTGTTCATTGTAATGTCCCGTTCACAGCACAGTAACATTAACGCATTCAATTTACTCTCAAGAAGAGTTGACCTTTTAGCATTTTTGACTCTTGATAAGACAGAAAATCCCCTTTCTGCTGTACATTTTGTGACAGGTAGTGTCGGAAAGATTCTACACTATAAAATCAATGGTGCTACTTAGTGCGCCGCTACCCCGCCCGAGCCCAAAGTTACTGGCCCCAGGCTTGCATACCTGGGGGCGGGGGGCGGCGGGCCGGCGCCCAGCGGGGCAGTGCAGTCACACGCAAAAATTAAAAACAATGGAATCTTCTGCTTCATTCGCCTACAATAACAATTAACATATTTTGCCGCCCCCTCGAGAGTGCCGCCCTGGGCTATAGCCCAGTCAGCCCATTTACAACCCTGGGCCTGGACTATCGATGGCGTCTTGTCACGTCTTGATTAGATGGGAGCAGATGTTTTTGAAAATAATTAAAAACATACATCGCTCAAGGCTGAATGATGAACATCTCCAATCAATTCTGAAAATAACTACTACGAATACGACGCCCGACATCAACCAGATTTATGATGAACAAAAGAAGTCAAATCTCTGGATCTTCAAAATAATTAATTATTATTTTATATAAAATATCGATTTTCGACATAGCTACATGGTAGTTTTTTATACCTAGTGTAAGGTCTGGCCCGTTAACATTCAAATAATTTTGTAAACGGCCCTTTAGAAAATCTAGTCTGATACCACTGGTCCTAGGGATGCTAACAAGATGCTAACGAGTAACTGTCGATGTTATTCCGTGTCGTTAGATAGGTTCACTTTTTATGTATTAATGTAGGAGATGCAAATTCTAATCTCCATAGTTTAAGAGGACAATTTCTAGGTGACATTTTTAAAATAAAAACTTTGTTTATACAGATAATAAAATATGCTCTATAAAAGTCTCATAAAAATTGGTCACACTAGAGATAGTGATTTCATGACCAATAATAGTCGATATATCGACAAACCAAACTCTTGTATTCAGAGCAAAAACTGTCAAATGTGTTAAATGCATACATACATAAATCTAAAGGTGAATATTTTTTTTGCCAAGTTATAGAAGTTTAACAAAAACAAAAAATTGGGGTCAAAGAATATGGTATCTTTGAGAGGCATACACACCTGTTTTGATTATTTTGTTTGTATTATATTGTGTCATGTTGGTGCCTATTATTGACATTTACTGTGGAAACAAAATATGGAATATTGTAAATAGAATTTGTGGTAATAAAATATCTAAAATACAATAGCATTCGTCTATCAAAAGTGTGAAAATGTTTGATTTTCAAATATCTTATACTTTAGCCATATTTTGAATTGTTCTTTTTCTCCATTAATTTAACAACATCGTCTTTTTTAATTGAGAATGTCATCGTGTTTTTCGTCATAACGGGTTCAGAGGTTTTCACGATTTTAGTAGAAAAATAATGAGAAAATAAAGAAGATCCTAATGTTTCAAGGATTCCATATTCTTTCCTTGTATCTTTGAATATGTATATTCTTTGTAACATAAATACATATTAGTAATATGTAGTATTTTTAGTTTAAATGACAAAAAAACTTTAATTAGCTAAAATATTCACTTAAAAGCGAGCAATTTTATACATTTAAAACTTCAGTAACGCTGCGTATAGACAGGGTGTTTTTACTGGACCGGCATTTTTTAGTGGGTGAATCAGTACAATGTACCAAGCAACTTTTGTTTTTTTTTTGAAAAAAAAAAACCAACAAAGAATTATTTTTTTTTTGAGTTGCAAGTTTGAAGAAGTTGACTATTAAATAAAGGTTTGAAAACCGTTTGAGCGCGCTGCGCCATCTAGCAGTAAGTAATATAGCGTAAATAAACAATATTAGCGACGTTTTACTTACAGCTAGATAGAGCATCGTGACCACAGCTTTTCACACTAGTAAAAAAAACAAATTGAAAAAAAACATTTTTTTCTTTATTTTTTTTTATTAAAAGTTGTTTACGTTGTTGTAGGTACTGATCTACCCACTAAAAAAAATATCGTGCAGTAAAAACATCCTGTATACTATTTCTGTAGGTATTTTTAGATATATGTTTTTTTTCGTTGTATACAGGTTTCCAAAGACAGCCGATATTAAAACAAAATGGATCGATGCCACTGGCCGATATAAATGGTTTCCTCAAAAAGAAACGGTAATTTGTTCAGCGCATTTTGCCGACAGTGATTTCATCAAGTTGAAACCGCGATTACTACAGTCTAATGCAGTACCGTCGCTGTCTCTGCATCCAGTTTTAGACAAGGTTCGTTAATAAATAATGTACGTAGATATTTTAATTTTACATCCCTGTCCCGTCCGGTATATCGTCTGTATATCGTCCGGAAATATCGTCTATCTAGATTTAAATACTCCTTAACGCATTTTTTTGCGATATTCGTTTATTTTGTTCTAACTATTCAAAAGCACTTTTTTGTACTGTCATTCATTTCATTTCTCTGGATGGGTAATTTCATTTATCTCATTGTGTACCCCCCTCCCCACCCGATAGTGATTGTGTCACGTTACCGTGGTATTAAAAGGTGTGTTTTTTTAAATGATGTAAGGTACCTACGGGTATTAAGGCCTAGCGGATAATAAGGCCTAAGGAACAAAAAACAGATACTTTAGTACGCTAATTTCACACAAAAATAATATGCATTACGGGCCAACAAGCTGCGACACGTTTGCGGTCGCTCGGTTCCCCGCTCCCCGTCGCCAGTGTGTCGCCAGTGATGTGCCAAACTTTGCGGATAGAGGTCGCGCTGCTCGAATTCTAAAAAAGCAACCGAACAATCGTAAGTATTAAGTAATATTAATCTTTAACACGTTGAACGCCATGACGGACACCATGTGTCCGACAGCATACTTTCCCCCGGGGCCGCACCAATAAATCTAGAATCATCCAAAATTCGTTGAGGTGCTTTTTCGCAAAAAAAAAATCGGTAAATAACTCAAAAATATGGGGGGGGGGGCCTTACGGAGACAGCGATTTACTCATTATTTTCCGATATGTCAAATGGCAGACACCAGTGTCCGTCTCGGCCTGTGAGAATGTCCAACCGTCTTTCCTTTTTTGTGCAAAGAGGTCAGGTTGTACTGTGGGGCCGCGCTGGTCACTTGCCTTAGTAAAAACAGTCGAAATGCTGGCCGATGGTCGCCTACAGGCTTTTGAAGTGATCAAGGTCGGTTGTGATCGCGTCGGACACATGGTGTCCGACGTGGCCCTCTGGACCCGATATACTGGCAGTCACAAGGTGTCCGCCGCGGCCCACTGGGCTAAACATGGTTTTTAGTTTGGCGTTCAACATTTCTACTTATTCAATCTCTCTTTTAATTCACACTCTTACGTTCTAAAGTTTGAATTGATTTTTGCAGTAAATATTTTTTTTTTTTACTTTTCTTGGTTTTATAACCGGCGGATATTAAGGCCTATCTAAATGCGCCCTAGGCCTTGTTGACCTTCAGTTTTTTCTTGAAGAATAATATATGTATTTATTACATTAGGATGTTTTGAGGTGGATGGAGTAGCGTTCCCCCCTCCTAAGCGCAAGCATTTTTTAAGTTTAATAACTATCCCATTTACTGGGAAGGCAAAGGAACCTGTTCGATTCAGTCGATGTCTGATGTGTTTAAAATTCTATATCCACATTCAGATACGGAAGTTACACTTCAAATTTGTGTTTTTACTGCATTTTACTTTTTTTAATATTCTATATTGATATTGAGATGCTTCGTAGAAAATACTGCTGCATGAATTTTTAAAAATGCTTTATTTTCAGTTTTTATGACCACAATACCTCCCAAACAGGCATTATGGTAAGAAGAAGACCTGGTTGCAGCAGTTCGAGCAGTTCAAGGAGGAATAATGAGCACGTATAAAGCTGCAGAAAGATACAATATCCCCAGGAGAACAATCCAAAATCATCTCAAGAGTGGTAATTTAAAAAAAAAATAGTAAAAGAGCTTTTTTGGACGATGAACACCAAGCTGCGCTTGTGAAAAAGATAATCAGATTCTCCGAAATAGGACTGCCTGTAACTCCACGAATACTCCTACGCCTGATCTTCAAATTTTGTAAGCTTAATGACATCAAACACAGTTTTAATAAAGATGCCAAACTCGCTGGCAGAGACTGGTTCAAGGCGTTAATGAAAAGAAATTCTATGACATCAAAAATAAAGACCAATTTGTGAACCCTGCAAGTGCCATTAAAGTCAACTCAATTAAAGAAAACCATTGAAAAAAATCAAAGAAAACACGCCACCTTCTAAATCGCCCAAACCATCGACTTCGGGATCTATGCATGTCGCTTCTAAATCTATAATCGCTATAAATCTATAAATCAACTTTCTACCTAGTTATTAAAAGTAGGTTAGTATTAAATAGGTTAGTACTTATAGTATTATAAAAAATACAAAGAAATACATTTATATAATGTTTTTACTACATACCTACTATTAATAAAAATGTACTAATGTTTGCATATCTACATAGTTAAATTAACTACTATTAATGTATTATAAAAAAATATGAACAAATACATTTCTAGAATGGTTTTGTCTTTATTTGCATTCTGCAAAATTATCGTTTAGTTTGAGACATTCATTTTTCGGCTTCTTTAGTAGAGTTGGATAAAACGTCGATCGGAAGTTCAATTTTGGGCCTCGAACTACTGTGGGCCCCAGTGCGCCGCACCGGCTGCACCGGCTTAGTTACGCCACTGGCTGTCGTGTACCTACTTCCAAACTGCAAATTTCTGCCATTACTGGAAAACAAAATCTAGAGTAGAAAAAGTTTTTATATTTTAGGAGATTATTTGTGTCTGCAAAACTACATATGTACCTACATACCTATACATATAATAGGTCAGTGAGGCAAGCGGCCTTTCTGATTGGCAAATGACACCATATTATATTATAGTCTAAGATCCCATCGCAAATGTGTACACTTATCAGTTATTTAATCGAAATTTGAAACAAACAAACAAACATTAAATAGAAGTTTAGACCGTGGCGTATAAAAATGGGTCCCGGTAATAAAAAATAACAAAAGGCCGACGGCACAGCGGCACTCTGGGGCTATAAATGCATGCGTACTTGTCTATTGCACGGAGTAGCGCGCACAGTCCTTCGCTGGCAATCCCCAATAGTAACAGGTTTTACGCAGGCAATCCTATTCCTCTGCGTGGAGGAAGACGGTAGCTTCAATTCGGTGTAAAAATCAAGTGAATATATTTTAGTCGGAAAGAAAGAGATTTCGATAATCTGCCGCGTGAGGATCGGACATTGCTCCACCCCATCGCACCTCCACCTTATTAATGTTCTCGCGTTTCCGCAATGCGATTGTGGACACGGGGATTGCACGCTGGACCATCTATTCTTTAACTGTCCCATCCTCAATAATTATCCGAGTTTTATCCCAGACCTTATAAAGTATAACATCCAACTCCCTCTATGTGTTCTCCACTTGTTATCCCTCAACTCTCCCAAAATATATAAAGTAATTATGTAAATTTATTTCCCTTAATAATATTTCTGTATAGTGTAATAGCATATTTCACATCCTTTCCTTGTTTGTATCATCCCCAATAACCATGTTTTATGCTATATGTAGGTACCTACATTTCTATAAATAAGTATCCCTTGTTTCAGTATTGTGCCGTCTTATACATATAACAAACTAACTTAGATGCCATCCGAAAACGACTTGGCAGAAAAGCACCGACTATCGGTGATTGCCATAAAGTAACAAGAAGAAGAAGAAGAAGAAGTAGTAAATATATGTTAGGTGCATTAATCGACGAAAAATAACCTCCTTGCACCTGGCAATCCAGGGGTTGTGACAGGTTGAGGGGTGGCAACCTATTTTTTTCCAGCTCGTTAGATCGGTCTCTTTACGATAACACTTCATGTTACCTTCCAAACTGCAATTTGCTGCAAAGCTGCAATTTGTATTATATTATGCAATTTTCTTTCTTTTTTTTGTGTACTAGTGACAAGATTTTGCTAGGCAATCCGCGGCATATTATGTCCCTAATATGTAAACTTTCATATAAATCACATTTTAATTAAATAACTGATAGGTGCACAAATTTACGGTGGGATCTTATACTAATATCTTTTGAGAGGCCGGAAGTGCGGGAGGAACCCTATCAGGACGATTTTTTGTAGGTACGATGTATGTAGCGTCGCGCTAGTTGGCCCGAGCCAAACTAAGTGGCATACCTAGGATTACTATTAAATTATACCTAATTGATGTTATTGACATAAATTTAAATGCAATAAATGATCATCGCCCGTCAAACCGACCAGAGCGCTACATAGCGGCATAATGTGTTTTAGCAAAAGAGAGAAGTAGGGCGCGGGAGCGGGATAGAAAGGCGCCAGCGAAGGGGGTCTCATATCCGTTATGTAATCATCGATATATCATCCCTAGATGGGCTTTCGCGCTCGAAAACGACCACTTCAAAACTACTACTGAAAGCCGGCTAGTAGTAGTTTGGTTCCAGTCGATTTCGTGAGTTCCGTGTTGCAGGACGTGCTGTGTTAATCCGAAAATGCCTCTGTGTTGCGCGAAATCGTGTGGAAATCGCTCGCAAATGCGACAGAAAACAGACGGAATTACGTACCATCTGTAAGTACGCATTATTTAATTGTTTCAGTGTGATTTCTGTAAAAAAAAACAATTAATTTCAAAAGAAGCAAATTCTCCGTATCGAGAAATGGCGTGTGAAAGAGACGCAAGGCGACGACGCGTTCTTCTAGGCTGTTAGAGAGAGACAGCACATAGTTTGTTCTTTCGTGTGCTGAGAGTCAAGTATTACAAAGGGCCGCACTGGGCGCGTTGAAAGATTATACGGCAGCACGTTGAAATTTTTTCATACCTACGTTTAGAAATTTTAATTATACGAGGGCGCGTTGAATATTTTAGTTCTATAAGTACGTTGAAAAAAAATATATATTGTAAGATTCCGCGTTGAAAAGAAATGAAGAACTCCTTATTCGAGGGCGCTTTGAGCATTTTAAATTCTAGACGCCAAAAAAATAAATTATATGAGGTGGGATTGAAAAAAAATATACAACGGTATTTTTTTCATTTTAAGAGGGCGAATTATTTTGAGGATCCACAAACCCTTCCTGCCATTTTGACATTATTAAATAGTCAACTTATTCGAACAGATTTCAATACTATGTTTTTTTTATAGATTTCCGCAGAATGTTTTCAGGAGGTCGAAATGGATTAATTCTATAAGGGAACAACGGCAAGATGAGCATTGGCTACCAACAATTACAAGCATTATATGTAGTGACCACTTCCTTCCTGAAGATGTATATATCACCCCAAAGGGCCTACGACGGATAAAGAATACAGCCCTACCCAAATTTATCGTAAGTAAATAAAATGCCTTTTTAATTTTATTCTCTACAAATATAATTACTATAATACTTAACGGGTTTCGCTTATTACCTTCACATGTCTTATAGGAATCTTTAAAAAAAAATGCAAATATAAAATGTTGAACTTCACGTTACGTAGCGTAATAAAATATACGCCACTATATCTAAAAGATATTCCGCTACATCATAATAGCAATGACGTCGACATGACGTCGAAAAATCAATGTAAAGACATTGTCGGAAAAATAACCGATTTGTTTTCAGCGCCTTTGTGCCGTGTATGTTCGCCGAACCTGTAATTTATGGTTTCCCGGTTTTTTTTTTGTTTCACGGTGGTTTCTGGCTGTTTCCGATTATTTCTCCCATACTTTGACAAACAAATAAATAGGTTCGCAGAATTTCGTAAAAGTTCAAGTTTGACAGTTGGTGATGCGTCGTTCTCTCGCGTGATTGGTGAATATCGCGATTTTATTTATTAAAGAGCGATACTTGCCGCTCTGAACGCTATCTGTCAAACTCGGTCGGTTCGAGCCAAAATGGCGGACGAGTGAGGGCGAAGGATTTTACGGACGAGGGAAAAACCACCGTGATGTTGTGATGCAGTAGTTTTTTTATCGGGAAGCGTTTTTTTTTATGTAAAGTGTTCTTGATTTTGCTGGTAAGATTTTACATTCATTTAGGTTTAGTATCTGCGCAGGATCGGCTCCGTTTCAACGGATGTGTTTCTTTGTCGACAGCTGGTGTTTTAACTCGTATTTGCTGCTATTGATGTAACAACCGTATGTAGTGAAATAAATTACATCGTAATGTCACGACGATACCTGCCTACTGAAATGTAATAATCCGCGTTTTTGTTGGAGGTCGTGTTTGTACGGCAGAAGCGGTTCGAAGCACTGTAATGGGCGAAAATATACGACTTTCTCCAGAAATGTGTTTTTGTTTTATTTTTGCGTACTTGTGAAAGGATTTCCTGTGCGCTACATCCAGTGACATTACATCTCAAATCCACGACCCGAGATAATTGTTTGCTATTGTGCAGTGGGTATTAGTTTTTTTTTGTTGAGTAAAGTTTCCGTTTTTCTCTTAATATAAACGGTAGCGCCTATTGAAATTAAGTTTTTCTTGAATTTTTGTCGTGATTTTTTTTGTAACCCGTTTGATTATAATATTAAGGGTTAGTTTTTTATATTTTATTTTTATATAAGTAGACCTACATATTGATTGTTTTTAGATCATTTTTAATGAACTTAGTCATGATGTTAAATTATCGTTCCTAAAGTAATATAATCCTAGTCTCAATAAATTTTGTGAAAACGCTTTCGGATAACCTATTTGAACTCACCCATTGCGGCCCTGTAAGTCGAGCCGACTATAGTCTGGCAGCAACCGATCGTGTCCGGTGTCAGCGATGCCGCAAAGAATATTGGTGTGCTATTCTCTCGCATACTGTTCAATTTGCTCTCTCTGTTACAATGTTTTACGAGCAAGGGGCATGGAGCCAACTTATTTGTATCTGAGGGCATACATAGCTAATATATATATTAGTAAAGAGCTCAATTTAAGGGTAGGGCAGACTGAGCCCACCAACGTAACATGTGCATCATTGCATCTGAACTCTTGAATTTTGTATGAAAAAGATGACTTACAAATATACTTATCATACGCAACGCTGTCATACGCGTACCACGCAACGTCGATCTGCGATCTCCAGATCGGCATGGGAAGGTGAAGGGGATGACAGTACGCTGTCCCACCACGCGTAAGAGCGTTGTGTTCCTAGAACCATCTAGAACTCACGCCCGCAACGCGTCAGACACACATACAACGTCGGTGCATGCACAAAGAAAAGACATGTGGAAGTACATAAAGAATCGTTGTTCATCATATTCCAAATTTTGCATTAATGTATGGTATCCTTCAAACTGTTCTCTTTGTCTATTTATGTCATGAATCCAATGTCTTCTTTTCTTAACTTTTTTTTTGTTTTTGGTACAGACATATTTATTTAAAAATAGCAAACTGAGTAAATATTTCTCAAACTCACTCTCAGAATCAGAACCATATTTTACAGCGGTTATACGTGGGACAAGTGTGTACACCATCATGGGAACGTTGCATAGTATACGTAGCGTAAGTGGGCTCAGTCTGTCCTTACCTTAAATGTATTTTGTAACAAATAAATACATTAAAAGTAATAAAAAACACGACTGCCGTTACAAAAAGTGAACTACTGTATTTATATTTTTTTATAAGGTTTTTTTAATGAAATATTTGTGTTTCATATATTTGTCCCTATATAATATATATAGGTACATATATATTTTCGGAATTTACTTAATCAGACCTTTCATTTGACACGATATATTTATGTAAATTTATTGATATTTGGAGATTTGGACATTTGGACAACTATTTACTTGATAGTGGTCACTTTAATTACCCTAAAACTCTATACCCTATACCATATGACACTCGAGATGACGTACCTAACGGTTCTAACAATGCCACATACTTCTAAATCGGTTCAAGTGTTTAGAAGTTATAGTGGAATAATGAAACGGAAAACATACATGGATGAAACCGAACACATTACGCTCCTTTTTAACACGCTTTTATTAGGTCGACCTGTATGTAACTATGTAATGTGGAATCTAAGGTAACTAATTTAACCATCTTCCAAGGATTGTAGCGTCATGAAAATTGGCAGTTGTATGTAGTTCTGATGACAATACAATAATATGGTACTGTCGAACTGATCTGATGATGGAGTCGGAAGATATGAACTGGAACTTCATAATAAAACATCGCATCATAGCTGTGTTTGGACTTGTTAGATAAGTCTTGGAATGAACTTTGACCACGATTAGGTTTCAAGGTCTGATGATGAAGCCGGAAGATAGGCACTGGCATTCCATGATGGAATATCGTATCATAGCCGTGTGTATGTGAATCATAGCCCAAAAGCGTGTTTTTAGTGTTTTTTTAAAACTATTAATTTTTTATTTGTTAGTCAGTCTCGTAAAAGCGTGCAGCTGACGTTGTTTTGTTTGCACTGGATGACGAAAGAGGACGAAACGCCGAAGAGACAAGTCATGCCGAACGGATCAGTCAGTGTAGTGTTAGGGCAGTCTATACAGTAGTAATAATGCCATTAATTCTGCCACCACAGTCTCTCCTAAGGCTTCCGATGTTGTTCACAGTTACATCGATGCTTTATATTATCAAAAAATGCTTTACATTATCGAGAAATCAGCAATAAATGAATCATCGACTAAACATGTATTTTATTTTATTTCCTAAATGACCTGAACTCCGGTTAATTATAGAGCAATTTATTTATTATTGTTTTTCTCCGTCTTTTCAGGCAGTGCAAAAAGATCTACTTGAAGACAATTTACTGAATGTTCGAAAGCTTGAAACTTACGTAGACCCAGCATGCGTTACATCGAATATGGTAAGTAAAGTTCTTTATGAAAGAAGACTTTAGCAACAACTTCCTAGCCTTCAAGAGGAGGACTCTAAAAAGTCGATAAAGATCAAGCGGAACAACAAATGTCAAAGGTGACATATGACGAGAAGTTGTTAATAGAACCCTATTATCTGAGTGTGAGTGAGTGAAGACTGAGATTGTATCAGCCAAAGTGGTAAAGTTTGGCCATATCCTCACAGGTTAGCCCTATTAAATAATTCGCTTGATCTTGGAATCTAAGATAGCTGCAAAAAGAACCAGTGGCAGTGATAGATACCGCATTCCACGATGGACCAGAAACAACTACCATAATATAAAGAAACTATCTGAGGGCATGGCTAATTATAGATTATTTATTGGTTGCTAACGTCCAGTTATACGAGACGGCACTTCAAAACGAAACGAAATTTAAATTTTTCTCTAGAAGTGGTGGTTTACTCGTCCACATTGATGTGATCGACTTCGAAGTATTCTCCCTGGACTATACACTTGTGCCAGCATTTTTTCCAGTCTTTACAACATTTCTGGAAGGCACTATTTTGAATCGCTTACAGCTGGCGTGTTGATTTTGCTTTTATCTCTTATATGGACTGAAAACGTTATCACTTTCAGCGGGAAACACCTTCATTTTCAATTTGGGAATGAAAAAATCACAAGGGGCATATCTGGAGAAGAAAGAGGTTGTGGCATCAAATTCACGTTGTTCTTGCCAAAAAACTGACGGCAAGGACGTATCCGGGGGTGGGGGGTTTTTCTTCGAATTTTCTCGCGCAAATTGCGCAAAACTTGCAAATAATACTCTTTATTAATTGTACTCCTGGTGGTGATAACTCATCATAATGCACAGGTCATCAGACACTCGTAATGTGCTCGTAATCATCAGACGTCTCTTCGCGGCCACCGGTACCATGTGCAAATTCTCCGAGTTGACATAAAATCATCTGGAACCACTTCACAATATTTTGTTTTTAACACCAAACTTAATGGAAATTCTTTAATCGATATATTTGAAAAAAATCAAATATGAAAAAAAGCTTCCAACACCTCATAGGGCGTCACTATCAAATGAACATTATAAGAAAAGTACAAATATCGCGAAAACTTTGTGAAAATATTGCTAACAATGTTACCAACCTACGAAAAAAAAACCAGATCGATAAATCGAAACTCGCTAAATCTCAAAATTTCCGCTACTTTTTGATCATACCACGTATGATGATGTTAAAATCAGGCACGTGTCTAGACTTCAGTTGGGGGGGGGGGATATTCATTAAAATAACGCGCGCGGTACAAACTTGAATTTGCCCGTACAATGAAGCAGAAATACGCTCCCCCCAATTTCAATTTGATTCTCAATTTTTTTCGACGTTATTTTTTACTAAAAAAATATCAGGGAGGAGGAGCGAAACGGACGCTCCCTCGAATACGTCCTTGGTTAAAATATGCAATATATAAATATTCCTATGATTTGGGACTTGACATTTTAAAATATCACTTTTAGGGGCTTGGCAGCTCAAAGGATAATACGAAATTCGGACCAGGCACTAGCGAAATAACTGTCGAAGAAATAAAGGTCGAGAGAGTCGAGGATCAAGAAAATGAAAGTCCGGACTGCGACGACGAGGATTCATTGCTAATAGATATTCCTCCGAAGAAAAGAAAACTCGTCGGCATACATGACATGACTATCAAGCAGGAGCCGGGAGACGTCGGGAAATTGGAAGTCATGTCCGATGCAGAAGTTGAGGTTTTCTTAGTTAAAATCAACGATCTTCACGAATCGTTGGATAACATAGCGAATTCTATCAAAAGGATACCGAGGAATGTAGCGTTTGAACTGATGCACCAAATTGTTATATTATATGGTGAACATAGAGAACGATTGAGCGAGTACGTTTAGTAAATTAATAAATAATATGTAATTATAAAAACTCTTTATTTTCAATAAAAAAGCGAGCCTTGCGGCAATGTCTATCATCTAACCCAGTGATTCCCAAAGCGGTCCAGTCCAGGTGGACCCCCAGGGGTCCACGGGAGACTCGACGGGGTTCTACTTTGGCGTGAATAAAAATGGGGTTCACAAGTTGTATATCTACGAAAATGTATCTGTTTTCCATAGTAAAAACAAAAATGTTGGCTTGGCTTTACTTATCAATGTTTATTTAGCAATAAGTTCCTTTTTTTAAAACCTCCCTATTTTTTTTTGACTAGTGTATTGTAAGAAAGTCAGCGACTGTTACTTTGTAAAAACTTGCATATTCGATATTCAGTACAAGGCGTGTCGAGGATTCCAAAGCGCTGCCCGCATTTTTTGACGAGTTTTGGGAATATGGTAGAAACGTAGCAGCAGGAGGTCCACCGAAACCGGTAAAATTTTGAAAGTAAACTAGGTACGAGAAAAAAAAGTTAGGGAACCTCTGATCTAACCTATAACTTGAGTTTATAATACAAGTTTTGCGTTGGCTGCACAAAATAAAAATTAAAGTGACAAAATAAACAGATGACTAGAAAAATAATAACAAAAGAAAAACAAATTAATAAAGACATAGGGGAAAGAAAGGCCACGAAGGAAGGAAAGGTAAGCGAGAAGGAGGGGGAGGAAGAGGGTTGGTTATGTTATTGTTTTAGGTTTAGTTTAGATTTTAAGTTTCCTTGAGCCTGGCCTAGAACTTGGTGATGCTGGGGGCTGTTCTGACATTATTCGGTCCAGCCTTCCAGAGTCGTGGAGCCTTCGCCTTTATCCTTCGCCGGGTCCCTTCGACTTTCGCCTTTAACATCTTTGTTTATTCTCCTATTCCCTTGCACTGGGAACTCTGATCATCGATAACTCACGATATCCGAGTATCCCGATATCACGATATCCAAGTATCCTGATGTTCTTTTATTTTTCGACATAGTCACCTTTTAGGTTTATACACTTGATACATCTTTTTCTAAACAGAAAATACCCTTCCCTAAAAACTCTTCATCCGATCAACTAAAAATTCTTGCACTGCGGCTACTACCGGGTCATAATCTTAAAATGTTCGACGTCTCAGATGTTCCTTGAATATCGGAAATATATATAAATACCTAGGGACAAGGTCGGGTACTTATAGAGGATGTTCCAGTACTTCAAAGCCAGTTTCTTCAATGGCAGTCATCGCAACTCTGGTATTGTGTGGTGGGGCGTTATCTTCGTGAAACAAAAAAAAGCGAGTTTGCCTCTTCGTTTTTCACGTACCTATTTCGTTTCGCATTTTACTTTCCTGGCTAGGAAAGTATTGTGGACGCACTTCTGTGAATATGTGTGTCTGTCTGTGTGTATTCCTCCACGATATCGCCCAAACGCATCGCCCAAACGATTGATTATAGAAACTTAATCATTTAACGTTACATTAATTTAACGTAACGTAACAATAATTACGTTTAATTGTTAGTATTGTCTATCGCATTTCTATACAGACTGAGCAATCGAATACGCTATATAATTGGCTATATGGAACTATGTATACTGAAGTTTCCTCTATTTCCCGTGTTTGTTTTGCAACGAGTGACACCACGGGCCTGGAGTCTTTTATTATTCCATCTAGTCCATAAAATTTAAAAATTCAACTGATCTGTGAAATATTTCCTTAAAAATCCTTGTGGATTGATATAATAAGTTTTGCCAGGTCGCAGACGACTTGTCGGTTTTTTTTCATCATTGTTTGGAATGTGAATTATTTCCCACGGAATTAGCAAAAAATGGCAAATGATACCTATATACAAAAAGGAATGTTGTGACAACATGGATAATTACCGCCCTATATCACTTTTGTCAGTTTTTAGCAAGATTCTTGAAAAAAATATTCTCAGGAGAGTGACTAGTTTATTTTCAGAAAATAATATTCTCAGCATTGAACAATTTGGTTTCCAAAAAATCTTTCAACACAAGATGCCATTGCTAATCTCATATATAAAACATTACTAAGCCTTGACAATAGCAAAAAAAACAGTTGGCATTTTCTGTGATCTCTATAAGGCGTTTAATTGTGTAGAACATTCAATTCTACTAGAGAAACTAGAACACTATGCGATTAGTAATATGGGGCTAGGGCTCATACAGTCCTACTTACAAGATTGCCCCCAGAATACGCAAGTCGGAAGTAGCAAAAGCACCCCACAAAGCATTTTCAAAGGTGTCGCTCAAGGATCTATACTCGGCCCCTTTCTTTTTCTCGTCTATATAAACGACATGCCTGATTGCACCAGGTCCGTGGATGATGACATTATTCTATTCGCCGATGATTTATCCCTTCTATTTAGCGATAAACTCTCGTTGAATGTTTCAAAATCTAAAACAATGTGTTTTTCTTTGCGGCCGTAAGAATCTAATATAGCCTTATTCTTTGGATGAAACGAACTGGAAACCGTCCCTTCTACTAAATTTTTAGTTTTGCAGATCGACCAAAAATTACAATGGTCCGATCACATAGGAGAACTTAGTAAAAACTACGCAGGGCTATTTAAGCAATTAAAAAGATTATAAATTTATGCGGCATTGAGGCCGCTCAATCTTTTTAATTTGCTTATTTCCATTCCTGATGACATACAGCCTAATGTTCTGGGGAATAGCAGGAAATTCGATAAGAATTCCTATCCTTCAGAAAAGGGTTATTCGCAGTCTATGTAGACATTGTAATCTTTACTTAATCAGAATTTTTAATTACTACATTATTTTCTAATTTTCAAGGATTACAAACCGATTATAAATTAGCCACTGATGTCAGAAAATTAGCATATAAATTTGAAAAAAAAAGCAGGAGTATCTCATAGGTTCGACGAAGATACACAAATGGCAGGTTTAATGAGTTAAAATATTAAAAGGTTATAAGGAGCGTAACTCCTCCATCTCGTTGAGGGCCCCTGAAGCCACTTCCGCAGCAAGGGTAAGAGCCTTTAAAAAGCCGCAGGTCATGAAGTTCTTTGAACTCTTACAGAAGTTGGTGATCGATAATGATATTTCTCCGTCAAAAATTTATAACATGGATGAATCTAATAAAATAAAATAAATCTGGCCTCAGCACTCTCCAAAAACCACCAAAAATTCAATTCAATTCAATTCTCAAATATTTTCACAAGAGGGGAAAAAACAAGTTGGTGCACTGACAAGTGCAGAACGAGGCCAGCATGTCTCTATCGCTGTTTGTGCTAATGCTGCTGGAAATTTCGTTCCGCCTGCAATGATCCCTAGAAAAACTTTAAACCTGAATATTTTGATGGTTCACCTCCAGGAACCTTAAAGCTATGTTATGAAAGTGGTTACATGGTTGGGGACTTATTTGCCAAATGGATGAGACACTTCGTCAGTTCTACTGGCTGCAACCCTACAAACAATATTATTCTGATTCTCGATGGCCACAGCAGCCACAAAAGCCTAGAAGCATTAGAATTTGCTAAGGCCAATGGAGTCATACTGCTGTGTCTACCGCCGCACTGCTCATAGGATGCAGCCACTTGACGTCCCATTTTTGGACAACTCGATGCATATTACAATCGTGAAATGACCACCTGATAGAACTGTAGGGCTTCACCAACTCGCCAGTATTTTTGGAAGAGCAAAGTGCTGTTTCCGTCGGTAATTCAACACACATTAAACACACATGTTTTTCCGGATCATTTATTTCTGCCCAGCGAAGTGACTGAAAATGTTATTGAGATGGAGGTGGACGAAGGAGGTCGCGAGGAAGAAAATGATGAAGAGCTTAATGGATCAGCAACTGGCAATACACAGCTTTCCCAAGACAACTTTCCACCAGCTGATCATTTGCAACCTAATCTTGAAGATGTTACTGGACCTTTATCGTCGACAACAGCACAGCATACAATAAATCTTGCAACAGTCGATCTAGTTCGGCGTGATTGCCAAGTATTTGCTCAATCATCTACCATCTAGGAGATTTTAAATGAGATTTCTCCATTTCCCAAATCAGTGTCTACGGGGCAAACAAGAAACACGAAAAGGAAAATGACTAGCTCTCAGGTTCTGACAGATAGGTACACCTTTCATGGACGAAGTTAAAAGCCAAGTCCAAAATAAAAAGGAGAAGGAAAATCGTAGAAACATTAGAGCTCGAAAGCAGGTGAAACGTACATTTCAGGATGACTTAGATACCGAACCTGTGGAAGATTTTATTCAGGACGCTGATGATGTGGATGAATCTGATGCTTCATGCATTTATTGCATCATATTATATAGCAAATCGAAGCCAGGAGAGCATTGGGTATCTTGCCAATTATGTAAGCGATGGTGCCACATTCTATGTGCTGGCGTTGCACCAAGAGTTAAGATGTTCAAATGTGAATCGTGCACCGATACTTAGGTATGTCAACTTAGACTGATCATCTGTCATCTTACCCGTATGGACATGATTAGTATTTTTTTACTTTATTTCATTTATTAGGTTTCCCCCAGTGTTAGAATTATTTTTTTGTGTTTCATAAATTAACGTTTTAGATGTGTAATCTGAGATTTATTTTTTATCGCCTTTTGCCTCAAGGCAAAAAGTATGTCATCTTATATTTTATCGTATCTCATAGTATTCCAATTTTGCTTACTTTTATTGTCACGTCACTATGTCGGTTGACTTGAAAATATTGTTTAATTAGCTGGAAGTCCGCCATTGTATCTTAATTGTTTTTATTGTGGAAATAAGAGATTTTTATTATTTCTTACTTTTCGGGCTGCAAGCTAGTGACATTTCTGAGGAGGGATCTGGCAACACTGGGTACCCCCGCTCGCTATTTATAACTAATGCCGCGGTGCCGTTACGAAAGGCCAAGTGGCTTCTTTGAGAAAAGTCGCTCTCAGTCGCGTCGCGCAAGTCGCGTTTCCTCGCCATTCTGCGACATAATGCCTTCTTGTGTATCGAGAAATTGCAAGAATACTTCCAGCAAGCAGCTTAAGGCAGTTGGTATTACATTTCATAAGTAAGTTTCAATATTTTATCATTTTCTACTCGAACAGTGGTTTCGCGCGGCAGCGGTGACCAGAGCCGCATTTGGTTACATGTCATTACAATTCTTTTAATCTATTTATTAATTTATTGTATGTACGACAAGGATGGGTCAAAAGCCTATTTCCATTTTACAACAACTTGCGGTGTCAACTACAACGGGCGAGCCCGTCACCACAGGACGTTTTAACGATTTTCTCGTTCTATCGCCCTGCAGTGAACGTAGAAGACTTTGGACATAACAAATCCAACATCCAGCTACGTCACAACCCGCAAGAAGCCAACGCCTTACCGCGAGATAGCCAGTGTTACCTGGCGGGCCGACCCTCGCGCCCTTGCTTCCAATTGTGACCAGATTTCTCCGGTCTCTCGATTGGTTCCGAGTTCGAGGTCGCTTGCGTGGTCCTCTCCCTTACGAAGCGGTGAAACGGTGTGAACCGAATCTAACGCGGACCAAGGCGTCCTTTGCCCGACTCTGAACCGGGATCGGATGGCCAATGGTCATTTCAAGAGCAGTCGCCGTAAGGTAGACAACCACCCCCGCTCTATAGGAAACAATACAGTTCCCAGACTCCCCCGATTGTTAGTCGGAGAGCACAGTCGATTGGCTTGCGCCGCTCGGTGCGCAGACCGTCCAGGAGCGCCAGAGGTTTGATTCCCAGGGGAGACTGGTTGACCCAGTGTCCTACCCAGGCTCGCACCCCATGCGTGGAGGTCATCGGATGGGTGTTGACCCGTGAGTGTGACCGACCCTGAACACATGGGTCATCCATTTTACAACAGTAAGTAATAACTTTTAAACAAAGTGATATAACCTAAACAAATTAATTGAAAATTAAGGTTTACTTCATATATTTTTACTTCCGAGGCCCACCAATCGACGTATAGGGAAAGAATTATGAACGCGCTAAAAAAAATCGAGATTAAGACGGAAATATCCATTTTGAGCCCCCTGAGATGATTAAGACCATTTCCAGATTGAAGTCTGTCTCACTGTTTGTGTGTGTGTATCTTCCATGATAGCGCCCAAACACTTAATCCGATTGAGCTGAAATTCGGCGTGCACGCATTATTTGGTCATGGCAAGAGTTGGAAAGGTGATTGTGATTGAAGGGGGTGCACTAGTCAGATTTCAATATCGAAATAATGGACTTAGAGACTTGCAATTTGGGACACAGATGCCCTATTATCTTAGATGCCTAATATCTTATATAGAAGCTGGAATAATCTTTAATAGTAGGTAATAATAATCTTTAAGTTTCGCCATACATATTACCCAAATAGAAACGCCGTACCGTCCGAGGTTAGCCGAGAAACGAACCGCGCCGCTTGAGGCGGCTGTAAACGGAACCCAAACGGCTTCATCCGCCGGTCGAGAGAGAGCGCTCATCGATTGTATTTATGAAATTAACATTTAGATGAAATCAGTCATTGGCTACTTGGAAAATCTTGGGGTGACACAACCCCTGTTTACTTCGCTTATATTATGAGGAACGATCCATTCTTTGTCCTGTTTTAGATTCCCACAAGATCCAGTTGTACGAAAATTATGGATGAAAGCAGTTCAGGCTAACAGACGCGATGATGAATGGTTACCTTCCAGTGCTAGCGTTCTGTGCTCTCAACATTTTCGTGAAAACGATATCTTGACATCTAAGAATGGTCGAAGAAGAATTAATGCCACAGCAATTCCTTTTCCAGAGGTAAATCGTTATATCTAACGTATCCACTGAAACCGACAAGGGGACCGATTATTTACATATTTAGCTTGTCACATTTGCACAGGTTCGCTTGGTTTTGACAGGTTTTGTTTGTTATTATTCTTTTTTGTAAAAGTTCACAACAGGCGGGTTTACTATCTTACAACTATCTCTTACAACTAACCCGATTATGAAGTGTGTGTATGTATGTGTGGATGTAACAATGTATGTAAGCATATGTCTTATTATTGCATTTGATCGACAGAATTCAATAGCAATTCCGTTAATTTTATTCCAACGGAACATGGTTAACCAGTCGGGACTCGAACCCGGGATCTTACAATGTAAAATCAGGTTTTGCATGCGGCGTCATGCAAAACCTGTCGAATCCGAGCAAACCTTGCTTAAATATGGTTTAATTTGGCGTGCTAAAAAATTATCGTCTACTTTTTTTCACTAGAAATCTAGCGTGGAAAAAAGTTTTTCCACTAATGTTTCTTAGTTTATTGCGATTTTATTTTTTATACATATTTTTGTAAACTGTGAAACAGCCGGAAACTCGCTGAAATGTTTATATTTTTATTTCGGTCCTAAAATAATGTAGTTATTAATCGAATTTCGATGATCTTGTCAAAAATAGAATTTAAAGTATGTTTCTATCTGTCTACTAACTCATTAATTGTTCAGAAATAATACATTAATTGTTCAAAAAAAATAATTACAGTGTTAAAGCACGCCAAATAACGACAGTAATAATGTATTATATACCTATTTATTTTCGAAAAAAAAACGCATAAAAAAGAAGAAATCTATTCATTTTATATTGCTTTGGTTCATGTTAATATAATTGGCATAAATAATTCATAAAAACTTAAAGTTAAATCGGTAAATATTTTTTCAGCAAAGACCGCACATTGAAAAACCAAGGTGTTCATCATCGCTGAAGCGTTACGTAAGCGATTTCAAGCCAGTTTTAGACAGTGTAAGTACGTAGTATTTTCTCCTTTTAGTATAATATATACGAGGATAGGGTGGGTATGTTGGAAATGTGACCAAGTCCAATTAATAACATTCTGAGATAATATGATTGCGGTTAAACTGACATTTTCACTTAGAAATCAGTGAGGGTTCCAGCTACATTTGTTTTCCTTAAATTACATTAAAACCTTTAACCAGGATATTGATTCAGTACATACCATAGTAGGAAAAGCTTTATTTAGACAAAAAATACTCCAATTTCAACAGAACAGGATAAATTATTGACCATGTAAATTAAATGAAAGAAAAATCTCGTAAAAATCAAAGCGCTAAGAAGTCTCACAAATGGAGAGGTCCATACCATACCATCGGCAAGTCTAATAATATTATACGATTATCGAATGCTAAGTATAAAGTATAATCGATGCGGCACTGGATATGTGAAGCGCCTCATCCACAAGCGCGTTAGGAACAGTACGCATTCGAACCTTCGAACTATGTGTCATAATGTGTCTTCCGTGTTTATAATTGTAACTATAATTCAAGCTTCTGTATGTTAATTTTAGCATGACAACAAGTGAATAGATATATTATAGCCTATCTACAATTAATCGGGAAAGTTCCGTATTCCGGAAAATAACCGGACAAATTTTTAATATTGAACGGCGTTGCGCGCATGAGGGGTTAGCTTTAGCAGCTGCTGTCACAGACAGGCTCTAGGGAGGACATAATTTGTCGATATTACTCCCAAAAAGGTAATAACCATGTCATTGTGTAATTAACCCTTGGAGTAAATGGGTATTGGATGCATCTGTCTCTTTTGCAGGATTTTCGGCGACATCGACCTTAAAGTACTATAACTACGAAACTACTACACCAATCATAAAAAGAACAACTGCACAATGATTGCATTGAAATTTCGAATATAGAATATTGAAATATCATTTTGTAAAACAATTAGATAATTATGAATAAATATGAGAACGTCAAAGAAGTGAAAAAAACGCGGAACCAGATCTGGTCGTATCATACTCAACGGATAATTGTTTCAGAACCAGATTTGGTCGTATCATACTCAAAGGGTTGCAATACAATGGTTGCATGCATTGCTTGTGAGATTGATCTTACGCTTCCGCATTGTACTATTTTTTACTAAGCCGCATTTTAGAAACCAAACACAGTTTTTTTTTACAGAAAAAAACATCCTCTACAATCTACAAATACTCACTGAGGCATCCATTTCGCTATTCCTAAGTTCGAGAACACAGTAATATGTCAAAAATATTTAAATGTTACTTATTTATGACTGTTAACAATACTACTAATTTAAAATACCTAACCAGATGTGAATAAATAATAATAATATATCAATAAGCAATAGATATATCAAGGTCTGGTATTGCCAAAATATACTGCGTGTTTGATTAATACCGTATAGGCGTGTTTTAATTATACCGTATAGGCGTGCATAGAGCGCCATATACAGTGCGTCGTCATACTGTTATACCACGAAAGCCGCCATATTGAACATAACAGTAGAAGATTAATCAATTTTTGGAACTATAAGTGGCATCTACACGTTGCGTTTTTTAGTAAAATCCTGGTTGCCAAATGGTATTACGTCGTTGATCTATCTAACCACCATATATAAAAGAGGATGTTGGTATATAACTTCGATGGACATCGATCACCATGAAAATTGGCACATGTATGTAGTTTTTCATGGAGAAGGATCTTATGCTATCCACGTTGTTATAACCTACCGCTAGCGGGCGCTGCAGCGCACCAACTTCTATACCGTTCAATCGATCGCCATGAAAATTGGTACACATAGGTATATCAGCAAGGAAAATATTTTCGCGTTATCCACGTTGTTGTAACCTACCGCTAGATTGCGCTATAGCACATCAACTTCTATACCGTTCAACCGATCGCCATGAAAATTGGTACACACAGGTATGTAAACACAGGAAATATTTTCGCACTAACCACATTGTTGTAACCTACCGCTAGATGGCGCTGCAGCGCGTCAACTTCTATACCGTTCAACCGATCGCCATGAAAATTGGTACATATAGGTATATCAGCCCAAGAAATATCTTCGCTCTATCCACATTGTTGTAACCTACAGCTAGATGGCGCTGCAGTGCATTAGCTTCTATACCGTTCAACCGATCAAAAAGTTTTTGCATAGCGATAATATTTTCACGATATCCACTTTGCTGTAGCTCGCCACTAGATGACGCTGCACCACATCAACTTCTAGACCGTCAACTAATGGCAAAAACAGAATCTTTTTATTGTCCTCAATAATACCAAAACTGTTTTTTTTATTATAGGCGAATTAAATTTAAAGCTAAGCGACCGCGAGGTCGGAAAAAATGTTTTTTTTATAGGCGAATTAATTTTAAGGCTGAGCTACACTCCCGAATTTGAATTTTGAACGCGACTGCGAAAACGGCGGGAGTGAGTTTTGACGTTTTCAAGCACAGTTTTTTTGTGTTTTTTTTTTTTGAAAAATACGCGCTAATCACACACAACTAAGCTATCTTTGGACGAATCATCTGACATCAAACGTTAAATACTGGAAATTGTTTGAAATGCCACCCAAGAAATCAAATATAGGAAAAACCACCAGAAATGCCCGGCAACTGTCAGCCAGAAGAGCTGCTGGTAGGCAGTAGGGAATTAGATACCCGAGCATCGCTGGGTAACATTTCCTAGTATGCTATATAATCAATGGTTTTACGTAGCTTCTACTTGTCTGTCATTTTATATAAATCTTCGGCGCTAGGAAACTAAAATGTCTCTGCGCAGATTGCGTATTTTGCATTTGCAATGGATTTCAACGGTACATAAAAATAGTTCGGGTAATTTCGGTTTCGGTACAAACTATTTATTTTATCGATACCTATTCCAGACTCGCCAAACAAGTCGTAAAGTTTTAGAGAACTAAGAATAATATTTTTTATTTTTATATGCAACAATTTAATAAAAGCATTTGATGACGAGTATAAAGATTCTTGCAAAAAAGGCCTCTGCCTGTGTTACGTCACGTCAATGTGTAGTTTCAAAAATAAATCGTAGAACGAACATGATTTTTGTTTTATTTTTTTAAATGACCTGAAATTCGATTACAGTAGACCGTCGATTATCAGAACGGCCAGACATCCGAACAGTCAGGCTCATTACATTGTCGATTACTCGCTGACGACGTCGACGGCGACTGAGATTGCAATGTTGACTAGTCGCCGGCGCTAGTCAACATTGCATGCAACGTTCTTTCGGCGAAAACACATGTATATATGCTGGGGAGAACTATATAACCATATAACAGTGGATCAATGTGTTATAATAATTATAAACATTCCTTTTCTATAATTTTACTTGCAATTTGTATAATAAGTATTTTATTCCAGTAAGTTTTGATTTATGATTTCAACAGAATTATTCTCAAGCTATTTATTGCCTCAATAAGTAGTATAAAATAATGTCTAAATTAGTAGTATAAAATAAGTAGGTACTGCTAAGTGCAAGTATTTGACATGTCCGATGCTGTGTGTGCGACTGCGCAAATGTATATCACATTTCCAAAACGGCAATTAGATAAGAATATTGTTGTTATGTTACTAGAAATATCTTTTGTCATGTACGTCATGTCTTCGTTCTGTGATGAATTTTGTTTGACTTTAACGTGAGCAATATTTACAGGTACAAACACAATGTTAATAATTCATTTTATTTATTTGGATGAAATTTTCATTTTATTTATTTGGATGAAATTTTGAGTTTAATGCAAAAATCCAAAATGATTTTTGCGTTTGGGCCGCTCTGGTTCTGGTGGCCTCAAATAGCATATAAGCAATGAGAGATTTTCTCGGGAATAGTTTTTCTATACCTAATTGTTATTCTTTGTTGAAAGTAAATAATGAGATAAGCTAAATAGATGTTCTAAAGTATGCGCATCTATGAACCGTACGCTTGATTCTTAATTTTAGTTTTTCTTTTATTTTTATTGATTTAGATATCCTATATTGATTTTTATTGATCAGATATCCGTTTTGGTCGGACGTTTTTATCGATATTGATGAGTGGGCTTATGAATTGATCCCTAACTATTGCATTGACAGCTGGCTACATCGGCTACAATACGATATTGCCGTATTTATATGATCAGTGTATTGCTGTGGTGTATTGCCGAGAGTCTGTGGCCGTTGGTGCTATTTGGCTGCTTCTGTCACTTTTTTTCAATACAAAAGTGAATTTAGATTTTTTGTTCTAAGTTCTGCATCAGTTATATGATCAGTGGTTGTACTTGTCTCTCTCGCCGCCATGGACACACACCAGAAACGAGCTATCGCTTTATACTTAATTCGTCGAAGAATTAAAAAAAGAAGCCCTAAAAGATTCTGGATACATCCTCTGATTAAGGAAAGAGATCGTTACGAATTATTCGTTGTTTCTATTAATATTAAGCCTCCGTATACTAGGTGACTAAATATCACTAGACCACGCGACTAACCTGAGAAATCGATAGAGGAATAGAAAGAGAAGCTGTATATTGCCCCCCTCTATCCTTGCTAAGTCGCGCATGCGCGGGACACACGTAAATATATACTGAGTGCAACGAATATGATCACGATCAGTGTGCAACGCTTCGACGCCGTAATTATCTGCTGTGTGAGTTTTGAGCGTTCGTTGGTTTTTTACTGTCATCTGTGTTATTCAAGTGATTTTGTGAATTAAAATGACAAAAAAATGCCTGATATGTAAGGCAGAACCAAGTCCAGCATCCATACGTAGTTTTCACGTGTAAGTACACATTGGTTTTCCAGTTTATATGTAATCCTAACCTAAAAATTAAATCAAAATATTTATGAATGCAGGTTTCCCAAAAATGAATGTATGAAACAAAAATGGATTGATGCTATAAATATATCAAAAGAGCCGAATTTTAAAACTGCATACATATGCAGTGATCACTTTGATCCAGAGTTTTTTATGTATTCTGATGAATTGAGGCAAAGAAAGCGGTTAAGCAAAGAAGCTGTTCCAAAACAGACATCTTTGATAAAATCTATCGACTCTGAAGAAAATGTAGAGGTAAACATTATAACACAACCGAGTATTGAACAAGTGACTGAAACGTTGACTGAACAGCTGCCTCTAAATAATACTGAAACGTTGAATTGTAGTACTCCAACTAGTGAATCAAATAATAAGAAACGGTAAAATAAAAATGCATTACTGATGTTTAACAGAATTACATTTCTACTTTTCACATTATATGTAAAATAAATCAATATTTTAGGAAACAATCGTTCGGCAACATCAGAACAGCAAAAAAAGTGCGTTTCATGAGTGGATTCAAAACAGAATATTTATGTCCACAAGACTTTGTAACCGAAGAATCTTGGAATCAATTTCTCAGATACTCTGCATATGAAAAGTCAAGGTCTGCTGCTGCTCATAATAAAACTTCACGCAAACAGAGGAAAATAAAAAAATTGACAGGACTTATTCAAATTTTGGAAAAAAAGGATGGATTTGATGCTGCTGAATATTTAAAGGTTTAATTTAAATAATATTTCATATATATGTATTTTTTATAAAGAAAATTATATAAAGTTTCTTAGCATGTAACTTCTTTTGATATAATAATGTATTTTACATAAAATATTAATTAATTACAACGATTTTCTTAACTACACATCTGCGCGCATTTTGTCACCCAACCGGTTTCCACTTCCCTCGCAAATCGTATCGTTCCCTTTAAAATTCCCTTCACTTGCAAAAAAGGACTGGGAATTCCACAATAGTAATTTAATTTCTTTTCCTTACCACTCTGTAAACCGTAATGCGTTTGCCAGTGTTCAGCTGTCGTTATTCCAGGTGGCGGTCCATGAATACTTCTCGGGTGTTTACCCAAAATCTATCCATGTCGACCCAGTTCACAGAGAAAATGCATTCATGGCAAAGCTCTGTAGGCAAAAGCGGCTACTTCGTCGCCAGCTACGCGAAGCCGAGAAAGCCGGAGATAGGGCCCTCTGCCACAACTTCTCACACACTTACCATTATATACTCAAACTCATACAGAGCTTAGCAATGCAAAACGACAAGCGCAATGCAGCATTTCTCAAATCCAAAGAGGAAGCCCGAATTGACAAAAACCGTTTTAATTACAGCAAAAAGGTTTTGACTGCCGACAAGGATTAAATCCGAATCCCGGAAGAATGGCTAAATAAACAAATTCAATATTGCAATATCTTTTTCTGCAAATTTTACTCCTTTCGACCAAATATTACTTATTCCTGAAGATATCAGTATTAGCAATTAATACAGTTACTAGTCATGATAAATCGTTAACAAATAACAACCAGAAAGTAAATTCTATTGAAAAAGAATGCGTTTATAGAATGCATTTTTTTTTTTTAATTTGTTGTGTGGGGCTTTTCTAAGGTCTTTATAAGCCTTGTAACACCGCAACCATCGCTAATCTATTGTGTTCGCCACCTACTATAGTTCTGCGCTAAGCCTCATGTCATTTAAGAACCGCAACAGGCTTTTGGCGCCAGATTGTTTTACCTCCTCAGGTTGGAGGTAATGACCACCCAAGTGCACATATCTTTTACGCATCAGCGGGCCACACTCGCACATGAGGTGCAGAGGAGTTTCCTCTGCCCCTTGGCAGAACCTGCACATTTTTGTGTCTTGGAGCTTGAGCTTGTACATGTGTTTGTTGAGGCCACAATGCCCCGTGAGCGCCCTCACCAGTATGCGTAGATTGTTCTTGTTTAGCGATAAGGCCTCACGGCCCGTCTTAGGGGTCGTAGGCCTTAATTAGCGCTTTGGATTGATTCAACCCTGGCGTGTTGTTCCAATGGTTGACGGATTGTTCTAAACATATTTGTTTGAGAATTAGGTTTGCAAGGCTTTTTGGTACGCCACAGCAAGGTTCACGGCCGTATAAAGTTCCCTTTGCTCCCGTCTTAGCAAGTTCGTCGGCTTTTTCATTTTAGAACGCATTAAATAACATTACTAATGTAAAAAGTATAGACAATAATAACAAATGGTCAAAAATTTGTAAACCGAGAGTGAACTGTACTTCTGGTAAATACTGTAAGATTGGTAATTTTTTGCAAAATGAAAAATATCATATGTTTGAGCATTGTTATAATAATACTGAAAATGAAAGCGGAGTCTTTTCTGAATACTAAGAAAATACTGTAAAACATACTCCGGGTGCAATTGGACGTATTTCGACAAGCAAAAGTCACTATGATAAATGTTGTGATTTATTATTAGATAAAACTAAATCTAAACTAACAGAAGCCGAAAATTATGGAGGTTTAAAGTAAAGCATCTTATGATGTAAACTTCATTTGAAAATGCACGGAAAGAGTCATTCGTAAAGAAAAATATTTAATTTAGAATAATGTTACTGATCAATTAATTACGGAAACGCTGAAAATTTTGCCAAGGTCAATTTTAGATGATACAAGCATTTTGTCAAACAAGAATTACTTATGGACCATCGTCACCAATTAATTTTACTCATCCACACAAAAATATATAGATATTCGATTGAAATATGGTGGTAAAATTTTGCAAAATCAAAGCCAAAGTATACGTTTGCACTATAATAATATTACTATTTTTAAAAGTCAATGACTTGTTAAGTATTTAAAATTTTTTTTAAGTATGAAAGTATTATATTGTTGTAAGTATTACATGTTAATTTGCGTTTTATTACATAGTATATGATAATCTAAGTATGTACTCATATGTATGCACATTCGTTACTTTATTATTATTATTATTATTTATTCTGGACAGGCAGCTTTGCTGATATGTCCAGATGAAATCTTGTAAAGCTAAACAACATTAACAATATGATATAAACAATGTTAACAAATCGAGTCCGTTTTTAATTTGATTGACAGAGCTTGCACTAATCACTTCAAATGGTAGTTTATTCCACATGTCCACTGTTCTATTTTACAGAACGTTCTTAAGAGGATTAGATTTAAATTTCGTACGGTTGAGTTTTTTGTTGTGACCTCGAAGATTTGTGTTGACGTTGAATTTGTAAATATTCTTCAGTCCGGGTACATCGTAATAATGTGTCGAAATGTTATGTCTCAATCAGGTCTCCTCTTTGTATTCTTTGTTTGAGAGTAGTGCAGTGAGAGTAATTCCAAATAATTTCAAGCGATCTTCATAATTCCTGTTCTTCAGGCCCACTGGCATTTTTTTACTTACTTATATAAATGATTTAAAAAAAATACTTTTAAGGCCACTGTGCGACTGGTCGCATTTTGGGACAGCTGTCCGGTTGACCACAGGATGCGGTTGCAATTACGGCTAACCGAGTGGCCGCTATCAGTAACGTGCAAACTAGCGCTATCTGCGTAGCGCGTGTAGTAACCGTCAGGCCGGCTGTCAGTCTAGCCGCAGCACTCCGAGCAACCGGAGCGGTTGGCCAGCAGCCGCATCGCAGTGCGAAAAAAACTATTTTCTTGCACATATTTTCGATACGATCAACCGGATGGCTGACCGCGTTCCGGTTAACGGCAAAGTGCATAGGTACCTTAATATTCAATTATTTGATTTTGATTCTGTCTATTTATTATCTTATAATTTTTAATTTATACTGTTTACACAATATTTGAACTTTTATTTATGTTTCAAGGAATTAATAAAAAAATAACAAACAAAAAAAACCCCCCTGAGCACCGGCCATCCTCAGCACCACATGATTAAAATTTAAAGTCACATATAATCATCGCCCCCTTCCAGGGGTTTAGTTTGAGATTGAATTCAATTGAGCTTAAGTTTTTGTGCTGTGTTTCAACTTAAAATTTTATGTAAAATAATTCGAAATCAAAGAATTCCAAATTATTATACTCAATTAAAGAATGATAAACGCGCATGCGCGACTGGACAATGATAAAGGGGGCCCATATGCAGCTATCTCTTTCTATTCCGCTATCGCATTCACCTTCGGACTCCCACGGTCTATTCTAGTACGCTATGGTATCCACTTAACCCTTGCACCTGCACCGCGTCCCCCGCAATCCGACCGCATAGTGCGCGGGCGACGGCCGCAAGGCTTGCGGGTTCTACTAGTAGAACACTAGTGCCCTGCAGACGCTGCGGTTGCTCTTTTATTAACAGTGCGTGGGTTTGATGGAAAATATCTGATCGATTATCCGAAGACATCCGAACTCTAAACACTTATGTCCCTCAATCGGTGTTCTTCTGTATTTCTTGAGATTTTAAGTTAATAATTTATTTACGATTGTTTTTCTCAATATTACAGGCAGTTCAAGAAGTTGAACATGAAGAAAATGAAGACAGTACTCTGGAAGAAGACGACTCGGAATGTGGCACTTCTGGCATGGTAAGAGTGTAATGTTAATGTTTACACGGGCTTAGTACTTGTCGCTAACCTGCTTAGTAATCGCGTCAAGTAACCGTTTACACTTTGGTATTAGCAGAAAGGTATTAGTGGCACGACCTCCGTTGGAAATGGAAAACCACCGTTGTCCATTGTTTCATAGGGTTAAAATTCCTGGATGAAATTTTAGTTGTTTTGAAAATAAACTTAGCAAATGAAACATAGAAACGCATGTATTCACTTGTCATTTCAACTTGTCACTAACCCTTGCCATGGCTGTTCACACGATTCAGCAAGCAACAACTTACTAGCAATTTGTGCTGGGGGAAGTCACTTGTTACTTAGTAAAGGATCGGCTTTTATCCACTAACACTGGCAGTTTCACTAATACTAAGCGCTAACATGCTATTAGTGCAATTGATAAGTACTAATCATCAGCTATCAAGCCCAAGTAAACATAGCATAATGTTGGTTTACACGGGCTTAGTAGCTAATGCTTAGTACTTGTCATTTGACTAACACCTTGCACGTAAAACATGCTGACTCAGTATGTTAGTGCTTAATACTAGTTAAAATGCAAGTGCAAGCAACTATCCTCACCACAAATTACCAAGAACTTGTTGCTTGCTGACTTGTGTGAACGGCCGCAGCAAGTGTTTAGCGACAAATTGAAATGGCAAGTGAACACCTTTTGTGACTATGTTGACGTGATATTTGCTGTTTATTTTGTGATTACAGCGGTAGAAAGGTGGTATTCCAAAACAACTGTAAAATAAATCCTGGAATTTGAATCCTATCAACAACAAAAAAAAGGCGGTGGTAGTTCTATTTCGAACGGATATCAAGCCACTAATACCTTTCTGCTGATAACATTGTGTAGACATTGTTTACATTTCACGATCACTAAGCAAGTTAGGTAAGTGATGTGACAAGTACAAAGTACTAAGCACATGCAAGTGACAAGTACTAAGCACTGCAACTAGCGCTATCCGTGCTTGCGTATAGCAACCGTCAGGCCGGCCGCCAGTCTGGCCGCATCGCTCCAAACGAACCTAGCGTAAGGTTCTTTCGGACAGATACAAGTGGATTATAAAATCAGTTACTGTTGTATCAAATGCTAATCTCATTTCTACTCTATTCCAACTGTGATGAATAGAACCACAGTCTAAATATAACTATGGTAATTTTATTATGTCTCGTTTTAGAGTCAAAGAAGAGAAAAAGTTGTTATTATGTAGCTAGTTATAACTGGTATTCGTTTCTAACCTATTTATAATGGTGATAACTGGATCGCGCACAATGCGCTTTTTGACATTTTTTGAATTAATGAAGGTCCAATTATGATTTTATTAGCATGCATATTTAAAGCATATTTGATATATAACAGCCGCAATTATATCTACTATATGACAGATCATCTGCAATAGTGCCCATTATAACACCAGCGCCACATTAGCGCAATAGTGCCCATTATAACACCAGCGCCATATTGATTTGGGAGCCACATTACTTTACTTTTGCTTTTTAACGGTATCATGAAAACCTGCCATAGAAAATATTTGCTGTATGATCACTGTTGTCAGTAGTCAGTACCAATTTACAACTTTGTTTTATGCACTACACAAAGCGGTCAAATAAACTTATATGTTAAAGGTTAATGTCACAATTTTGTTGTATGCAAAATTGATACAAGTAAATATATTAAAAAGAATAAAAAAACACGACTATCGGTACAAAATATATTCATATAGGTACATGTATATTTCCGGAAAGTACTCAATCAGATCTTTAATTTGACACAACACGATATTATATTTATGTTAATTTGTTGACATTTGGAAATGTAGACAACTACTTACTTGACATTAGGGCAGTTAAGGTACCCTATGACACTCAACATGACATAGCGATTCTAACAATACCACACACTTCTAGATCGGTTCAAGCGTTTAGAAGTTATGGTGAAATAAAAAACAGAAAACATACATAGATGAACCCTGGACACATTTCACTCCTTTTTGTTGGGCAGTCATGTAAAGTCACATGACTTTAGAGCCGCACATATACGACTAGTGCTTAGAGGCGTTATTTGCATATGCTTTTAAATAACATTTTTGTGTTATTTTTTCACTTTATCACGTTTGCTAGTTAAGCATCGTCCGGTTATAAGATACGGGACTTTATGAGAGGTTAAAATATGAAATATATAAACATTCATAAGGCTTGCGATTTATCATTCATAAATATTTCTTTCAGGGGCCTGGCAGCTCAACGAACAACACAGAGTTTGATGAGCCAAGTACCAGCGAAATAAACGTGGAAGAAATAAAAGTTGAAAGAGTCGAAGATCAAGAAATAAAAGTCGAGAGAGTCGAAGACCAAGAAAGCGAAAGTTCAGAAAACGACGACGAAGATAGCCTACCAATAAACATTCCTTCAAAGAAAATGAAATCCTTCGAAACACACGAAGTGGCCATCAAGCAGGAGCCGATAGACGTTTCTAACCTTGCACCAGTTGTCGAAAACTATGACGTCATGACCGAAGTAGAGATTAAGACTTTCCTAGATAATATAGCACATTCTATAAGAATTATACCAAGAAACGTTGCATTAGAACTGCAGCATACAATTGAGGGATTAATTGCATATAAAATGGAACGATTGAACTTATGCCATTAATAATATATTTAATTGTTAACATAAACCAGCTTTTTATTTATTTTCATTAACGTAGCAGATACTGCGAATGAGTGCTATGAGAAGGTGTCGACAGAGGCTTTTGAGATTATTGCGATATAAAGCATTTTGTCTATATTTCGGTTCAAGCCTTGTCGAGCTAAATGACATTTCTAAAATTGAACAATTATTTGAAAATTCGAAGAAACGAAAAAGAGTAATGTATTATTAATATCTTACTTAATCAAGTTAAAGTACACCATAACCACAGTATACCAGACAGTAGCTTCTCTTAGAACAAAATTGAAATCGAAGCGAATATGTCGCGAGTCCTAAGGGCTCGCATACGGCTGTCAGATGTCCGCTACTTGGCCCACGATGGATATGAAAACCTTCGAAAAAGTCGCCAACCTTGCCCGCGCAAAATGCTAACTAAAGGCATTCGTCGAGACGTACCCCTCTGCCTACTTCTCTCGCCTTCCCCACCCTATTCCCGCAATGCCCTGTCGCTCGAGAGAGTGTCTACTGTTCTCTCGGTATTCTGTGCCATAACCATCTGAGCAAAACATTATTATTAAATGTATTATTATATTTAAAAAAAACAGGTTTTTAACCAGTTAACTCACAGGGTAAGCAATTAAAATACGGCAATGACAAGTATACAACTTGAACGCAATATCATAATAAATTTGACTACAAAATCAAATTAAAACGATGAGGATTGAATAAAAACATTATTAAAACTTAAAAATTACCTAAAATAATAAAAATCATAGCCAGAAAAAAGTTTAGTAATTCATTCGACTTCATTGAAGTAATTTTCAAAGTTGAAGTAATTTTCAAAGTTGAAGTAATTTTCAAAGTTGAAGTAATTTTCAAAGCGAGGTGCCAAAAATTTACCATTCGATACTAAAACAATATTTGAGTAGGACACTACTACTGCTGCTACTGCTGGCGCCGGCGGTAATTTCTATTGAATGGTGTTCGTTTATTTTACAGGACCTTCGACCGCACCAAAATAAAGATTTGAATTGACACGTCAAACGCACTCGTTTCGCGATGTGCCTTTCCTCATTTAGGTCCTCTCGATCAAAAAAGGAGGAATGATACGCACTAAGTTCAAACTGAAAGATCATAGATTGTTCTCCTGTCCTCACCGAGCAGGCCATGCGGCGAAGAAGCTGGTTACGTTATCTATGCATGCTCAGAATTATCCACAAAAAGTGGAAGGATCACAGAAAATTACTCAGTAGATACAGCGGATGTATGCAAGACCCGGGGGACAATTCTTAAAAAAAATGCCATGCCAAATTTGTCTATGGTCCATTTGATTTACATGGGCCATAGAGAAATTTGGCATGCTATTTTTTTTACACAATATGCCCTCAAACCTTCGTAGATTCTGCAAAAAGCATCTGGTATGAGCTGGCTACAGGACCTGTAGACAAGAAAGTATACAAGGTGTCACGTACAAAGCCTCCACATGAAGAATGAGGTGCGGGTGACCGACCACTGACAACCAACACCAAACTTAGTCATCATCATCATCGATAGGAGACAAGTAGATAGTACAGTAGTGAGCACTGAAATCCTTTCACCTATTAGAAAGGGCAAGTGCAGGTATAAATTATTTCTAAGGACAATTACAAACAGCCTTTATTTTTTTCTACCTTAATAGGGTCTTACCCAAATATTGAGACCAGTTTTATTGTGACTCCACGTGTTGACATCAAGTATTAATATTTTTGTGAATTATGGCAAAATTTAGGCTATTAAGCTTTTTGCAAAAAAATACAATTTTAAATTAGGCGACACTAAAAGTGACTTCCAGAGCTATAGCAGTTCAGATTGGATGCAGTCACACTGCAGTGTTAGATTGTATAAAAAAAATAAAGGTTCTGCAAGTCTAGAGCGAAAAAAAGGTACTGGGCATAAAAAAAAGACAACACATGCTGAGGATCGACTGCTGAAGCGAATCTGTTTGCAGAATCGATTTAAAAGTACCGTGGATATAAGGACAGAGTTCATAAAGGCTGGTGGTTCTGAAGTGGGTGTTCACAGCGTACAACGAAGGCTCCGGTAGAGCAGCTTTTTTGCCAGGCCTGCAAAAAAGCCACTACTGACCAAAAAAAGCGCATTGCCCGCATAGAATGGACTAAAAAATATACAACTTCGACTGAAATCGATTGGCGGCGAGTTATTTTCTCCGATGAGAGTAAATTTAATTTATTTGGTTCGGATGAAATTCAGTACGAGAGATGAAGATCTGGAGAACGGTTAAGCGATGAGTGTCTTAGACCAACAGTGAAGCATTCTGCTGGACAAATGGACTAGGGATGTATTTCCTTTTATGTAGTGGAGCAATTAGCATTCATAAAAGGAACTGTGAATGCGGAAGTTCACAAAAAAATTTTGGAAGAGTATTTATTCCCGTCAATTGAAATGCACTATTCCTATATTTCTGAGTGCATTTTTCAAGATGACTGCACCGTGTCACCGAGCAAAAACTGTAAGTAATATTTTTTTCAGACACTGATTTATGTTGTTCAATAAAAAAAAAATATATAACACTATTAAAATAATTTTTAGGTCAAAGAATATATGAAAATTCATGGAATTCCAACACTGGATTGGCCTGGAAATAGTCCTGACCTGAACCCTATCGAGAACTGGTGGCATAAAGAATCAAAATAAATAAACTGAAGCCTTTGTCAAAGGAAAACCTTAAAAACATCATCGAAAAAGTGTGGTTTGAAATTTTTTTCCCAAGACTACATACAAAATTTGGTGAAATCCATGCCAAAATGTATTGAAGCTACTGCTTCAATACATTTTGGCATGGAATGCTTCTGCTTCAATACATTTTAAATTACTATTTAAAAAAATGAGGAACAACAAAAAACTGATTTTGTTGGTTTTTGATAATTGTTAGTGCTTTGTATGCAGTTTTTTAAATTATATTAGCATTTTTCATTTTTGTGCAAAAAAATCAAAAATCTACAAATTAACTATAAAATATTTTTTTTTAATTTTTTGGTCACTAAATTGGCACTCTTTTTTGTATATCATCTTTAAACAGTGTTGCTTTATAATTTGGACTGAAAATCTATCAAGAAATCACAATTAAAAAAACTGATATTTTCAGTCTGGAAAGATTTTCGTGCTCGCTACTGTAGAAGTAACAATGTCACCTGTAATATTTTATATAAAAAACTAATAATTAACACAATATTTTAATTAATACGTATGAAGCCACACAGTTAATTTAATAAATAACCATTAGTTAGCAATAATTCGTAATAAGTACTTTTATCACATAAAAAGCTTCTCGAAAGAAACAATAATCGATTATAAAGTTAGGTTCATATCAGAACCACTACCATACGCTTTTCATATTCATTCACACCTTTATATCGGCGGGCATAATATATTATACTTGATAACAGTTCGAGATTCCATTAAAAAACTATATATATATACTATTACTACTTAGTAAATATTCGATTGCCACTAAATTTCTCAAATAGTATGTTTTCTTAACTAGTTCAGATTATTTTATATTCGGCAGGTAATTTTTGTGCGAGAAAAAGATACTATCGTTCATTTTACATTCCGCTCTAACGCACTGCTGTCTCGTTTGTGTGAAATATTTTCCGACATTAGTTCGCGAAGAAACGCAATTCAGCCCAATGTAGATGTTGATAGGCATAATACAAATTATACATTTTTCTATGTAACAATTTTCAAGGCTTATCAAAATTATAAAGCCGTAAACTCAGCAAGTTTATTGGCTCGATTTTAGGCCTATTACTTTCTGGAAGTGTCGTCGTCCGTCTAAATAGAGCATCGCATCGTGGTAACTCTTTGGCACGACGCTCGGTGCAAATTCCGGAATTTCGTAGGTGAAATGAAAGACGTTGGTAGTAGAAACATTGCCCGATCGAGCATCAAAGACTTCGGCGTTTACCATTATCTGCATGTACTGCACCTGGAAACAGAAAAAGTAAACTGAGCTGTAGAAACATGCTGACTGAGGTTAGACTCCATCAAAAACGAGCCATAAGAATATTGATAAACCTTAGCCATAATGAATCATGTCGTGGTCACTTCAAAAATCTCAGTATTCTAACGCTACCATCACTATACATATTTGAATGCATAAAGTTAATATTAAAAAACATAGGAAAGATGAAGACCCAAAAAGAAATTCACTCGCATTTCACCAGATGTAGGCACAATTTAGCATTACCCCGTCCATCTCTGGAATTATTCAAAAGGGATCCAAATTACGTTGGAATGGCGTGTTACAATAAACTGTCTGAGAATATTAAAATTATATGTAGAAACGGAAAAATATCCCAATTTAAATCGAAATTAAAAGGCTACCTTATTGCGAGAGAATTATATAATATTAACGAATTATAATTAGATGACTGACAATTTCCATCTCGATTTTATTTATTTAACTTGACATTTGTACCATTTCATTGATTATTATATTATTAATATTATTTATAATTGTCTCCTATAATCAATTATATTTCTCATTTATAGGACCATTTAACTTTAATATTATAATTTCATGACTAACTGTAGTTATAAATATCTAATATAACTCAATTGTGTGGTGAGTCTCTAATGAAATATTTAGTATACATTTTAAAGTTATTTTAACATTAAGCGGCTATATAAAGTGTCTAAACAACTATGTAAAAGTTTTTGAAGACAATAAATGCGATTTGATTTGATTTGATAAAAGCATTGGTTATAAATGTATTAGATTGCTAACTCCATAGTACATTTTGGAAACTCTTCTGCGCCGGAAAAAATCAGGTGGCGCTGATAGCATTGACGGCAAAACTAGAAGCAATTTATTTGGCCATCTATAATAACATTATTAATGATTTTTTTTTAATATCAAGGACTGATTGATTATAACAACCCAATAATTCAACCAATGATAACAATAATAAGATTCAATTATTAACCCCTGGGTTTATATCCATACCTATTCAATTATCGACTATTTTATTTTCCACTGCGGTAAAAGCTTGTCATTGAAGCCTGCCATTGAATAAGCCACCGTTATATATTAGTATGCTTGCACACACCGTCTACGAACAAATTTTCAAGGGCTTTGAAAATTTTGCATGGAATGACTGGCTTCCAAAAGGTTAACGCCATATATTGCATTTTTTAAATAGGCTGATATCATTACAGAAATAATACAAATAAATAGATTGCCATCTATTAGTCTATCTGACCTAACCTTTCGGAAGCCAGTCATTCCATGCAAAATTTTCGAAGCCCTCGAAAATTTGTTTGTAGAAGGTGCGTGCAAAAATACTAATATATAACGGTGGCTTATTCAATGACAGGCTTTTATCGCAGTTGAGGGAGAAATAGACGGATAATTGAATAAATACAGATATAATACAAATAATACGAAAAACGCCAATCGGCGTGCGTGGCCACTTAGTTAAATAAAATACAAACGGAGCTGCCATGGAATTCACCGACCAAAATCGGGCCCATCATATATAATTATTACACTTCTGGGAGGTGAACGGTGGATTCCGGACTAACGACCGGCTGTGGTAGGTTTAGGACAGCTGTCTTGCCACATGTGAGCGGTCACCTTACCACCCATTCACTCCCCCTTCGAAGCCATAGAATTTGAGATGCGAAAATCGCGGTTTTAGATAATTTTTCTAGAAAGGAGTTGATTATTTTCCTGGAGAGACCAAGATCTTTAAAAAGATGAAACAAAGATTTAGCTGGCAGGCCACGAGCGCCAACTTCCACCGCGTGAAGGTGAACAGTGAAGCCGTTCCGGGTGACGTCATTTGCGAGATCATGGTATTTATTTAATTTGTAATCGTGGTCTTTTGGGACCAGAATTTGATTCTCATGGAACAGTTAATTCTACAATAAGGACCATCTTCCGAGATAGAGAGTAAAGAGTTATATCTGGACGGAGGGCTGTGCATCCGAGACTTTCAGGGAATTTATACTGCTTAGAGACCGAATCGACCTCCATAAACCAATCTGAAGCTTTCTCAATTATTGAGAAAGGTTTTGCAGTGAAATGTTTTTTGCCTTTAGAGCCAACCCGCACAAACTGTATTGGGGGTTTGGAGGATACTGTAGAACCCTTGTTGGCACAAGCCACTGAGAGGCTAATTACCTCGCGAATAATAGCAAGGACCCGAAAAATAGCAAGTTAAAGTGTGTAATTATTACGCATTGAAACCTGTATAACAAATTAAAAATTGACATCTTTATGTAAATAATATTAAAATGTTAAGAGCTAGGATTTAAAAGTTCGTTTGTTATTATATTATTATTTTATTTCAAGATAGGATAAAGTAAGAGCTTGTTTAGAACGCTATATATAGTGTGCCACCATACTGCCATACTGCGAACATCGCCATACTGAGCATAAGACGAATAATCAATATTTGAAACTATGGTAGTAAGGTATTGAGCAATCTAATACCCCATGCATAATGAGTTTTTAATTGATGATATCCTTGAAGTGGATGAATCAGTACAAGCAAATAGGCAACTTTAAATAAAATTAAAGAAAAATCCTTTTTTTTAATTTCTATTTTATTAGTAAATTTGAAAAAGTTGACTGATAAATAAATATTTGACAAGCGTTGAGCATGCTGCGCCATCTAGCAATAGGTAACATATCGCAAATAAACAATATTTGCGATATTTTACCTACTGAAAATCTTTAAACACAAAGAAATTACAGTAGAACTCCAATTATCCGAATCAATTGGGACCGGACCCCATTCGGATAATCGAAAATTCGGATAATTGGATTTATTCGGAGAAACGAGTCTATTTTAATTAATTATTGTATATAATATGTTTAAATTGGGAGAAAAAAATATTATCAATATTAATTAAATGTAAAGGCTGCACTTTTACATATTAAGCGTACTTAGAAAGTGCTATACATTAGTACATCATCATTATTTTGCGAATCGCAGTACGTTTCCGTCCTAATCGTTTTCCGTTTTAATTTTAGATAATCAGCGATTCGGATAGTCGGAGTTTGGATAATTGGAGTTCTACTCTATTTAGAAGACATATACAAGTAACGCTTGCTAGCGCTGGTCGTATACAGGATGTGTTTTTAATTAGTGACATCCATAAAGTATATAAATCGGTACGAGCAAATAAACAACTTTTGATAAAAAAATAAAAAAAACTAAAAAAACATTTTTTTTTTTTTTGTAAATTTGAAAAATTTGACTGATACATAAAAGTTTGACGAGCGTTGAGCGCGCTGCACCATCTAGCGATAGGTAAGTTATCGCGAATAAACAATATTTGCGATATTAACCTACCGCTAGATAGCGCAATGCGCTCAACTTTTTTTGTACTATTTTTTAAAACATATATTTTACAAACATTTTTTTCTGTTTTTTACATTTTTTTAAAGTTGCTTATTTGCTTGTATGCTTGTACTGACTCACCAACTTCTAGGTGTGACTAATTAAAAACTCACCTGTATAATCATTGATCCTAGCAAAGGTATTTTGAACTTTTTCACCAGGTACGTCTAATAGTATTTAGGAGTTTAACAAAATAAAGGCCTCAATCAGAATGTACTTTAGACCTTTACATATCTTGGTAATTCGATATTTTAAATGCCGCACATGTCGAATGTTCAGATCTGTCAACCTCCGCAAAAGGCGGATCGACTTTTTTGGCGCCCCAGCGGTTAAAAAAAATTCTAAAATCCGATATCATACCTCGGAATAGACGAGTTGTGCTCTCATTTTAATAAGCGATGACACATCGACAGATTTGTGAAAGGCGATATCACTGATGTGCAGCAATTTCGGGCGGTGCTTGCTGGAAATCGGAGAGATACAAATAAATATATTAAAAAGAATAAATAAACGCAACTGCCGTTGCAGAAAGTGAACTATTGTATTTATACGAGGGTTGATCCTAGAAGTAAGGTTCCCAAAAAGCTCCAGCCGCACGGGAAGGTGCGAGGCGAAATCCGGCAACACCGCTGTTTGCAGCTTTTCGCCTACTCTCGATTCCACCCGGCCGCACATCGCTGCGCCGCTCAGTCTTAGCTCAGCAGCCGTCCGAGATGGAGATGCCCATTGTTCCTCCCGCCAAGTGCGAGATGCGTCCCGTTATTCGCTTTTTGCACGCCAAAGGGATATTTATCGTCGGTTGGCAGAGGTTTATGACGACAAGGGTATGTCCGTTCAACACGTCCGAAAGTGGTGCAGGTAGTTTAGTGTCGGTAGGAAGGATGTCCTCGATGAAGAACGGAGTGAGTGGAAGACCGACAGTTTCGGAGGCGATTGTCGAGATGGTCCAACGCAACGTGCTTCAAAACAGGAGGATCACCGTTCGTGAAGTTGTTCCTCGGATTCCTGGGAGTTCTTACGGTACAGTGGAAAGAGCTTTGACTGAAAAATTAGGTTATTACGGAACGAATCTCGCACTTGGCAACAATGGGCACTTCCATCTTGGATGGCTGCTGAGCCAAGACTGAGCGGCGCAGCGAAGCACCGCTGGGCAAAATGGAAAGTGGGGGAACAGCCGTACACAGCGGTGTTGCCGGATTTCGCCTCCCACATTCCCGCGCGGCTGGAGCTCTTTGAGAACCTTACTTCTGGATCAACCCTCGTATATTTTTTTATTACGATTTTTTATGAAGTATTTGTGGTTTATGTATTTATCCATGCAGATACATTCTTATTTCAGGGATGTACTCAATCAGAGCTTTCATTTGACACTAAAAACGATACATTTATGTTAATTTATTGACATTTAGACATTTAGACAACTATTTACTTGGTATTTGGACAGTTAAGGTACCATATGATACCGGGATAACATAAAGATTCTAACAATAGCACAAACTTATAAATCCGTTCAAGCGTTTAGAAGTTATAGTGGAATAAAGAAACAGAAAACTTACATAGATAAACCTTAACACATTATACTCATTTTTTGTTAGGAAGTCGTATAATAAACTGAGCTGCCATGCAGTTTTACTGATTTTCCTAGATTATAATGGGATTAAGAAAAAAATTGATAATTTAAAAAATAAAAATAAATAAATTAAATGAGCGCCACCATGTTTTGGAGATCAAACACAAAAACTAAATTTAGATAGAAGAACTCAACAAAAACTATCCTTACAAAACTTAAAACATCAGGGTTGGGTTACGAAAAAAGTAATTAGTACTCGTTTTGCCCAGCGGTAGGTATTTTAAGACAAATTAAAAAACACAAATATAATAAAACTTAGGTGCACAAATTATTAACATATTTTTAAACTTATATGTTAAGTATTTTTTAACATTGAACTAACTACCAAAAAATATTTGACTTTGACAATGAATTATACTTTTAGACTAGGTATTTTTATATTAAATCTTATATTACTTAAAACATAATATTAAATAATAATGACTGTTTCTTTCTTTTCTCACATATAACTTTATTTATATTATTTAATCGAATTTTATATTATATTTATTGCCGATTTAATAGTGGAATTGCATTTTATTTATTATATATTTTAAATATTTTTTTATTATTATTATTTTTTATTTTATTCTGAAGACCACATTTTAGGGCAATTTAGTGTCATTAGCTTTTAACTAAAACTTGTACATTTGTAGGCAACCAAGCAATCAAGCAAACTTGATTGTAATATTGGAGTCCTGTCCACCCTAGAACGGGCTAGTCCCAGTTGGGTGACAGAAACAAATAAGCAAAAGGTTAAGGTTTTGCCATTCGGTTCCTGTTATTTTTGTAAGCTAATCAATGTTTTATAGCAATTAATTCTTAAATAAATAAATAAATAAATTTCAGCAGATGCCCTACTATTTCTAAGTTAATCCTTAATTACCACAAATAAGGCTAATTACTCTTGGCTCCGTCTATGGTGAATGCGACAAAATCAAAACAAGACCTCTAATTGGATCTGCCATCTTGTAGATCTGCAATTTGAAAAAAACATGGCGTAGGACGAGTGCTTCTTTTTTGCAGCGCTCCGTGAAAATTCATTTAAATCCGAGGATTGTCTAAGTGAAAAGTAAGCACAAATGTTTATTTTTGTTCCTGAATATTTTTTCTACTATATCTATCTATATAAATAAATATAAAATGCGGTCCTAACAGAAAGGAAAATTGGAAAATTCGGGAAAAACTGAAAGTGCTTTTTTCTACTCACTATTCGAACGATGGATATCCATAATTCTTTTTTTGGACAGGAAAGACATATTAGGTTGATACTTTTTTAGGTTTGAACGCTATGCTCTCGAAATGGAAATATTTCAATCAAATGTATTAAATTGAAAAAAAATCGGGAAAATATTTATAAAAATCCAGAAAAACGCATTCCAGCCTAAATTAAAATAGAATTACTTTTTTCGACTTTCGTGTTGTTTTGCAATCTGTCCAACGAATGTAGTTAATTTATTTATATTTCAATTAATCTGTATTTTGTAATGTGCCAGAATGATGACTTCGCCCAGATGCTGCTATACTTCGAAATGCCAAGATCTTACTTGGAATCAACTGTAAAAAAATAAAAATATGACTGAAACAACGAAACCCATTTTCACGTTACCCACATGTATTTTCCACTGATGTATTAGATCGTTATTTTTTCAGTCCAACCAAGCAACCACAAGTTTAGGGGGGGGGGGGTTGGGGTGGAGTTGTAGTGAGGGGATTCGGGGAGGGGGTTGAGGGGGTGGATGGGGGATTAGTGGAGAGGGGGGGTTTGGAAGGGGGGTGGGGGTGGAGTTAAGGGGGTGGTGGAGTTTGGGGTGGGGGGAGAGAGGAGGTTGTATGTTTGCCAGGAAAGTCTTGGGGTGACACAACTGATATTTTCCTTTGTGTACATATTCCAATAGCTTTTCACAAATTCACAAAACGATCACAAACAAATTTATTGAAATTTGTACAGGACGTCTGTCGGGTTAGCTAGTTAAGTGATAATTTCACTGATTCAATCAGTTTTTCTTATGTTTTTGACAAAAATAGTCAAGGTTGCCAATGCCCATGAATAATTAATTGCCTACAGGTGGCCAAATAATTGCCAATACCTGGAATCTGGCAAAACTTTTGCCGGTGCTTATGTACATTAGTTTACTTGTTTAAGATGCCAAAACCAAAGAAAATTCCTAAGTACAAAAAAAGAAAATTATGAAACCCCTAAGTACCAAAAAAATTGCAGAAATATTAGAAATCCCAGATGATTTTATGTTAAAATGATAATGTTGAAACGATGACATTAAAAATAATGATTTCTTTAAAATATTGTTCAGGCCATGCAACAATGACTCGCAATCAATATAGATTTTTTTTTGGGGCGATGATTCAAATATACAACAAAACGGCCGAACATACATAATTTTACCGCTCATAGACTAATATTTAGCCACATAATGGCCACATACATATTGTTACCAAATATAGGCAAATATTTTGCTATGTCTGGAAAACTTATTTTCAGGTTTTAAGTTTTTTCCCTCAGCTACTATTATTCACTTTTATTGCCCACGTTTGCTCACGTTTGGCGTAGTTAGCGATGCCCGTGAAAGGGTTAATCCATCTTTCTCATTCCTCGAGATGTCAGAAATACCCAGGCTGACTCGCATGCGCCTATGCAAAATCCTAGGGCAGAAAGCCTAGAACAGAAATCCAAGAAAACGGGTTACAAGTGATGGAAGCGGTATGAAATCGGTCTCGACATATCAAGCAATCCGGCGTCGGCTAACTCTCGAAAAACTCTAGGGTCTTCGGTGCAAAGTTGCACTTATAAAAAGTGCCTGGAATGGTTGGAATTCCCAGAATGTAGATTCAGGAATTCTGTAGAGTACTAAATATTTTTATACAAAATCTGGCCACTACTCAGCCGTTTGGTAGGGACTCAGGCATGGGCGCCGCCAAGAGGTGCATCTACATCTATACACTATACTGTTAACTAATTAAATAGAAAAGTGTAGAGGAGGACACTAAATTTAATGACAAGGTGATTAACAAATTTGGACAGCAATCTCGAAGACTGTTTTTATTCAAACAGTGACTTGATTAAAAAAAAACAGTAATCTTTTATATGTATTTTTTCCCGGCAGGGGGTGCAAGTGCACCCCCTTGCACCCTGCTGCCGGCGCTCATTGACTCAGACCCTCTAAAAAGTATTTGTTCGGGTGCGGCTTAATTGCCGAATGTCGCCGGGCAGAACTGAGCCTCTAGCTTTAGCAGAAAAGAATAAATTTTTTTTACTTTATGCCATAAAATCAAATTAAAATTATGTATTTTCTGCTTCGTTCTGTTAATAATGTAAATTTATTCTATTTAATCACTATTTTTCTTTTTAATTTTTATATTGTAACATTGCGACACAGAGCTATTCTTATAGAATCGTTGAAAATCTCAAGACAGCCAACTGTCAAATGTAAGTATAGGTTATGAATTATTTCTTGAAAGAAAACATTATTAGAATAAAAACCAAAGGGATAATCATGAAAAACTGAAAACCCTATACAAATAACATGCAAAACGCATGATTTTTGTTACAAGATATAAAATAAAATCTGCCAATCAGATATTAATATAGAGATAATAAGCGCTTAGTTATATATTTTTTCCTAAGTCACAATCATTAGAATGTGAATCAGTAGAGAGGTTAATTGGATTTTTCTCCGCTGCCTTATAAGTAAAGTTGCTCGCTTAAGAAATGGGGAAACATGATTCGAAGAGGTATAGCGAAACAAAATCTTGTGTAAGCATTTTGAAGTCTTTGCAATCTATTATATATAGTATGTTCAGGAGATTTATTCAGTATGTATGCTCAGGGATTCTAGCAGTATTCTGTAGTTGTGGATCTCACCTTAATACCCAACCGGCTGCCCAGCTCAGTTCCAAAGCGTGTCTCATCAAGAAGCCTCCAAACACTTTATTGTGCAGGTTTCTATCTTCAGGATGTGAATATATCATAGTGGCATGTCGTGTGTCTTTCATCCACATGGTGTTGGGGGGTAGAATTCTATAAAAATAACATCACTTACAGAACATCGACTTTAAAATTACTAAACAAGTCAATATTTGAAAAGGAATAAAAAACACGACTGAAGTTACAAAAATAAACTACTGTATTAACTTAACGATAACCAACTATAAAACGGTGTAAGGTTAACTTTTATTTTACCTTCCTTTTCTCTCTTTCTGTTTTTCTTTGCAAATTATATTAGTTTAATACCATTATTCATGTATATACACCATCTGCAGCATGTGCATCTAGATACAGGCCTGAGAAGTCTTGTTAGGTGTACATAGTGCAATTTGTTTACATAAGCTGTTCTTTACGTTACATAAGCTGTTCTTCTAGAGTCTATCTAGATGATCACAAAACATTTATACATATTATATTTCATTTAATTTAGTTCAAGGACATAATTTTATCTCAAGTATATTCATTATAATAACTATATATCATACCTAAAATTAAATATAAATATATTTATATACAATATATATATTTATCTATTTTGTCTCTCCCTTTCACCTCACTTCCCATCCTGATTCCCCCATTCTCAGCGGAAACAATATAAAATTATTTTGCGTTCATTTTGTATACTTTATATTCGGAATCACATTAAAGGATTTTTGTCAATTTTAAATAGGTTTTTATTGCACTGTATGTAGTTCTGTTTGGTTCCAGAATAAAATAAAATAAAATAAAATTAAATTTACAATGTATAAGCTCTTTACTTCGGTAACAGTGTAACTACTTTTCCTTTTACAAGTATTATATAAAATAAAATAAATAAATAAAAATTGTGGTCATTAAGCAAAAATCTAAATAAATACAATAAAACAAAACAAAAATCAAAAATGATTCTGGCTCACCTCCTACTGAACGATGGATCACTAGGATCTAAAGATTTTAAGAATACATCGTGCATAATCTTTTGCTCATCTTCATTCGGTACTACCTTAAGTAGAGACTGTTGAGTTGCCTTTTGACGTCTTTTCCTTCGTTCTGAAATATAGTTTTATTTTTCTTTATTTTTAAAATAAACTTTTCAGGAGGGTCTTTAGCTGATAATAGCTGAATCCGCTTTCTGTCGATTAACATCAAAACCCCGTGAAAGTTTTAGAGTGGATATAATTATATGGATTCTGCGTTTAGACATGACAGCGGAAACATTTAATTAATTTATTTATTTTATTTAAAGAAAAGTGCATTTTTTAACTGCAGTACATTATTACCTGCAGTACATTATTACTAGAGGCTCCATTGTAAATAGTAGCAAAAAAAAGAGTACCGCAGCCTAGTAATAATGTACTACAGGTACTCTACAGATCAACACCGCCTAACTAGGCCTATGCCTGTACTAAGGCAAGAGTACCAAGTAAACAAAGGCTTGTGCATACTTCGAACTTCATAATTAAAGTATATAATTAAAGTATATATCATAATAACTAATAGTAATAAACAATATAGGTACAAATTAATCATTAATCTAAAAACTAGGTCACTGATATGTCAATGTGTCTGTCAGTCTAAGACAGTCTGCGAATAATATTTTAAAAACTATTTTTAAAATATTATTCGCAGTGTAATTGTATGTAACAATTATGTATTGTTACATAATTTACAATTATGTATTGTTACATAATTTACAATTATGTAACAATACATATACATAACAAAATAAATAATAAAGGAATTTCAATAAGTGATGGAAATAAATAAGGGATGGAAAAATAACATTGCAATAAATAATCAAATGGAAATAATTATGGATGAAAAAATGGTATTGTAAATAATAGTCAAAAAATTTAATTGAAATAGTCAGAGTATACATTATACATAGAATGTGCATGATATATGATAAATTTTGAATGTAATCAAATTAAAGAATAAAAACACAAGAAAAGCGATATTAACAAAAAAATATATAATAACAATAATAATAATACAAATAAAATAAATCTACATAAGTTCATTAAACTGATTTATATCGCATACCTTCTCCGCCCTCGAATATTTTCTGCTCGTCCAGATTTCCAGGGACTAGTTTGTTCACTATAGCTGGTTTCGAGTGAGTTGGATCTCGAGCCGCCATCAAAAATAAAGCTCTCGTCAGTTTTGTCCACCGATCGTGCAATTTTTGTTCTAGCCATACAACGATCTCTATAGATGAGGTGCCCACCCAGGAAACGTGACCCGATAACCTTATGTCAGCGTCGTACTGGAATCACAGATAGTAAATATTTATAATAGTATATGTTATCTCCGATTGCCTAAATTCCATACCTTCGGAGCAACATCCTCAAAATCGACCTGGTCAACTAATACTGTCACCAGCGTATAAGGAGTTGTTTCATTCTCGGGAACCTTTGGGTTTAGAATATGGCTGTGACCGATCCAAACTGAAATCAAATAATCACTCTGATAATCGACTGTAAACATATCAACGAGACAAAAATACTGCATAAAAATACCGGCGAACATGTCCATATCTTCCATGAGTCGACCCAATCGTACATGTCCCAAAAACGACATATACTTATCTTGAAGTTCCACATCGGTGGACAAAGGTAAAATGGCAGACTGGAAGCTGTCCTGCATTGTCCTTGTAGGTAGGTCATTTTGGGAAGACGGCAAATAGACGGAGAGATGATCTCGTGGCGGGGAGAGCAAGTTGAAGCCTTTGTAGTCACCGACCGCTTTCTTGTGCAGCTGTTGCTTAACTGGAATTACAGATAAAATACATTATAATATACTGGCCCTAATATTATAATTAATTATAGGTGCGATTGGAAGACAGCCACACCGCACAACATAACTTCGGAAATGACTGAGTACTTAAAAATCATCACCCCTTGCTGTGAAAATAAAATGGACAAATATCTAGAATATAACTGATCCTATATTGCAGTGTGTGATTTTATTAAAAGGGTATTTTTTGTTTTTATTTAATATTATGTATGAAACTGTTGTGAATTTGTGAAAACATTATTATATTTAATTGCTACTATGACCTACCATACTTATTATTGGCAACAACAATATACTTGGCAGAAAATTGAAAGGTAGGGAGACTGATATCATTGAATAGAGTTTTAGATTGCTTAATGCCATAGTACATTTTGGCAACCCTTCTGAGCCGGCGACATGCAGGTGGCGCTTAAAAAAAAGGGACCGGCGAAACTAATAGCAATTTATAATTTAATGGTTTAAGGACTGTTTTTTTTTAAAATAGCCATTATTTAACTTTCATTTATTGTCATCTATCATATTTTTATATAGTCTTAATTACGTAACAGAAATAATACGCAGAGATTCGAATGCCATCTATTAGTCTATTTAATTGCGCAATTATTATATATTGAAACCTGTATACCAAATGAAAAATTAACATTTTTATGTAAATAATATTAAAATAATAAGAGCTGTGATTTAAACATTCATTTGTTATAATGTTATAATATATATAAATACAAACGGAGCTGCCATGGAATTCACTGACCGGAGTCGGGCCCATCACAATACTATTTTTTTACACTTCTGGGGGGTGAGCAGTGGATTCCGGACTTACGAACCGGCTGTGGTAGGTTTAGGACAGCTGTCTTGCCACATGTGAGCGTTCACCTAACCAGTCATTCACTCCCCCTTCGAAGCCATAGAATTTGAGATGCGCAAATCGCAGTTTTAGATAATTTTTCTAAGAAAGAGTTGATTATTTTTCTGGAAAGGCCAAGATCTTTAAAGAGGTGAAATAGAGATTTAGCTGGCAGGCCACAAGCGCCAACTTCCACCGCGTGAAGGTGAACAGTGAAGCCATTCCGGGTTACGGCATTTGCAAGATCATGGTATTTATTTAATTTATACTCGTGGTCTTTTGAGATATTTGATTTCCATGGAACAGTTAAGGCCTGGGCACATAGCCGACGGGGCGTGACGGCGACGCGACGCCGACGGGGCAGCAGCGCGCCGGACATGTCACACTGCGGGCGCGACGCTCAAGTTTGGCGTCGCGCCGGCCGCCCGTCCTGCCGTCCTCGGCGTGATTTCTCGAGCATTTTGAAACAAAATGTCAAGCGATTCAGACGTCGAAACGGCCTTGCTTTTGTTTGCGTTAGCTAAAAAAAAAACACCGTAAACGGATATGGGTGCATGATGTGAACCAAAAGCGACATCAATATGGTGAATATCATAGACTCTGCCGGGAACTTGAATCCCATGAAGATAGGTTCTATACCTACTTTAAAATGTCGCAAGAATGTTTTGAAGAATTACACAATTTAATAAAGGAAAAAATAAATAATATAGAAATACGTTTCTTCTAACGCATTCTATAAGACGTTCGATAATGTCGTTATCCATTTTTAATAATAAGATTTCGTCAGTCAAAGTTGTAAAAAAACACAAACGCACCGTCCCGCCGAGCGCGACGCACTGACGTCGCGTTCTCTGTGTGACTACTAAATACGTATCCCATACAATACAAAGCTTAGCTCTGTGCTAGCGCCCCGCCAGCGCCCCGTCGATCACCGTCCCGCCGCGCTCCGTTTGTAATCGCGCCCGGCGCGGCGGCGACGTGACGCGACGTCAAACGTCGCGCCGAGCGGGACTGCGCTGTGTGTCATCTTTTCTATAGTTCAATACATTACAACTATCACGTCACGCTGGCGTCGCGTCGCCGTCCCGCCCCGTCGGCTATGTGCCCAGGCCTTTAATTCTACAATAAGGGCCACCTTCCGAGATAGAGAGTAAAGAGTTATATCTGGACGGAGGGCTGTGCATCCGAGACTTTCAGGGAATTTATACTGCTTAGAGACCGAATCAACCTCCAGAATCCAATCTGTAGCTTTCTCAATTATTGAGAAAGATTTTGTAGTTAAATGTTTTTTGCCTTTAGAGCCATCCCGCACAAACTGTATTGGGGGTTTGGAGGATACTGTCAAACCCTTGTTGGCACAGACAAAATAAAAGATAAATGTTTAATAATGTCATAAATAAAACGACAATAATCATAATGAATAATCAAATATTATGAACTTATTACTACGAGGTTTACCTCGTATGTTTTAACATAAGAATAATAGAGGTATCTCAGGGGCTCTCTAGACGATCAAGCATGCTTGTCAAGCATCGCGTCGCTGACTGGGAGGGAATCGTAAACCGCAGTAAATATGCAAAGATTTTTAAAAATATTTACCAATAATGCCTAATTTTTTTAGTTTTATACCAGGGAGTTACGTTGTTCATCAATCAATTACATCTAATTAATGTGACCCTGGTATAAACTACAAAATTAGGCATTATTGGAAAATATTACAAAAATATATTTGCATATTTACTGCGGTTTACTATCCCTTACCAGCCCGCGATGCGATGCTTGACAAGCATGCTTGATCGTCTAGAGGGCCCCTTAGAGATATGATACTATTAAATTATAAACTAGTCAATAAAAAAACTGCAAAATGCTATCTTGAGTAGTTTTATCACAGGTTCAAACCGCGCCAGGTTTCTCGGTCCCTCGCCCATATGCTCATGTATTAAACACCAATGCACTGAAACCAAACAGGAATAGAAATCATAATCCTTTAACCCCTTGAGTATGATACGACCAAATTGGTTCTGAAACAATTATCCGTTGAGTATGATACGACCAAATCTGGTTCCGCGTTTTTTTCACTTCTTTGACGTTCTCATATTTATTCATAATTATCTAATTGTTTTACAAAATGATATTTCAATATTCTATATTCGAAATTTCAATGCAATCATTGTGCAGTTGTTCTTTTTATGATTGGTGTAGTAGTTTCGTAGTTATAGTACTTTAAGGTCGATGTCGCCGAAAATCCTGCAAAAGAGACAGATGCATCCATGAAAATACCCATTTACTCCAAGGGTTAAAGAATATCTATCCCTTTTTGGTTTCAGTGCATTGATCTGACCATGTGGCCGAGGGTCGAGAAATTTGGCGCGGCCTATACTCTTTGTTACGACGCAGAATATAGTGTGAATATCAATTTGAGTAAACTCACCTTGCTGAACGGTTCCTGCAGTGGCGACTAATTCTGGGGATAGATTTGGATCGTGACTTAGAACAGTCGATAGAGCCCTGCAATAAAACGCCTAATTATTGTCTAGTTAAGAATGGCATGCAAAGAATGCAGGAACCGGTGTAAACTATTTTGATTATTCTTAGCCGAGAACATCGGTTTCAGAGACCGGTTTAGTGAACTACCTACTACACCGTCGTCAATCGCCACAGCGACCAGTCCTTCATAGTAGTTTCGTATGAGTTCCCACTGCTGACGGTATTTGTCACCAGTATTCCCACTGAGTAAGTATTTTTTAACGGTTTGGTAAACCTATGATGTTTCGTATACAGTGTGAGTATGAAATTAGCGACACCCTTGAAATGGGTGAATCAGTACGAGCAAATAAGCAACTTTTGACAACAAATTATTGAATCAAATAATACAATGAAATTATTTTCAAATTACATTTTATTCCAAATGATTTACAACAGTTTGAGAATCAATCAGCTGTTTTGTTTGACCTTGCTTATGTGCCTAGGTCGTTGAACTCGGCGGCATTGCATGGCATTCAATAACACAATAGTCCGGAAGCAAGGCCACATATGGTGCTGCGCTATTGGAATATTTGAGACATTTACCACCACATATCAAAACCTTTTTTAAAACAAAATAGATATTACAAATAAAACAGTGCCTAAAATATCCTAATAGTAGAAAAACAGTTTTTTTATTCTATTTTACTATTGCCATCTATCAGTTATTCATGCGACTATTGTGATATGTAATTGTAAGCCCATTAAAAGTAGTCGCGTGAATAACCAATAGATGTACATTTTTGTTTAGAGAAGATGGAAATATCCATCTCGAGCCCCCCTGAGACGATTAAGACCATTTCCAGATTAAAGTCTGTCTGTGTGTCGTCTTTCTCTATGATAGCGCCCAAACACTTAATCTGATTGAGCTGAAATTTGGCAAGCAGGCGTCATTTGGTGAAGAGTTGAAAGGTTGTGGTTGAATCGGTCCTAGTCATACGTCTAGCGCACTAGTCATAAGTCAATCTTGAAATATTGGTCTTAGAGACTGGAAATTTGGTACAAAGATGTCTATAATTTGGTAAAAAGATGGTCTAGAAATTTCGTACAAAGATGAGAATATCTTATACAATACAAGCTACACTAATAATATTGCAATTCCGCTATAGATTTTAATCAAATATTAACGCCGAGCCGCTTGAGGCTAGCAGAGAAACAAACCGCACCGCTAGAGGCGACTGTAACGGAGCCCAAACAGTTTCGACCGCCGGCCGGGAGAGAGAGCACATCGATTTTATTCATGAAATTAATATTCAGATAAAATCAGTCCCTGTCTACTTGCCGGGAAAGTCTTGGGGTGACACATCTGTCTTTTTGTTATATCCATTTGGTCACAGAAAATAGACGACAAGAGGATGCAACTGCATATCATGGAAAATTGAACCAGACAAAATGATGGGCCATACTTTACAGAAACATTGCCGAGTTATATATTTTCCAGCCATATGCCTCATTAAAATGTTGCAGCGACAGCTGGGCTGTAGTCGACAATATTGTGGCCACATATTGCCATAAAAATATAGCCCGTTTAGGAGCACCATTAGTAAAATAAATAACTTTAAATGTACTGCTTTGATCGATATAATTTTAACGAATTCGATAGACTTTTCGCATAATTGTTTTGCCGCTGCACTAGTCAAGGATACCATCGCAAAAGGATAAACGTATTCTAACGGGTGGGCCAGAAAGGCGTGCGATTTTAAAAACACTCTAGCGTTTGGACCTTATGAGAGGGGCCTGCGCGGGTGGTGGGGTTGAGAAGCTCGGTTCTCGGAAATTTAGTCGCGATGGATCTCTTCACCGGAGCGCAACGTGCATTCTGCGTTAAACATTATTATAAAAATGGCGATTCGTGCGCTATTGTTCGGCGATTATTTCGGCGTGAGTTTGAATTACATGACCTAAATCAATGTCCGAAGGAAAATGTGATTCGTTCGTGGGTCAGAAAGTTCGAAGCTACTGGTTCGACTCTCAAACAGAAGCCTGCGGGACGCCCAAGGTCAACAAGAACGGAAGACACAATTGAACAAGTTAGAGCTTCAGTTCAACGTAATCCTGGTCTATCGACTCGCAAGCGATCAGCCGAACTTGTGGTATCCAGAACATCTTTGCGTCGCATTTTGTTGAAAGATCTGAAATTGCACCCGTATAAAATTCAACTTGTGCAGGAATTAATGCCTCTTTGGCGGTTGTAAACGAGATGTTTGCTGGAAAACTGATATCGCGCCGAGGTGACATTGCATGGCCGCCTAGAAGTCCGGATCTAACGCCACCGGACTTTTTTATGTGGGGATACCTGAAAAGTAGAGTCTACTCCAATAACCCAGCCACGATTAACCAGTTGAAGACCAATATCCGAGAAGAAATTGCAGCTATTCCCCGCGCAATGTGCCAGCGAGTTTTTACTAATTTGAGGTTCAGATTCGAGGAATGTTCGCAGCGCGATGGTGCACACCTGGATGATGTTATTTTTAAGAAATGAATTTCCCAGATGTCTATTTTAATACAAATAAAAAATTGTATGTGAATTGTATTTAGTTTTTTTATTATAATTTTTTCAAATTCGCAAATCTTTCTGGCCCACCCTGTACATCAAAATAGATTCACTGGTATTCAGTAATATTTTGGGATTTTTCTTTTAAACTTTTTATTGAACTCATCATGTCTATGAACCTGAAGTGTCCAAAGACAGTACTTTTTTTTATAACACAGGTTCCCTTAAGTTTGGAATATATCTACGCAGCCTGGTGCGCTGAGAACATTGTACACAGTTTTGTCTTTTCTTTATTTATTTTTATTTATTTAAGAATTAATTACTATAAAACATTGATTAGCTTACAAAAATAACAGGAACCGAATGGCAAAACTTTAACCTTTTGCTTATTTGTTTCTGTCACCCAACTGGGACTAGCCCGTTCTAGGGTGGACAGGAGAAGACTTTGCAAGACTGATTTAATGAGTGTGCATTTAATGCTCGTCTTACAAATTTCAAAACAAGGTCTATTTTAAATAATTACTGTATGTATGTCGAAAATGGGAGAATAACTATTTTAAAAGGAAAAGAGCTTTTAATTAGTTAAATGAAAAAGCAATACTTTTACAATACATCTACTTCAACGCAGTTTCAAGGCCAGCTTATGCTTCACTAACTGATGGTCCCGTGTCTGCTTCAACTTTGACATTAAGGTAATCTTCTTCCTCGACACTTTCTCCTCTGTAGCTTTTAATAAGTTTATCATCATTTAGAATTTGAAACAAAGGGTCTGACGAATCACACATCACGCGATGCATCTGACGAATCACACAGTCGCCAAGTGGGCTGGGCCGGCTACCTGGCGATGCAGGACAGCCAATAATAGAACTGCACTATGAGAAGGTGACTCTCCACCCCCAACGACAATAGCATATAGACGCGAGTAGACGGAATCATTATTTTGCGAATTGCAGTACGTTTCTGTCTTATTTTTCCCGCCTAATTTCAGATAATCAGCGATTCGCATAGTTCGATTTGGATAATTGGAGATCTACTGTACTCAATTTTGTGATCAATTTAGAAATGTATTATTTAAGAAGAGTCAGCTTAGCCACCCCTGGTATTTTGTTACCAAAGTTAGGCTAGTCGCACACAAATCTGAACCTGAGTCGTATGCTTAGTGAGAGCGAGATGGAAGAGCTCATACTGTACATTTATTGTACTCTAACCAGCGCTGTACCATATACGACTCTATCACGGCTGAATTTGTAAGTCCATATATTAGTAGGTATGCGCACTAACACCCCTTACAAACAAATTTTCGAGGGTTGAAAACACGTCGTTGTGAGTTTCATTGCCATGGCTGGATTTCGAAAGGTTAACAAACACTTTTATAATTCTGTAGACTATCGAAACTTTTTGGGTAAGAATACATATTAGTTTCCTTATTTTACTGAACGGATCTACAATCATAAGAATAATAGTGCACGCAAGCATTTTTTTAGCAAAGTGTAACTAGAACTACTAGTGCAACAACAGTAGATATTATTACTAACTCAAGACCACAGGGGAAAAAAGGGGTTTTTCAAAAAAACAGTTGAGATAATCGCATTAAACATGCCGGACGCCAACAATGCCTTTAGGCATTTTACAGATTGTTTGACAGATCCGCACGAAACCGTTCTAGTCGGACCCCATATATATTATTCAAATATATAATATACATGATTAACAAAATTATTTACTAGGTAACAAGAGGGAATTCATGAAAAAACGATATTGTTAGTATTTATTTCAAAAATCAATACAAAAGTTGCGTCCCAGTTTTTAGCGCGCGAAGGCTGACTTTCGAGCGGTTAGTGGTGAAAGTAATTGAAAGCAGCCAAGATGCTGATTTTGGAATTTACCGAATACACTAAAAATTCCGAATTTCAAAGAATACGAAGCAATAGACCAAGTTGTGTCATCCATTTTAGTATTGTATGTGAGGCTTTCGACGGTTAAAGATTTGAAGTATAAATTTTAAATCAGTGCCATATAATAAAAATTCAAGTGATGGGTAATAACTATACAAAATTTGAAAAGTGAAACATTCATTTAAATATAAGTTTTAAAAAATCTGAGCTTTTTTTTTACAGGAAAAAGGGGAATGTCACAAAAAACAGGTTATAAAAGAAGAATGTCATTCCTATCTTTATGACGAAGCCCGTTTCTTACCTGTCCAAAAATAGATGATTCGATAATATAACGCGTCGGGCTTTCAAATGTTATTATTAAATCAATTCACCTTTACAACGACAATCCTCCTTCTTTCCCTGCGGTCTTTAATTGTAAACAAGTCTCATAGCGTAAACAAGTCACTAGCACACGGCCTCACTGTAGGAGCCGAACCCCTGTCCCGATGTTGGGTCCCCACATCATGATTGCCTTAAGGCTTAAGCGGACTTTTGTTGCACACTGGTAGATTTGTGTACACTGTGTTTCTAGTTAGCTTAGTCAATATACTAAGTAATCTTCAATTATATTCTCACTTTGAATTAAAATGTCTCACCTATAAAAAGGTAACCTCCAATTTGAGAAGTTCTTCAATAGTGTCGACATTTTTAATATAATAAACGCAATAACTTTACTATATAATTAATATAAATAGAAAAATAAGCAATATAAGACTAGAACCAACACACTCGTGCACAGACTGTGTTTATTTTTATCGTTCTTCTTCTTCTTTCACGCTCCCAATAAGTGGGCGGAACGTTTGACACTAGTTTGACATTAGTGGGTCCGTTCAGTAACATCAAAGATAAGGGGAAGAAAATGTTCCTTCAATAAATAGTTCAGGTGAAAGCCTATAAATGTTTTATTAAACACATATATTTGGCACCCCCTTAAATTGCCGCCTGGGTCAGGCACCCCGGTTTGACCCACCCCCCCAGTAATTCAGTACAATCTGTATTAAATAAATTTAAAAAAAACTATAAATCACCGATAATGCTAAACATACCGTTTCCTTTTATCGACATCGTTATTTTGGTAATGGTGCTTCTAAACGAGCAATAGTTTTACGGTAATATGTGACCGCAATATCAGCAACTACGGCCCGGCCATCACTGCAACGTTTTATTGCAACATATGGCTGAAGCAAATATAACCCGGCCAGTGTCGGCAATATTTTTGCAAAAGTATGTGCCATCATTTTAACTCGTAAACGGGCTACACAATCGGGCAACAATAGCCAACGAAATCATATGTGTCGCAGCGGCTTGTTTAAATGAAAATTTAAAACGACAAAAAAAGACGACAATGTGAATTCAACCTGACTTTAATAAGCGTGATACTTTAGATATCTTAGCCTGAATGTTTTAGATGATATGAATACCAATTAAAAGATCTTCTCCATGAATTGACTATTAATAATGAATTCACAATACAATTATATATAAATAAATACAAACGGAGCTGCCATGGAATTCACCGACCGGAGTCGGGCCCATCATAATACTATTTTTTTACACTTCTGGGGGGTGAGCAGTGGATTCCGGACTTACGAACCGGCTGTGGTAGGTTTAGGACAGCTGTCTTGCCACATGTGAGCGTTCACCTTGCCACCCATTCACTCCCCCTTCGAAGCCATAGAATTTGAGATGCGCAAATCGCAGTTTTAGATAATTTTTCTAAGAAAGAGTTGATTATTTTTCTGGAAAGGCCAAGATCTTTAAAGAGGTGAAATAGAGATTTAGCTGGCAGGCCACGAGCGCCAACTTCCACCGCGTGAAGGTGAACAGTGAAGCCGTTCCGGGTTACGGCATTTGCGAGATCATGGTATTTATTTAATTTGTACTCGTGGTCTTTTGGGATATTTGATTCCCATGGAACAGTTAATTCTACGATAAGAGCCACCTTCCGAGATAGAGAGTAAAGAGTTATATCTGGACGGAGGGCTGTGCATCCGAGACTTTCAGGGAATTTATACTGCTTAGAGACCGAATCAACCTCCAGAATCCAATCTGTAGCTTTCTCGATTATTGAGAAAGGTTTTGTAGTTAAATGTTTTTTGCCTTTAGAGCCATCCCGCACAAACTGTATTGGGGGTTTGGAGGATACTGTCAAACCCTTGTTGGCACGAGCCACTGAGAGACTAATTACCTCGCGAATAACAGCGAGAACTTTGTCATGGCGGTAAGTGTACCGTCCTTGATCTAAGGCCACCTTGCAGCCAGCTAGAATGTGTCTAGCTGTGCAAGGGGTATTGCTACAGAGGGGACAAGAACTATCCTTGGCAAAGCTCCAACGAGCGAGGTTACTGGGGTCTGGAAGTGTATGCTGAAAGGCATTCAAATAAAATTTCAGCATCTCTGGCGTCCAGTCATAGAGCATTACCTTCCAGTGCATTGGAGGCGGAATGCAAAAGTCCCCAATTGTTGTCCAATCATTCTGGCATTGAAGGCCAATAGCATGAGCCATACTCTTGCTGTCGTAATCTCCCCGCAAAAGAGACTTCTTCAAGTCCACGTCGCTCGTGGTTGTACTGCCATACCCCAGACCAGTGCCATTCTGGCTGATTCCAGTAAGGAACTTTTTGTGGAAGTCTACGCGGGCTTGTAGATCATTTGAATCACTACGGCCACTTATTACGTGCTTCGATATTGCCGGATCTTTGGAATTGCAGAGAATCGAATTTTTGGTTATTCTGGAGTTGGCGTAGAGCAGAGAGGGCAGTTTAAGCGCTAGCCCAAAATTTTGTTTGGACCTGAAGAGAGTCGAGGGGTCAGCTGGTTTGGCTAAGGACAGCCAGGATTTTAAACTAGCTGTCACCAGCGCATCTAGACGGGACAGTTGGGTTTTGGTAAAATCGTAAATAAGAAAGGGCCATGACAAATGATGTACCTATATAAACATGTAAATACATACAACATATACATACAACATATAAATAACATAAATTATTTCATGCAATCGTACATAAAATATCAGAATAGATAATAATATTTTATAAATCAAAAAATTTAATCATTAGATGATATAAATACAAAATGAATATGACGTGCGTCGTGCCTCGCATCAGAAAGGACGTACTTAAGGCGCAAAACGAAACAGCAATAAAGCTGGCCGGGCCATATTGTAGTATTTTTGATTGCGATGCGATCATCCAGCAATACAGGCTAGCAACATCGGCCATACGGGAAATATGTGGCTATATTGCCCGAATATACTAAAAATATCCGTTTATTGCTTAGTATGACTGGTATTGCTAGCAATGTTGCCGGGCAATGTATTGCAGCCACATATTGCAGCGAAAATGTAGCCAGTTTAGAAACCCCATAAGAGTATTAATTTGCAACATCACCGATGTTCCAACCAAAACCGTATAAATTAACCGCAGATTAAAATTATATGAAAATATTTCACCATTATATATTTCAGATGCCTCAAGGGCCATACATATTATCGTACGCGACCGTAAGCCGCGGTTTACGGATGCGACTGATAGTATGCACAGTCGTTTGGGACGCGGCTTGTGGATCTCTATTGGACGTCCGAAGCCTCAAGGTCACGTTCGCGACTGACGTCCGATAATGTACACGGCTCACCACAGTGGGTAGGTATGTTCGCCCCTTTATTAAGGTATAAAATGAAACGCGTTACCTGGGGGCATAACATGATATACCCAGACCCGTAACGATATGCTTATAATAATATTTATTCTTATATACTCGAAAAAAAATCCTACTAATATGTTGGATATTTTGTAAAATCGATTTGCAATAATTTGCAGTATCAGGTAGTATCATATATTTTGGTAGTCCCTGTAAAGATCGAAGTGACCTTTCCATATAATAGATTTATGTAAATATTATTGATAGTTTCAAACCATGTTGGGTCGGGGGAAAAACATAATAATGAGAAGAGGAAGATGATATAGTCATTTCCACGTCATTTCCATTATTATATCATCTTTGGTCATTTCTTAAATCGCAATCCATGATGCGATGGACCCACGATGACACTGACAGGCATAATAAAAATAGAAAATCGTTTAGAACTGTCACAACACGCACAGCCTTATTAGGGAAGAAGGAGTGTCAAAATATGATCAGTGGTGTCAAACGGCAATGTTTTCCATTTCGAGGCATTCATATTTAAATTTTTCAAGAGTGATTTTTTCAAGGTAATTTTTTGATATATTTTTGTTATTCTTTATTATATTAATAATGAAAATATGCAGAATTTAATGAAAATAGATCCAGGAAAAGTATTTTTTTGAGGTTACTTTTTTTATAGGAGATTATGCAATGGAACTATTTCCAGAAAGAAACAAAATGATTTCACAGCTATAGTTCAAGAAGGTAAGTTTGTAGGAATTTATTAGGTTCAACATTTTATATTTTTTTAAATTTCACCCGACTATATTCACCACGCTGATTCCGAACTGCAATTATCTTTTGTCGGACTCAATAAATAAGACATATATAGACATTTAAAGAAGTGTCAAACGCCTACATTTTGGTAGGCCCTTGGGCTACTTAACGACCAAATTTGGTTGCACATCAGAACACCGTCGACTACGTAACGTCCAATATTGGCGGCTTGCTCCCGGAGCGCACAGTAATATTATTTTCTAATTCGAAAGCATTCTAAAATCCATACCAAATATCTCATTATTACCATAGATACATAGACGGCCGCTAGAATAATTTTGCGCGTCATTTTGCGGATATTTCTGATAAAATTTCATCGTCAGATACCATCATTTTTTTTTGAGAAATATCTAAATATATCTAAATATATCTATCTTCTTGCAGACAACGCTGGACACGCATAGATGACATGCTCTGTGTCTGTCTTATTGCCTAAAAGTGGAAAGCGAGCTAGCGCCTCTAATACCTCTACGATCAATACCTACCATCTAGAAATGTTAGAAAAACGCTCCTGTGAAATAAAGTTTACATTATGTTTTCCAGCGAAACAGCTTATGCAGAAGAAAGCTCTTGGCGCTTCAGGAAACCTAACCCCATCTCAATTATCAGCTTTATTCCCGAAATCGCAAGATGAGCTTCCTCCCAGGACGATGCAAGATAGTTTCCAATCTGCTATTATACCACTTTCTACGGATACCGACCTGCGACAAAAATACATGTCGTTCCTCGGGTACGTGAGGCTCGGCCGGCTGCTGGAAGATATGGACCTGTTTGCAGGTTGGTCAAAATCAGTAATAATATATTAATTACGTGTACCTCAGTATCAATGGCGGACATCTGTGATTTACTAATGACAGATGGGCCTAATGGGAGCTAATGGGCCCAGTGCGATTGGGCCATATGGCCCAGTGTGTTCTAGGGTCGCCCCAATTCACAGGTCAGCACCCATCTGGTAGCCTCCAAGTAGAAGTTCGAGCCGGTGTAGGACTGTGCCCTTGGGTTAGTTTCTTCTAGGAATCGTTCTTCGGGCGCTCCTGGACGGTTTGCGCACCGTGCGGCGTCAGCCAATCGATTGTGCACTCCCCGACTGATAACCAGGGGTATCTGAAAACGGCTTTGTTTCCTGTAGAGCGGGGGTGGCTGTTAACCACCCGATCCCGAGTAGACAGTCGGGCAAAGGACACTGTGGTCTGCGATAAATTCAGTAGATACCGAATTACCACTAACATAAGGTAGAGACCGCGCAAGCGATCTCAAACCTGTAATCAGTTGGGAGGCCGAAGAAATCTGGCCATAACTGGCAGGTTGGGCGCCCGTGGATGCTTGTTGGATTTTTACCTGGGGCCACAGGATTCGGAGTTGGATTCTCGCGGGCCAGTTGCCGGAGCTAGATAGTAGATTATCTACGTCTCTCTCTTCTATGCTCATTTCAGGCTGAAACCAGCCTGGGGTGACGGGTTCACCTGTTGTAGTCGATACCTACCAATCTGTCATTTACTTGAATTATAGAATAATCATTTTCCTGTGAAAATCGCATTTAATATTTTATGTGTTTTCATTTCTTTGTTTTAATACTCTTAAAATAACATTGTGAGGCAACAAATATCTATTGCTTTTGATAAATAAGTGAAATTATATTTCAAAAATCCAGATGTCCATCCAGACAAATCCAAAAATATAGAGTTCATAATCAAACTCATGGGTAGTGTGAATTTTATAAACTAATACAGACTTGGTGTAGAAAAAGTCATATTGCTGTCCGGTTTTGAAAAGAAACGACATCACCATTGAAAAGAACACGAAAACTTTGATTACAATTCACTTCTAACTCAATTTTGACCTGGGTGGCAAATGTCCTTCTTTGATATTGAGGTACTCATATCAATAACAGATGTTTTTATAAAATATACATATATAATTTCAGGATGGATCTGCCGCAGTCATATTCTCAACCCAAAACAACCCCCAGAAGTCGGATACCTGTATTCCATAGTAACAGTTCTAGTCGATGAAGTAGAATTTGCAGATATAATTCCAAGGGTAACTCGTTTTAAAAATAATATAATTTAGGGTGACATGGTTGATAGTGGATCTCCCTGTTTTTGGAGATTAATAACTTCGAAAATTACAGATGCCTGATGTCTAATAACTTCCAAAAGCGCATACGGACGGATATGTGTCGCGAGTTTGAATTGCTTCCGAACCCAACCTATTCGCCAAATCTAGTGACTTTTTCCTGTTTCCTAATTTGAGAAAATATCTCGGGGGGGGGGGGGAGAATATAAGTCCAAAAACGCTGTAAACCAGTATTTTTCAGGTTTAGACAATCAATTTTTTCTGAAGGTTTAAAAGGATTGGAGAAACTTTGGATCAAATCTACCAAGTTGCAGGGAGACTACGTCGAGAAATAAATTTTGTTTTGCTTCTAAATATGCGTTTTTCTTAAAAAGGCTGGCAACTTTCCAAATGACCCTTGTATATAGAATTTGTTAACCATCTTACTTATTCGATCTGTCGCATCCTTGATGTACGAAACATTGGGTACTACAAATTTCAAGCGGTAAATGTCTATTTGTCTTATTCATAATGTTAAATAACCACGATGGTCTTTGATTTCACATGGAATTATTTTTTTTAAATATTTGAGTGATTCAATATGTACTGCTAATCCACTGTTGGCCAGGTCACCCCGATGAGAGAGAAATTCAGATGAGATTTTTAATTATTTTTAATTTTCAGTATGATGCTGATATAAGAATATCCGGTCATGTGTCATGGGTAGGCACATCATCGATAGAAGTTGTGGTATGGCTCGAGCAAAAAATTCAGGAGAAATGGACGAAGTTGACGAGAGCACTCTTTCTAATGGCCGCTCGGGATCCTGCTCAGGGAAAATTGGCCATTGTCAACAAATTAATATCCGGAAACCAGGACGAACAGAACATTTTAGATGGCGGAGGAGGTAATTCAACTTATCCAATAAAATACACCCCTGTTCAAAAAGTATCCAACCTGTTGCCGGCAAAAATACACTTATTGCCTGCTAGATTTGGAGCCCTTATTTAAATACCTTATTTAGGTAACTTATTTAATAACTTATTTAAATAGGACATTGATATGCTCAAGATGGTTCAAAATGGTAGTAATAGAAACAAGCCATACGAAGAGCGACCACAGGAATTGAGGTCTATTTGCTGGTAGAGCGTGAGCAGCGAGGGGACATCATCAAAATAAATCATATATTTCTAGACTGCTTCCAATAAGTCCAGTTTATGTCATTGACACTTCTGGCATTAATCACCACTAGGGAGAGCATTGCATTCGATTACATTTTATACTGCTGAGGAAATATTTCTTAGGATTTGAATGGAATGATTGACGCTGGAGCTTCAGATGATGCTCACGCAGATGTGTGTTGGGGTTCATGGTGTAAGATAGTCTGCAACTCAGAAACGTCCTACGATGCAGTCAGGATCTTATAAGTCTAAGATCTATTAAGTTACCCCGTGCCCTGCCTTGCCCGAGTCAAACCGAGATTTGCATTGTGGTCAAACCGAGAGCCGACAATCTTTTCTCGTATGTTAGAAGTTAAAAGGCAATTTAGTCGCTCTTTGCTGGACATTCTCTAGAAGATAGATATCCTTCCTAAAGTATGGATTTCAGATCTGATAGGCGTGTTCCAATGACTTAGAGATTACAAATGACTGGGAAATTAATAGGTCTTACAAATGACTTAGAGATTTTCAGCATCAGTTCCTCTGTGATATGGCGAAAAGCTCTCCGAATGAGGAACAAAAGAGAGTGCTTTCTTTACCATTGCGATCACGTTTTCTTCCAATTTTAGGTCTTCGGTGACTATAACGCCAAGATGCCTTTGTGATTTCACAGCACGAAGACAGGTCTTTTCCAGAAAGTCTGGCTGCTTAGCGTTCTTTTTTCTGAGATGAAGAAACAACGCATTTTTTTGCATTCAGAGTTAGAAGCCATTCCGATGTCCAAGCGCTGAGTTCGTTAGGTACATTAAAAAAGTGAACAATATTTTTAATTTTCAGAGCGCAAGAAACGGCGCCAGCTCGCGAGCCAAAAATCTCTCCTAAAAGTCATGCCGACCGAGGAGGAACAAAAGATCATCCACGATCTCTTCCTCAAATCGCTCGATATTAACGATCCGTCGTTCAGTAGGCGAAGGCAAGCGGAAGGATCTATTTGGATGGAAGATGCCGCCCTGTCGAATGTTATATACTCTCACCCGGAAAACAAGAATCTGAACGACACAGTATTTGGAGGTTTTCTCATGAGATCGGCTTTGGAATTGAGCTGGACCTGTGGCTGGATAATTTGCAAAACCCGACCGAAAGCTTTGCATATAAGCGATATGGTTTTCCATAAACCGGTCCAAGTATCATCATTATTGAGAATGAAGGCCCAAATGACATATTCTGAGGTAAGAATAATGATAATCCAGATCAGGCAAGTCCGAATTTGCCAAAAATAGGTGATTGACTGGTTTTGGATTTAAAAGACATCCTTCTTTTTTTGTGTAACAATGGTAAAAGTCCGGTAAATAATTCCATAGGAATCAAATCGTAGGACTTACCTGAAATATCAGAGTATAAGTTTTGACAATAACGTAAAGAGAACAGCGTGCGTTTCTCAAGTAAAGATGTGTCCAAAACATAAAACCGAAATTAAAAAATAATTTCTTATCAAAATTATAAATAAAAATTCTAAAAATAAAACATATAAATAAGGAGCAACCTCATAAGGAGGAGTATGTACACAAGTAGACTAGCCAGAATTATGAAAAACCGGTCCTACTACGGATGTATCTGTATAATGACTGCTTGTAATTATTTGGTATTTACCTACTCATAGATACATGTCTATGAATTAAACTGCTTTGATACGACTAATAATAGTTACATAAATTGCCGGTAGAATTAAAATGTTATTAATTTGGTTAGGTATTTTAGAAATTAGCGGAAATCTATTGACTGTAAACTTATTATTTATTCTAAAGGTAGTTTTTTTTATATTTAAAACTAGATCTGATTTTAGTGATATACTTAGGCCCGATTTCTATAAGAGACGGATACCGATCGGTAACGGTTTCCGTTGACTATTGATCATTCATAAAAGCGACAAATTCATTCATTATTTTCGTAGTATGACGTAAATTATACTTCGCAGGGGTAGTTCAAATAATTTAAAAAATCGGTTTTGTCATTCAAATACTCCCGGCAAGTAGCCAAGGACTGATTTCATTTGAATATTAACTTTATAAATAAAATCGATGACTGCCCTCTCTCGGCCCGCGGAAGAACCCGGTTGGGTTGCTAAAGCGGAGCGTTCCTTTTTTCGGTTAAGCGCCAACAGACGGCTCCAATATTTGATTATTACCTCCCTCAACACTTTCCCGCAACCCTCCCCCCCCCCGCAAAACGTACTCCCTCCCAGCAACCCCCCCCCCCCGCACCCTTCCCCCAACCGCAACCCGCACCCCGGACACCCCCGCCCCCCTACCTTCCTTCGAAAGCACCCCCCTCGCAATACTTTCTCTACCCCCCCCCCCCCCCAACAACCTCGTGTACTCCTTTCACCCGCGCCCCGCTCCCACCTTTTCCCGCACCCGTACCCCCCCCATCCTCGCACACACCCCCTCCCACCCTTGTTCACCCTTTCCCCACAACCCCCATCCCCCGCAACCCCTCCCCCTTGCACACCCTCCAACCACCCTCCAACCACGGCCTGGAGACAGTATCCTGGAGCCAAAGTAGTGCCAGCATCCTGGTGATAGCCTGGTGACAGCTTCGTTGGGATAGGATGGTGCCAGCATCCTGGTGTCAGCATGGTACCAGAATCCTGGAGGAAGCCTGATGCCAGCATGCAGGTGTCAGACTGGTGCCAGCATCCTAATGACAGCCAGGAAATTCTCCTACTAGCCTCCAATAAGCCGACCCCCCCCCCCCCCCCCCACCCAGTAAACGCCCAAATTCGACCGATTACATTTTTTCACATTTTGTATGAAGGAAACCGACTGTTGTCGGTAAGTTGTAACCGATCGGTTCGATCCACCGGTATCGGTTACATATTGAAACGCAAAATGTATTGTATTTTGAGCAAACCGACAGTTTTACGGAAACCGATACCGACAGGTATCCGTCGCTTTTAGAAAACGGCCCTTAGTGTATTTGTTGTGTGAAAATAAATAAAAGACAAGACCGTCTGCGCTGCAAGATGGGCAGGGCAGTATTGCCAACTCTCCTTCGCTGCTGCGCATTGCCTACTCTCCTTTGCAGTTTTGCCAACTTTCCTTCGCTAAATATTTTACGAATTAACACCAGAAGGCGCTAGCTGGCAATGTCTTTGAAACGCATTAAAAAACTAGCAAAATAGAGCGCAAACAAAATTTCGTCTAAAGATTTTTATTATATACCTACCTAGAAAAGTCCCTTTAAACTCCTAAAAATAAATATATTTTTTTAAAAGTAATATATTCTACTTATCGACCCAGTGACCTAGTGGTTAGGTTTCCTGATTTTATAGTAAGGCCCTGGGAATAGATTCCCGGAAAGGTCAATTGAATGCAATAACAAGCATACATAATAATATGATACACGTGCACACATGCATACACACTCACTCCATAGTAGCGTTGGTTGTAAGAGATTATTGCAAGATAATAAAATGAAGTTCACAATAAATAGTAGCATAATATATTATAGCAGATTTCTAGTCTAGTACAGCTGCTATAGGTTGGTAAAAACTAGCGCTTCACTGCTTCCTATGTAAATCAAATACTAGTAGAGGATTGTGAAAAAGACATTTGTAAGTGTATCTATCGACATATACATAAAAATGCTTGATTACTCAGTGATTTGCAAACTGAGTGCCGCGACACTGCAATGCCATAAACCCAATATGAAGGTGCTGTGAAAAATTGAGTCTTTAACCCGTTGAGTATGAGTCAACCAAATCTGGTCGCGAAACAATTATCCGTTGAGTACGAGTCGACCAACTCTGGTCGCGCGTTTTTTTCACTTCTTTGACGTTCTCATATTTATTCATAATTATATAATTGTTTTACAAAATGATATTTCAATATTCTATATTCGAAATTTCAATGCAATCATTGTGCAGTTGTTCTTTTTATGATTGGTGTAGTAGTTTCGTAGTTATAGTACTTTAAGTCGATGTCGCCGAAAATCCTGCAAAAGAGACAGATGCATCCATGAAAATACCCATTTACTCCAAGGGTTAAAAGGCAACTTTCAGCTAAGAACTCTTAAATATTAAAATTTGAGCATTCGAATATGTTTTATTTCAGCACTAGTCGCTGGAATGCTAATACCATCGACCGGTGGTTTTTCTGTTGCGACAACTCGCAGGCGACCGATCACCGTATTTATGCAATTATGTAATTACATGTGAAAAAAGACGCCATCATACATCAGTATGCGTCCACTAACAGCCCCTACAAAGTAATTTTCGAGGGTTGAAAACATTCCCCGAGAGTTTCATTCCTATGGCTAGCTTTCTAAAGGTTAGGGAAGAAACAGTCATTTTCTTTGTTCAACCAGTAAACATATAAGGAATCGCATCAAAACCATGAAATTATAAAAAGCACTAAATTTCGCGCTGGGTGCTTAAACATTTTGTACCGCCTCAAAGTTCCTCAAAAAGCGCTAGATCTGCGCGAAACGAGTTAAGTTGGCAGCACAGACGGCGGGCAGCAGAGCATTTAAACAAGAAACCTAGTAGTCAAGTAAATAGGACTCTCGCGGTAAGGCAGGCTCTTCGCTAGGTAAGCACAGTAATTCCATTTTGTAAAGCAAACGAATTAGATTCAATTAGCAGGAGTAGCTTCAGTTATGCCTGCTCTACTCGTCGCCAATGCTTTGGCCACTGCCTGAGAGAGACACTGGCCATGGCCAATGTTTCTCTCTCTCTCTCATTACCATACATTTTTCACACCTCACAATGGTGCCGACTCGCTTCCACCTTAGCGATGTGGCCATGCATTGGCCAACAAGAGAGGGCATTAGCGTGTACATTGTAATGCCAAAAAAAATCTGATTAGGCTTATTATTTCTAATAATTATATTATTTTATTAAAATATTTTTTTGTCATGAAAATATGTTTTTAAATTATATTATTATTAAAAAAGGGTTACTGAACTCCATAGGATAAAACAAAAAAAGTGCATGGAATAATAGAGCAAGTTCATTGTTTTTTTTTTATTATGGCTTAAATAGCCATAATTAAATAATTATGGCTTGAATAAGTATTTTACCTATTCTTTTCTTTTACTCTTAAGAACAGTACAAAGCTACATATTTTGTAGCAATTTGATCTTCGCATTAAATGCTTTTAAAATTTTTAATCGTTTTTGTCTCCTGTAAAATTTTCTTTTTGTATGGTTATTTCAAAGACTTAAAATTTTACAAACAAGTGGTTATTCAATCGAATTTGTGATTGTTTATTTTTTATTTTTTCATTATTTTACAGGGCACATTCATGCAAATAATGGTCAATATTGAAGTGTATGAACCAAAATCGGGAGATGTCTCGACGACGAATGTTTTTCATTTCACATTTCAAGCTCCTGAAACGGTGCCGATCGTCGTTCCGAAGAGTTACCACGAAGCGATACTTTATCTGGACGGTCGGCGGCATTTCCAAGCAGCTATGAGCGGAAGGTGCTCAAAATAAGGAGCACGTAACGTGGACTATTTATTTTTGTACTTAAAAATTTGTTGATTATTGATATTTGTCACATAAAAATTTATTAAAATAAAAATTGATGAATTTTTGACTGTTTTTGATAAAATTATTGTTATTATCTATTGGCAGAAAGCTCAAACTGATCCAAATCCAAATCTGTGATTTACCGACTACGTGCTGTATATACCGAGTCTGTTTTCAGACTGATTTACACTGTGAAATTGAAAACTATCGCGGTTGTTTGTCATTATAATAATAAATAAATACAAACGGAGCTGCCATGGAATTCACCGACCGGAGTCGGGCCCATCATAATACTATTTTTTTTTACACTTCTGGGGGGTGAGCAGTGGATTCCGGACTTACGAACCGGCTGTGGTAGGTTTAGGACAGCTGTCTTGCCACATGTGAGCGTTCACCTTACCACCCATTCACTCCCCCTTCGAAGCCATAGAATTTGAGATGCGCAAATCGCAGTTTTAGATAATTTTTCTAAGAAAGAGTTGATTATTTTTCTGGAAAGGCCAAGATCTTTAAAGAGGTGAAATAGAGATTTAGCTGGCAGGCCACGAGCGCCAACTTCCACCGCGTGAAGGTGAACGTGAATAAGATAAAAACGAATTTACGGAAAAAGGTTTATAGCACCCAACATTTTGGCGATGTTGCAACCGCCGTTGTCCAGGGTAGACTGAAAGAGCTGTCAATACGTTGTTCCACAGGAAGTCCGCATACCGCTGACATTACTGTGCAGATTATAACGGTCGGCGGGTTTGGCGCATGCAAATTTTTTAAATCCACCTTTCACACAACTGTATCCTTCCGTTACGTCCCTGCGCTTTGCGATGGGCATTGAGAACAGTTTAAAAAGAAGGTTCCACTTAGTACAGAATTTGAAGCCGTCATCTATATTGACGTTCGGGGTTCTTCTTATGTCAATGGATTTTGAGATTGCACCCAGTGGTTAGTTAGTTTTTTAGGTGGTATAGTTAAACAGATATGAAATTAGTAACACGTACAAGCAGGGTGCGATGGAGGTCTACCTCCCCGTGCGCATGGTTATCTCCCTCTGGCCCAGACTAGTCCTAAACAACTAGGATGGGAAAGCCGGTTAGCTACAACAGGGAGAGATCCCTGAAGTTGATAGCTTGGAGGCCAAAAGACCTCCACCCCAGGCCAAGGTGTTACCCGTACCGTGCCGACGGCTGCGTGGCTGAGGGAGAGCTCAGTCTCTAACGGTGGCTTTCTGAAACCGGGGCAAATCGGGAAGTAGAAATGCCCTTTGACCGATAACATTTACTGTCTATACTTTTTACATTAGTAATGTTATTTAATGCGTTCTAAAATGAAAAACCCGACGAACTTGCCAAGACGGGAGCAAAGGGAACTTTATACGGCCCTGAACCTTGCTGTGGCGTACCAAAAAGCCTTGCAAACCTAATTCTCAAACAAATATGTGTAGAACAATCCGTCAACCACTGGAACAACACGCCAGGGTTGAATCAATCCAAAGCGCTAATTCAGGCCTACGGCCCTTAGACGGCCCAGGAGACCTTATCGCTAAATAGGAACAATCTACGCATACTGGTGCATTGTGGCCTGAACAAACACATGTTCAACCTCAAGCTCCGAGACACAAAAATGTGCAGGTTCTGCCAAGGGGCAGAGGAAACTCCCCTGCACTTCATGTGCGCTTGTGGCCCGCTGATGCGTAAAAGATACACCCATTTGGGTGGTCATTACCTCCAACCTGATGTAAAACAATCTGGTGCCAAAAGCCTGTTGTGGTTCTTAAATGACACGAGGCTTAGCGCAGAACTATAGTAGGTGGCGAACACAATAGATCAGCAATGGTCGCAGTGTTACAAGGCTCATAAAGACCTTAGAAAAGCCCCACACAACAAATTAAAAAATATATAACACGTGCAAGCACCCCAAAATACCTGGCAGGCGGCGGCAGCGGCTGCTGGCCTAGCAAGGTCAGCGTTCGGCGGGTGGCGAGGAACAAGACGCAAAACGTCTACGATATAGGTAGTGTGCATCTGAGGGGTAAGTCTTGCACTCTATATCTAAAGGTAACTAAACGCCACCCTAATTAAATTAACAAATCGATTCGAAACTTTACGCGGAGCAAAGCCGGTCAACAGCTAGTCTATAATAACATGATTTTTATAAGGGACTGATTGATTATAAAAATCCAATAATTTAACCAATGATAACTATAATAACGTTCAATAGTGCCATCTATTGCATTTTTTATATAGGCTGATTACATCACGAAAATAATATAGAGGTTAAAATGCCATTAAACTATTTGAACGTTAAAGTGCCTCAAAGAAGACAAAGAGGGGACCTGATTGAGACATAAAATTCACACATTATTATGAGGTACTTGGGCTGGAGAAAATTTACAAATTCAACGTCAACACAAATTTTCGAGGTTACAACAAAAAACTCAACCATACAAAATTTAAATCTAATCCTCTTAACCCCTCGAGCCTCAAAGGGACCGATCGGACTCAAACGTAAAAGCACAGTTGCGCCTCGTTGGGACCGATCGGACTCTAAAGTTAGTATTCTAAAGTTCTAATATGCAACAATTGTAAAGTGCAACAACGGTTTGAGAGAAATTATTATTTTGGTCGGCCGCCATAATAAATCAAAAATTTCCATAATTATATATAATCTTTCAAAGACATGCGCTCGCGAAATCTCGCGGCTCGAGGGGTTAAGAATATTCTGCAAAATAGAGTGGTGGACGTGTGGAAAAACTACCATTACAAGCGATTAGTGCAAGCTCTGTTAACTTTTCGGAAGCCAGTCATTCCACGCAAAATTTTAGAAGCCCTCAAAAATGTATCCTCAAAGAAGGTACAGTGCAAGCATACTAATAAATAACGGTGGATTATTCAATGGCAGATTTAAACGACAGGCTTTTACCGCAGTGGAGGGAGAAATAGAGCCGATAATTGAATAAATACGGATATTAAACGGATAATACAAAAAACGCCGATCGGCAAGCTTGGCCACCCAGGGGTTAATCAACTTAAAAACAGACTCGATTTGTACCTAAAAACTTGGTAATATTGTTTAGGTTATTATATACAATATTAATAATATTGCCTATTATTAATATTGTTTAGCTTTACAAGATCTGATCTGGACGTATCGGCAAAGCTACCTGTTCAGAATAAATAATAATAAAATAATAATAATAAAATCTATCTTTGCAGAAATAGGCGCTCCGAATGAAAGACAATATTAATACATAGAATGACATTCTATTTTTCTGACGGGTTTCATACAGCTTTAATGACAATTAAAATCACATGCTAACCGATTAACATAAATGCACCAATTACAATAATTATTATTATAAAATATATATGTTATAAGTATAAGGATAAATGCGAGCTCTACAAAACGTTACTATCTAGTTGGCTTCGGGCGGTTTGTCTGGATTTTGGGGTTCTTGCGGGTTGGGATTGTGGTCTGGGCTGGCGTCGTTGGGGGCTCCGCCGCGGGTCTCCATCTGCCGGCGCAGCTGTTCCACCAGCTCGGGGTTGGCCTGCTGCATGCGCTCGGCCAGCTGCTGGCCCGCCTCCAGCAGCGCATTGAAGCCGCCGCCGTCCGGGCTCTGCCCCGAGCCCAGCAGCCCCGTCATGAGGTTTTGCATGGCGGGGTCCGACAGCATCTGCGAGGCCATGGTCATCAGCGTGGGGCTCTGCAGGATGCTGCCCAGGTCTACGGCGCCGGTGAACGTCGCGCCTCGCGCCGCGTTCAACTTCTCCTCCGTGAGGCGCAGGTTGTTGCGGTAGCTCTCGTTGTCCGGCTCCAGCTCGAGCGCCCGTTTGTACGCGGCGTACGCCTCGCCGTGCCGCTCGAGGACGGTGAGCGCGAGCCCGAGCCGCCCGTGCGCCTTCCCGTAGTTCGGATCGATGTTGAGGGCCGAGCGGCAGTCCATGACCGCCGCTTCGTTATTGTTCATTTTAAAGTGCGCCGCGGCGCGGTTGCAGAAATAAACCGCGTTCTTTCCGTCGAGGCGAATGGCTTTGGTGTATTTGTCGAGAGCCTCGGCGTATTTATCTCCTTTCATGAGCGCGTTACCTTCGTTTTTCAGCTGCTCGGCCGCCGTTTTGTCCTCTGCGGTGGCGTCGACGGGCGGCGGGCAATATTTCGCGAAGACCTCGAGCAATTGCGGAGCGGATGCTGTGTCGTAGGATTCGATGCCGTACGCCGTTTCCAAGCACTGTATCCCTACTTCCAGGCTCTCCGCGGACGCCGCCGTCAAGGTTCCGCTCTCCAGCTGCTGCTTCAGGAACGACACAATGCTCGCCACCAACCTTTTCACTTCAGACATTTTAGAAAACGTTTAAAAATTGCGACTTTTCGATTACTGCACTCTCGCACGCATCAGAAAAGATCAATCCAATAAAATTTTGGCACGCGTCAAACTAAACTTCAAAGTCAGGCAGTGGTAACTGGGCGGTTAAAATATTAAATAAATCGACGTTAGCGTTAGGCGCTTCGAATAAACTAGTGATTGTTATCACGCTGCGTGATAATGCGAATTAAGTCTGTGAATGCGAGTTACACCTCCATGGCACAGTAGAAACATTCCATGGGTCAGTCGCCCTTGCGCCCTCCATCCAGCTAGAGAAAGAAAATTCTTCTTCTTCTTTCTTTTCCTTGTGGCAATTCCACGCAGCTAGGGTGCTGGTGATTTTGTGCCAGTTTGTATGTATTGTTGACGGGAGGATGACTACTGTTAATGTTAGTACCTACAAAAAAAAAACAAAAAGGAAGGGACATCACAATTGCATACACAGAAGACAACATAGAGACTAAAAACATACCAGAATATTAGGGGAATATTTTGGAGGAAGAAAAAGGAGAAGGGTCAAGGTAATAGAGAAGTGCTTCTGGGGGCAGCGCCGCTCCCCACCGCCCCCCGAGAGCAGCCCCCCCCCCCCCCCGGCATCGGCCGCACCGGGAATGTGTCGTCCATTGACCGCAAGTTACTGCCAAAAACTCGGCCTATTCAGCGACTTTTTCCACAGCCAACCTCGACAACGGGGCCACATTACCATCGGCCTGTCGTCACAAGGCGGGTCCGATCCCGGAGCAGCGAACGGAAGCGGCCACCCCCAGAAGGCATTTCGGAATATGGGTTAAATGGCTAAATGATTTAGGTTAATGAATTTAGCGATCACTCGATAAATTTTAATGGAATTGGACGCCAGAAGGATATCGATTTTGGTAGGGAGTTCGATTTTCAATTGAATGAGATTAGGAATGAACGAAGGAAAGTTGTTAAGGAGAGGGCAATTAAAGAAGAGGTGATCCACGGTGCAGATATCAAATCCACAATCACACTGTGGGGACGGAATTACTTTTATACGATATAGGTGTGCGGGCGTTGAGCAGTGGCCTATGCGCATTCTGCAAATTGTGGAGATCTCTTTCCGCCTGAAGGGTTTTTTATAATACCAAGGTTTGTTGTGAAGGTGGGGATTTATAAGAAAATAATGTTGACCTTTAGACTTGCAAGAAGAAAGATAACTCTTCTTCCAGCAGTCCTTCGTTTCTTCTTCTATTTGGGGGAGGATGTCCGACGCAGGGATTTTGATACGGAGGAGGGCTCCCCTGGAGCGGGCCTCATTAGCCAACATATCCGCCGATTCGTTACCGGCTATTCCTGAGTGGCCTGGAATCCACGTGAGTACTACTTCATCCCCTCTCTCTCTGACAGTGCGGAACAGGGATCGGATCTGGTTTTCCAGATGAGAAGGGCGATGTGAGATGGCCGGATTATTTAATTTCTCTACCAGACTTAGGGAGTCGCTAAAAATGGCACATGGGGAAATATGGTTAGTCAGGATGTACTCGAGGGCTTTCAGGAGGGCAACACTTTCAGCGGTGTAGATTGATGCTTTGCTGTGTAATTTATAAGCGATGGGAACTCTGCGGTTGTGGTGGAAAATTCCCACCCCCACGTACCCCCCAGCTTCTGTCTTGGAACCGTCTGTAAATATGAGGTCCCAGCCAGGGAACCTGGATGCTACGAGGTCCAAAAATACGGCATTGTTTAGAGGTGATGGGGGCTGCCCTACTGGACATTTCGACAAGACGGTTTGAGAGAAGATGTCCGGGGTGGTAAGTCTGTCTTCGAAGGGGAGATGGAAGTCTGGGAGGAGAGCATTCCTGTGAATGATGTCCTTGAGGCGGTATAGTTTCCTATGACTAACGCAGAGGGCGGGGGCTTTGTTATTTGGAGTGTTTCTCAGCAATTCGGAGAGAAGGGTGATTTTAGGAATAAGAGGGTGATTGACGAGCTGAAGGCGTTTAATATAAAATCTATCTGCTAGTAGTTGACATCGGAGGTTGACTGGAGGTTCACAAGACTCGGCTAGTAGGGCATTAGTGGGAGAGCTTCCCATGGCGCCAATGGTGCATCGGAGGCCTTTAAATTGAAGGGTGCTTAGTTTCCTTTGCATTTTCAAGCTCATAGGGTAGCAGATAAAGGCAGCATAGTCGATGTGAGAACGAATGAGACAGTTGTGGAGGAGCTTAACTGTGAAGGGATGTGACCCCCACCACACTCCACTGACTGCCCGAAGAACATTCAGTGACTTTTCCCCGCTGGAAACGACCTGCTCGATGTATCCCCTCCATAGTAGTTTGGTGTCTAGGATAACCCCAAGGAATTTGGCTTGCGCCTTGATGGGAATTAGGGTATTATTGAATGTTATATTCACTACTGGGGGAATATTTCTCCGAGTGAAGATAACGGCGCTACTCTTGGAGGGGGAGATAGCTAGTCCTGAGTTGTGAAGGTATATGTTTAGTGCCTCAAGCGCTTCTGATATCCTCTGCAAGGAGGCCGAGAGGTTGGGTGAGGAGTGGTATAATACAACGTCATCTGCGTATTGCAATATCCTGCAGTGATCCAGAACAGCATTCTCCAACCCCCTCGTATAAAGATTGTATAGGATGGGGGACAGCACGCTACCCTGGGGCAGACCCTTAAAGACTGACCTTGAAATGCAATCAGACAGGGAGGGAATGTTTATAGTACGGTCCGATAGGAGACGGCAGATGAAGGAGCAAAGTTTTTGAGGAACCCCTAGACTGACAAGTCTCCTCCCGAGGAGGGGGATCAAGACATTGTCATACGCCGCCTGGACATCCAGGAATGCTGCGACAAGAAATTCCCTCCTATGGAAGGAGAGCCGTATGTCCGTTGTGAGGATGGAGATGTTGTCGAGGGTTCCAAGGCCCCTACGGAAACCGAACTGAGTCTTGGACAGCTGGAATCTTGATTCGAAGAACCATTCTAGCCTGTTTTTTATTAAATGTTCCGCAATTTTACAAAGGGATGAGGATAATGCAATGGGGCGAAAATTTTTAGGGTTATCATTGTCTCGACCGGATTTTGGGATCGGTATGACAATCTGCGATCTCCAAGCGGTGGGAGGAGTTCCTGTCTCAAAGAACCCGTTTAGTAAATTTAGGAAGTAGGATTGGATCGGGGGAGGAGAAGAAGTGATAAAGGAGTAAGGGATAAAGTCCTCCCCTGGTGAGGAATCCTTCAAGCGGTGGAGAACCGCTAATAGTTCTGCCGAGCTGAATGGTGAGATTAGCCACTGGTGGGCACTTGGGGAACGAAGCTGATCGAACTGCGTGATATTGATTTCATCACGGTTGGGACAGGTGGAAGGTGCCAAGTTGTCGGCGAATTGTTCTAGTACCGCCTCCTTAAGTGTGGTAGAAATAGGCGGATTCAATCCGCGACGGAACCTTTTCACCATGGTCCAAACTGTGGAACTGGGTGTATCCGGGGAGAGGTTAGCGCAGAACTGTTTCCAGCCATTTCTTTTTTTAAACTTGAGGAGCTTCTTGCAGTCTTTTGCGACTTTGTGGTAAATATCCCAGTTCTTGGTGGACATTTCCTTGAGGTAGGACGAGAGGGCTGATTTACGCTTTGAAACGATCAGGGTACAGTCATCGTCCCACCATGGAGGCGAGGAGCGCACCAAGGAGTTTTCTGCCTGTCTTCTGAAACACTTATCGGCGGCGGTAGTCAGACAAGATACTAAGGCGGAGTAGCACTCTTCCAAAGAGGAGGGGGTTATTGGGGGAAGTTCTGAAGCCGCAGTGTCTAGGGCCGAAGTATATTTGGCCCGACTGCCCGGAGAACGATCAGGCTTGAACAGGGGACGACGCTTGTCAGTGGCCCTATCCAGCTGGGTGCCACAAACCTCGATCAGGATGGGAAGGTGGTCGCTGCCCATTGAGTCCTCGAGGACACACCAGGTGCTGTCAAGTAGAAGAGAAGGAGAGCATAGGGATACATCCGGGGCTGATGGGCGATCTGAAGGGAGGGAGACTAGAGTGGGGGAGCCATTGTTCATGATGCCAAGAGACATTCTGTCCGCGCAGTTAAGAAGTGCTTCTCCCTGGCGATCAGAGTAGGCACAGCCCCATACGGGCGAATGCGCATTAAAATCACCTAGGAGAAAGACTTTTCCTGACAGTCTACCAAGAGAATGTGACCATTGGACATCTGAGATGACGGTTCTAGGAGGGATATAGGTGGAGATGAAAACGAGATCTTTAATCTGGCCACCCACGATCTGAGAGTTGTCGGAAGGGGGAAGGAGGGGGAGGGGAGAAATACTCAGCGACCTGCTGACTAGGAGGAGAGCTCCTCCTTTGCCGTCTGCGCGATCGTCGCGAAGACATGAGTAACCTGGAATACGGAATGAACTATGTGGGAAGAGCCAGGATTCTGAGATCGCTGCAACGTCAATACTGTGATGTTGCAGCAGATGGATCAGTTCCGCTTTTTTAGGAATGATACTCCTACAGTTCCACTGCAATATATTGAGCATGTTGTTGTTTAGGTTTTTTTTTTTTTTAATTAATGTGTAATGTATATATATATATATATGTATATATAAATATATATATATATGTATATGTATGTATAACAAAAGAAGGCAAATGAGAAAAGAGGGGAAGAATGGCTTGAAAAGAAGTGACTGTTACGTTTAATGAGGAAAAGCGCCGGATGAATTTCCGCCAAGGAGGGAGTTCACCGACTGCAAATCTGTCACCGTCTTCAATGACGTTGTGTCACTGCAGGATGAGGCTGCAGAATTGGTATTGACCTTCTGTTTTCCAAAGAGTTGACGTAAGAGCCTAACGATTTCCTCGAGGGTAGAGTCGTTCGGTTGCCTATTGGCATTGAGGCTGGTACCATTTACCTTCGTATGGGGAAAATAATCCCATCTGAGATCCCGCGTTGGATCATGATCGGGCTGCGAAAAGAGGGCAGAAGGAGAAGAAATTTTCCTTTTTTTGGTAATTTTACCCTTTGATTTTCCCGAGCGAGGTGGGTCGTTGACCACTACCACTCTGGGGCGGCGGGTTGGCGTATCCAAGACTGGATAGAGTGACTTCGGGGGGTCGGTTGCCGTGACGGTCGCGTAGGAGCTACGTTTGATGATGGGGAATTTGGAGGATGCATCGTGAAAGGAGATTCCGTCCTTGGCCATTATCTGTTTAATGGCCTTCTGTCTCATGTACTCGGGACAGGAAAAATCACTGGCCCTATGGTCGCCTCGGCAGTTAATGCAAGAAATAATTTGGCTTTTGCAGCTATTTTCCGTGTGGTCTTCACCGCAGCGGAAACATCGTGGGGATTTAGCTCTGCAGGTTTTGCTCGAGTGTCCAAATCGACAACACGTGCGGCACTGCATGACCGGAAGCGAGTATACCTCGACTGGTAAGGAGTTATAAAAGATAAGCACTCGTTCAGGAAGTTTCTGGCCCTCGAAGGTTATTACAACGGTTCTGGATGGCTTCCATACTACCGTGCCATTGGGATCCGTCGAGCGGAAATTCAATCTTCTAATATTTTTGGCCACACAAGAATTTGAGGCGTTGATGGCCTGCAATATTTCATCGTCCGATAAGTCGTTGTCTAGCCCTCTAACGAGGCCAAGACGCACTGTCGCAAAGGAGGGGATGAACGCATGGTAAGATTTCTCTTTCAGGAACTCAGCGTTCACCAAAAAGTTGGCTGAACTGCCTGACTTCAGTGAAACTTCTATACGGTTTCGACCGGTTTTTTTGATGGATGTTACATTTGGCACTTTGTTTTTTGAGATAAGTTTTCCTACCGAGAGGGGGAAAATATTAAGGTTAGGAGAAATGTCTCCCTCAACCATTTGAATTGGCTGATATTGGATGTATACAAGGAAGGGCCCCAGCGAACCCTCCCCGTATAGGTTAGAGACCTTATTGATGTTATGTTGAGTTGGTTTAGGATCGAGGGCGCCTGAAGAGCGAACCTCCACGTTTGCCGCCACAGTTGATTCCAGCTGGTAGGTACTTAAAAGGGTTGGAGCCAGCGGCTGTACTGCCGCTGACTCCCCCCCGCCTAGCTCCATTCCGGTTCAACTACGGCAATAACATTTGGAATGAAATAACAAACACACAAACACGCACAAAAAAAAATAGAAAAAAGAAAATAAACGAACTAACTACCCTATCGAGTTCCGGCCTCGGTAAAAATGGCGAAAAACTTACGATATGTGTAGAAAGTTGTTTCGGCAGAACCCAGAGGTTGCGGCCACACGTAATCACAGACAAAACAAAGAACGATTATCACATAAGACAATTCACAGAGCAGGAAACACACGGAGACACGAGGACACCCGTAATAACGGAAACACAACCGCCCCCGTTAGTGAATCCTAATAGAATCCGAGAAAGAAAATGTAACAGTAAAAATCTATAGATAAGATGGGGCCGGGGGCCGGAAATAATGAAGAAGAGGCCCGTCGACAGATATTTGATTGATTGAATGAAGAAGAAAATTTAAATCACTAGACGTCCTATCTCTATCACTTAGCTGACGTTCGCTCGCCGCCATTTTCCTTCATCTGTCAAACAAAATTCTTTCTGTCAAATGCCGGTGGGAAACGTGTCGCTTTTTATATTGAAAAACGAAAATAAAACCAATTTGTAATGAGTAACCGAGGGAGATACGATCGCGGTAGGGGCTACCGCCGCGACGGGGGCTACAACCGCAGTAATCGCGGAAGACGCAACGACTATGGAGCACCGGGTTGGAAAAGTAATTTTAATCAAGACCATGGCCGCGGCGTCGGGTCCAGGTTGGCCGAGAAGGATATCGGTGTTACCGAGTATGTAAGCGATTTTACGGGAATCCACGGCATTATTAAATCCAGGTTCGCTCATTTTCTACCGCTGCTATAACCTCAATAACCTAACTTTTGCGGCTTTACTTTTAAGTTCGCAATTCGTTTATAATCAACGGGGATTGGGTTTCTTCTTTGGCCTTCCAACACAAAAAAGACCATAACTGCCATAGACTGTACCAGAGAAGTAAATGGGGCAATACCGGCTTAAAAAAAAGAAATAATTCAATAATGTTTAATTATTAACAATGACATTAAAGGACGTATGTAAATAGCTATTTACAAACGATGTCGGTGCCAAGCTTGGCACTGACATCGTTTAGGTTGACTTTTCGAAGTTAAGGGATCTCTTAATGGTTCATTTACTGGAGACACTACCCTATCTACGCACATCGCGCTTGCGGATATCATCGGTGCGGCACTGCGGTATTTCCGTGCAGGTTTAGACCAAAAAATTGCAATGCGGTGACCAAACGGTTGATTCGATGTGGTGGATCGGGGGCCGGGGGCGGTAGCCCGACGAGAACCGAGCGTTGTCGAAAAGAGCCAAACTGTGTTTGCCTTATCTACATCATATTGTGGCGAAATTCAGTATATACTAATATCACATGTAAATATGACTTAAAATTTGTTCTATGCCGAAGTACTCTTAATTATTTATAAATGATCCAATTTCTTTTAAATTAAACGGCGGGTGAAACCGTGGGACACAGCTAGTAATTATATAAATTTTATTTGGTACCTACTACGTATATAAATTGCAAATTCCCTTATATAAAAGAATAGTAACATACTATAAAGATAACAGGAGAAACAAAATATCTTTTTGAAATGGTATTCCTTACCTAGACATAAAATATAGAAACAATAGCAATTTGTTGAAATTAGATTTTTTTGGTATTTTGAACCATGTTCCTGTAAAAAAATAAAGCATGCATTTTGAAAAACTGTGCGTGCGAGTATCTATCGAGACACAAGATGGGAAGAGATAGAAAACATTGAATGTGTATGGACTGGTTGCTCAAATTGATTGATGTTGTATTATTTTTACAGTATTGAATGTATGATTTTAACTCGCAAGGTTTTCGGACTTTCACGTCAACGAGATTGGTCTCGATGGAAAAATAGCAATATTAAATGACACCACATTGCCCGCTCCGCCTGCGGAAGATCCGAACACTGAAAGTTCTGAGGATATCCTTGAGAAAGGTAAAGAAGGGTTGTTGGACGCCGATATATGGGAAAAATTAAAGAGCTTGACCAATACAAATGCGAAGGAGGAAAAAGTGGAGGTAATAAAAATATTGTTTATATTTAGAATTTTCAGGGTTACACAAACTAAGATTGTCAATTACCATCCCTTAGAAGAGTCAATTACGTCCATTCCTTGTCAACCATCCAACAGTGGCTCCCAACCTTTTTGAGGCTATTACCCAAAAAGCGGGTTAGTTGTCAGCAAAGACCCAAAGCAAACAATTACTTATTTAAGCCAAATGATTGAAATCTCAACTTAGATTCTTGCGTTATAAACAGCCGTGAGACTTCTATTGGTATTTTAGGTAAATAAGGGCCAATGGGTAAACATGTATGGGCGCTGGGCCCATCTCTCCAATAACAATAACTTATTTACCATTGGAAAAATCTATTTATCTAGAATATTTATGTTTACTATAACTTACCTCAATTATGAGCCATTTCGAAGTTTTGAAGTTCGATATCTTCTTATCTTCTTGACTATGGCTAATTACACGAAAACCCCAATGCCAATTATTTATTTAAAATATATTATTTGCAGTGAAAATCCATAAAAGATAGTATATTATAATGTATGGTCACTGGGAATACCATGTTGGACAGCTGACCTTAGCATATTACATGCGCCAGTAAATAGAGCGGCAATGAAATCATGAGACACATTACAGAGTTCAAGCAACATGTCCCAGTATTTACTCTCCATATACTGTTGTCAAACTTGAGAGTTCTTAGGAATTAATAGTTTGTACTCACATAGCTTATGTACTTTATCGTTTCCGGAATACTGCGATGGTTTTTGTTTAATCAGTTATTGAAAATACATTGCCTGGATGTGTTAAGTGCCCATGGTAATTAGCCATATTAAATAGGATATAACTCAGAAACGGCTCATAATTGAGATCCGTCTTTCTAATAATAAATGTTCTACATAAAAAGATCTTTCCATTGGTATGGACTTGTAAGCTATTGGAAAAGTGGGGCCAAAATGTCCATTCTCTTTTATTACCTAAATTTTTCTATTTCACTAACATCCTCAATGATAAGTGATAAGGTAGATAGTTATATCTGATGAAGATGATTTTGTCAGTAATTTTGTTGTGTGACTGAGCGATGATCTAATCCTTGTCTTTCATTACCCCTCGGAAATCCCATTTTACCTCTTTGGGTGTAAAATCCCACAGTTTAGGAATCGCAGCTGTAACAATATCATCTATTAGAGAGAAATAATTTATGTTTGATTTAGATCGATGTCACAGAGAAATCGAAGGAAATCCGCAGCGACATTTACGCTTCTGTCAGAAAATCGTTCGGTACCAAAATATACGGCGTAACCGAGAGCGTCAACGATAAGAAATTGATAACTTTCAAAAAATTCCACAAAGGAGGTTAGTTAAATTTTGCCTTTACTTTTTGTTGATGCTGCAAATACCACTTCTTACCTGGATTTATTTTGTCAGATAAAATTGACCGCAGAGTGAAGTGGGTTTGGCCCGGTGTCTATGTTCACTTTTTGGTGCACAAAATAAATATGACCACTGCGGAAGCAGCCACACAAATTGCTGAATCGGTCCGAATACCAACGTAAGTCTTACAATTTTTTTATAATCCAAATATTGTACATTCCAATACAAAGTACAAATCGTGTACATTGTATAATACAAATATTAGAGTTCATGTTCAAATACATAATGTAGAAATAGATGGTTTGGAACAGGGTTAATGTCAGGCTTACAATATGTATTTCCCTTGAAACCAGTAAAAATAGCTTTAAAAGGGGAATCTTCTATTAAATATAATTGCAGTGTAATAGTCCTATGCTGGGGGGGGGGGGGGGAAAGGGATCGAGATAAATCTGGAAATTGTCTCAAGCTCACTGATTTAATTGAAGATTTATCAAAGCAGAGGTTGGTGCTTCAATATATATGAAATTGTGACAATAACGCTAGAAAACAATCTCTATGACACACAAGGGGTTTTTCACTAGCAACCACTTGCTCAAGGCTTCTCAAACTGATTTTTGAAAATATCTAAATGTTTTTTTTTAACAAATTATTCTTAAAAGTTGCTTGTTTGCTGGTACTGACTTAAACGCACTTCAAGGGTACTGGTAATTAAAAACTCACCCTGTGTATTTATGTCTAATTACGTACATACATACATATATACATACATACATACATACTGTATATGTATGTATATACACACCGGTCTTATATGAGGGTAGATTGAAAGGTTTCTGAAATGGGCAAGAGTTGGCACGCATATAGCGAAATGGTTATAATGGTTGTTAACTCCAACCTATTTTAGGAAAGCTGTCAGACAGATACATCGCAGTTCTTGTTTACCAGGCAGTTTTGTGAAGCAAGTCAGGCACTTCAGGCACGGAGATACAAGATATTTTGGATAAAGTTAATGGCACCACGACACCTTCATTTTCGACTATCAGTTTCTGAGTGAGCTTGTTCAAATGAGGCCGAACATTCACCAAGGATGAACCATACAGTGGAGGGCAAAAAACCACAAATGAGGAAATGGTCGACAAAGTCCATGATCGTGTGTTAGCCGTCGAGTGAAGTTGTACGAAATAGTAAAGGCCACGGGCATCTCATATGAACGTGTACAAAATATCGTGCACGTACATTTGGGCATGAGGAAGCTGTCGGAGCGATAGGTGCCGCGTTTGCTGACTGGACAGCAAGCGAAATCGAGTGACCACCCACTTCGAAGGAGTGTTTGGCTATGTTGAAGCGTAATCGACGAAACATGGATCCTCTACTATACACCAGAGACCAAGCAGAAGTCGAAACAGAATTCCCTAAATCGTATTATTCTGAGGGCTTCAAAAAGTCAGAGTACAGCTGGGAAAAGTGTATCGCCCTGGGAGGGGACTATGTTGAAAAATAAAACAAAAACCTGTTCAATTACTGCGATTTCTTGCCCATTCCGGAAACTTATCAATCTATCCTCATATATGTATATTAATATACATATACCCCTTTTACGGTCCCCAAGTTTAAAAAGGTTGGCAACCACTGCTATAGAATGCTTAGCATGAACAGCTGCTCTTACTTGCTATTTGTTTGTCACAGTGTGAGTCCGGCGTACATGGGATTCGCCGGGACAAAAGACCGCAGGGCGGTAACAACGCAGTGGTTCACCCTTCGCAGGGTAGAACCGGCCAAGATCCTCATTGGATGCCATCGAGTGCGTAATATTGAAGTCGGGAACTTTCATTTCAGCGACAAGAACTTGAAACTTGGGGATTTGAAAGGAAACAAGTATGTATATGTAATTATTATTCATTTTAAGGAGTTATCTTTAACTTAAACTCTCGATTTGTTGCATTTGTTTAGATTTCAAATAGCGCTTCGCAACATCACCGCCACAGAAGAGGACATAGCGGTCAGGATAGATCATCTCAAAACAAACGGGTTCATAAATTATTATGGATTACAAAGATTCGGAAATAACCGAGATATCCCCACTTATCTCATTGGTATGAAACTGTTACAAGGCGCTTATAAAGAGGTGACAATATTTATTTCTTAAATTTAGTTTATTTATTTATTTTTTTTTTTTAATGTAGATATCTGGCTTTTTATGTATTTAATTTTATAGCTTTTATGTGCTAGCAAAGATTAAATAATATTACTAGCTCTAAAACTTTCGGGATTATCTGACATTTTAATTAAATGAGAAACAGATTATTATCTTGTGATAGATTGTTTTCCCGATGTTTCTACAAAGTTTCATTTTTGCAGCTCCTCTAATTTGGCGACCGTCTTGCCTTTTTGCATGTTTGCTGATGGGCTTCAATGCGGTACCCACTTTTTGAGTTTTTTCACTTATCAAATTTGATGCAAATGAATTTAGATTGTTTTGTCACTTACACCACAGGCTGCTGCTAACTCTGACGTGGTTTGGATGGTTCCACTTCCACTATCGTTTTCAATTCTTCATTTCTCAGGGCTCGTTCTTCCTCATGCGTTTTTTTCAAGGAAAACCAAATAGTTTATTCAAAAATAGAATAGAATAACTTTATTGTGCTTACAGTGCTTACTGTGAAAACATGTTGAAGTTTACCTTCAAAACGGGCACGAACTTATGCAATCATCTGATACATGTGTGATGGACTCGCCCCCCCCCCCCCCCTTCTTTCCCTGAAAAAACTTAAGATTTGGGATTGCCATTTTAAAAACGTTGCTGTGAAACACTGGCTTACTGTCCATTTACACCAAGCGAGTGAATGCTCATTCTACCCCACTCTGCCAAAATCAAGTGATTTTAACCAGAGTGGGGGAAGCTTAGGAGCATTCTAACCATCGTTTGGCGGTAACAACATCAAATGCTCTATGAAACAATGAATTGCTCATTCGTTTAGTGTAAATGATGCTAGAGCGCGCAAACAGTAGCCTAGAGCAGTGTTTCCCAATTAGTGGTACGCGTACCCCCAGGGGTACGCGAAGTTGCATCAAGGGGTATGCGTGGCAATCTTTTGAATGAGTTGTTTCAGAGTTGTGCAAAGAAAAATGTGCACATTTGTCACATTATACTGATTTTCACTGTCATCGAATGTATTTTGATGGTACGAAATGTTAGAAAAAACTAATTTCATTTATCATTCCTGCAATAAGGGGTACGCGAGTTCGAGGTCTTTCTTGAAGTGGTACGCAAGAAAAACTAATTGGGAACCACTGGCCTAGATCATTTGTTCGTGTTCAGACGCGCTCGCTCGACTAGGCGGTCTCTTCAAAGCGTTCTAGCATTTTACGTGCCAAAATCATTTGCGTTCGTGTTTTTAGAAATGGATTGGACAAACGATGTGGGTCTTCAATTAATAGAATTATATCGAGAGCAAAGTTGCCTTTGCTCTGCTCTACATGTTGCACTCTTGGTCTGCTATCCATTAGAGCTATCATCCACCATCGGCGCTCTTTTCGTTTATTTTTCTTTTTAATAAAATGATGCATTACAATACAATGAAAGAAGCACAGGCTATTATACAATCGTCGTCAGACATCGTCCGTGCTTTTACGTGGGGTCTCGGCAAAGTTGATAACTTTCTGAGCATTCACTACATTCTAGGGCCAAAAACAGCTAGAATCCGAAATCGTTCTACCATTCTTGCTCTAACAGGTTCTATGTTCTGGCTCTTTTAGTGTAAATGATCTTTTTCCTCGATGAACAAGAATGGTTAATAAACACTGGAAGAGAAAGAGCAGAATGCTTTTACACTATCTCTACGTTTGTTTAGTGTAAATGTACTGTTAGATGACTGGACCATTACCATTTTGGCTTAACCCGTAGAGAAGAAAACAGCACAGAGAAAGAGGTTAGTTTAACATGTTTAACATGTCATCTGTCTGGCAATTCTGACAACCGACTCCCTACACCCAGATGCATCATAGACGTTAAATAGGTAGAATAGAATGATGTAATTATTTATTTACAAAGGTATAGTTTAAAAGCGTCAGTAGGCGTTCACTATTCTGCATTTCGGTATTCATTCGTTCGTTTGATTTGTCCAGTACTGTAGGTACTGTCTACAGTCTACGACTTCTGCTGTCTTTATGCACTCTATCATTAACCCCTCGAGCCTCAGAGGGACCGATCGGACTCAAACGTAAAAGCACAGTTGCGCCTCGTTGGGACCGATCGGGCTCTAAAGTTAGTATTCTAAAGTTCTAATATGCAACAATTCTAAAGTGCAACAACAGTTTGGGAGAAATTAATCTAAAATTTCCATAATTATACATAGTCTTTCAAAGACATGCGCTCGCGTAATCGCGTAATCTCGCGGCTCTAATAGTACTGTTTTGCACTATGATTCACTCAGCGGTTTTCCATGCATAGCTCTCCGAGTTATATGCTTCGATTACCCTAATTATTTCTGATATATATTTTTTAGGCTGCTGAACTGATCCTGGCACCGAAAAATGGGCCACTGTTTCCCGCTCTCGACTACTTCAAAAGAACGGGCAGCGCTAAAGAATCTTTCGATATGATGCATAAACACTTGAGATCTTCAATTGAGGGTCGGCTTATGAAAGGGTTGCAGAAATCTACCAAACCAGATTATATGACATCGCTATTTATGGTAAATATTGTGTTAAAAAGTAATGTTTTATTCCCCTACTTCTTCATCTACTCTTGAAACAGACTTGCTTTAGTCCATACTATTATCATTGATTATATATGGTATTAGATTGCTCTTCTCCATAGTACAATTTGGCAACCCTTTTGCACCGGCGAAATGCAGGTGGTGAAATGTGATAGCATTGACGGTGAAACTTAGCTTTTTATTTGGAGATCTATAATAACAATGATAATGAATGGTATCTTATAAAGGACTGATTGTTTATAAAAGCCTAATAATTTAACCAATGATAATAGGGATGCGCCAAATGTTTGGTCGAATATTCACATTCGGCATATTCGGCTTATTTTTTAATGTTCGTATTCGGCCGAATATTCGGTTAGTTCGCCGAATAATAACGGACCATTCGAATAGTGCTATTTTAAGAATTGCAAGTCTTTAATCTAACACTCGTACATAGTATTTGTAAATGAAACAATAATAATGCCGTTTATTCATCAATTATTCAAAAAATTAAATATTAAAATATCAACATAATTCAAATTTTATTTTAATTAAATCAATGTTTTTATTTTCTAACAAAAGACAAGGTTTGATAATTAACATTTACCAGTCATTAATTTTAAAACAATATCCACCAAAAAAATTACCAGTGGCTGGAATCACCGAGTTTTATAAAATATTTTAGTTAAAATTTAACAAAGTCGTCAATTTGTACAACAATTAACATCATACGAAGATCTGTTAAGTCAGACTCTTTAGTCAAGTTATGAAGTTAACAAAAATAATTAATATTTACAATTTAAGAGTGGTAAATTATGATGTAGAAAAACTAGACTCTGCTCTGCGAGGTAGCAATCTATCTCTTTTTTCTTCATAAATATTTCCTGCTTCGGAAAATAATCATTCGCTATACACAGACGTCGCCGAAGAGGATAAGAAAATTGTGGCTCAAATAGCCATGTGTTCATATTTTCATTGGTTTTTCGCCCACCATGTGAAAGGACTCAAATGGCGATCTAATAATCCTTATCAAAAATGAACCGAATCATTCGGCCGAATACTCAGTTCGGTAAATTTTGGACTGAATATTCTGCCGAATATTCGTATTCGGTTGAACGCTTATTCGGCGCGTCCCCAAATGATAACAATAAATAACATTCAATTATTAATGCCATCTATTGCATTTTTTTAATGCACTGATTACATAACAGAAATAATACGGAGTGATAGAATGCCATCTATAAGCCTATATGAACTTTAAAGTGCGCAATTATTACCTACTAGCTGTTGCCCGCGGCTTCATTCGCTTAAAGTTTCGAATCGAGTTGCTAATTTGAGTAGGGGGGCGTATATTTACCTTTTTAAACGCTACCTTTAGATATATAGTAATAGACGTCCTGTTCGCTTTTTGTGGGGCGCAGCTCCCGCTAGGTATTTCGAGTTGCTTGCCCGCGTTACTTATTTCATGATATCTCTAAAACTATTCTAACTAAAAAGTTACAGTACATTGCTAATTTTATTTCCATTTCAAACCCTAGATGATGGATTAATTTATTTTGATAAAGATTCATATTTTACTGCTAATGTCTTCAACAAACTTCAACTACTTTTTTTTTCTTTTTTGAGTCATAAAAGCAGTTATTGTAGCTTAAACATAAAAGTTGGATACATGCTGTCGCGGCCTTTTTTTTAGGTCTCTTTGAGGCCGACGTTTTCGTTTTACATAGTTTTCAAAAATACCAAACCGTTTCGACAGCGCACGCCGATAAAGCACATCACCAGCACATTTTCTCCGACTCGATTTACAAATAACGTGATTTTGTATTTAAAACTAATATTTATCTCAATAAAATATAGCCTATAGCACTACTCGATAATTTAGCTTTCCATTAGTGAAAAAAAAATGAAATCGGGTAAGTAGTTTTGAAGATTACCCCCTACATACAAACTTACACACATTACCTCTTTATAATATTAGTATAGATTGAAACCCGTATACCAAATTAAATATTGACATCTTTACGTAAATAATACTAAAATAAGAAAAGCTATGATTTAAAACATCCTTTATTATATTTATATATCATACTGTATAGGCGAGTTTATTGCGCCATATAATGTGCACTAGCATACTGTTATACCATGAAGGCCGCCATATTGAACATAATGAGAGATGAATAATCATTTTTTGGAACAATGAGTGCCATCTATTTGTTGCATTTCATAGTAAGATCCTAGTTGCCAAATCGTAGTACGATGCTGAGTAATCTAATACGCTGTATAATCAATGCTATTATTTTGAGATTTTAAGCGTGATTCTCATAATACCAATAAGATTTCCTTACCTATACAGTAATTGCGATCCTTATATGTAGTTTCGTTTTATTTTCCTAATTGTCAATTTTATCTTTCTCTCACATCAGATTCCACGAGGTACTAGAACGTTGTACCTACACGCGTACCAGTCACTAATCTGGAATAAGTGCGTAACTGAAAGGATTAAGAAATTTGGCTTCCAAGTAGCAGTCGGAGATTTGGTGCTGGATGATCCGATTGATAATCCGTCCGATTTGGAGAAAATATCAGAACTAGGTAGGTTGTCGGATATCATTATCCAATATTTGGGCTCAATATGGGAATCAAAATCCCGAAAGACCATGACTACAAATTAAATAAATACCATGATCTCGCAATTGTCGTCACCCGGAACGGCTTCACTCTTTGCTTTCACGTCGTGAATGTTGCCAAATCTCTGTTTCACCTCTTTAACCCTTCAGGCCTCGGCCTCTCAGCCAATTGAGCATGTCCCAAAAAATTTTTGTAAAAATTAGTAAAAAAAATGAATTATGACACTGTCTTACCAAAACATTAATTACTGCCAAACCACTGTACCCATAATTAAAATAAAACATTAATATAATAAAACATAATAAAATAAAACAAATTAAATTAAAATTAAATTAAAACGGGGCCGATATCGGCTAATTGGGGCTGTAGGGGTTAAAGATGTTGGTCTCTCCAATAAAATAATCAACTCCTTCCCAGAAAAAATATCTAAAACTGCAATTTCCCCATCTCAAATTCTATCGCTTTGATGGGGGACAGACTGAATGGTAAGGTGAACGCTCACATGTGGCAAGACATGTCCTAAACCTACCACAGCCGGTCGTTAGTCTTTAGTCTACTGCTCACCCCCAGAATTGTAATAATAGTATTATGATGGGCTGTCTTACTCAACTGGCTAGTGCCACGATAACTTGATTCCGCACAGATATATAATAATAATAAAACTATTATATTGTCATGATTATATCATTATTTATTATGGATGTATTATAACATGAAACCTTCTTGTTAAAGTATCTATATATTGCCATATTGTCTAAAGACTAAGCCAGTCTCCATAATCCAAATTCTAAAGTGATCTGCTAAAATCTTCATTAAACACCTAGTAAATTGACACATAAACTACCTATTATGCACTCTTAGCGTTTTAGCGCCAGGCAGCCGCATTCTAATGGTTGGGTTTGGTGCTGCACAAATTCATGCGATATTCCTCCACGAGCCTTTTGATGCAACATTCAAAATTACGTAAATAATAATACTATGTTATTAATGTATTATTATTAGAAAAAATGTCTAAAACGGCGATTTCCGCATCTCAAATTCTATGGCTTCGAAGGGGGGAGTGATTGGGTGGTAAGGTGAACGCACACATGTGGCAAGACATCTGCCCTAAACCTATACCACAGCCGGTCGTTAGTCTGGAATCCACTGCTCACCCCTAAGAAGTGTAAAAAAAATGTTTTATGATGACTGGTCGGTGAATTTTATGGCAGCTCTGTTTGTAATTTATTTATTTTAATTATTGTAACCTACGGCCTCACCTAATCATGTATTAATATATTTATCAAAATTTTACATAGATATCCGATATAGCTATCTCTTATCCTATATAGCTACTAACATTTATATGAATGCTACTAAATTCATGCATTAGCGACCTACTTCGGGTTCATGTCTTGGCTGTAATTCATATTTCATAATGGCCACGCCATATTGCTCGTTTGGCCTAGTAATATTTAATCTTGTTTTGGTGGTGGTCTATGTTATGGTCAGATATAGAAATACAAAATACTTTATAACAAAATACTAATATTACTGTAAATCTATGTTGAAAATACCAAAAAATACCATCATAGTCGGAAAAATGTTATATACTGCCATAAGGCGGAGGCGCATTTATTGCGAGCGGCAGCTGTCAGTGGGTCGGTGTCATATGATCTCGACGATTAGTTTTGGCATGGATGTCAAATTGACTTGGCAAATGTGAAATGGTTAATGACACATGGGTAACTTTAGCACCTGCCATTTTGAGTAATACGAAAAATCCTAACAGATCATAATAGCTACAACTACGATATTCTCGAAATTAACAAAAAAATTAAAATATTGTGTGGGAAGAACAACCACGTTAAATTTATTCCACTTACTGAGGGTCTGATTGAGAGTGATTATACATATTCCGGAGCAACATTAAACGTAAACGGGAATAAGAAATTTTGCTCAAAGGTAAAAGAGAGCATTCTCACCATTACCCAGGATCACCCAACAAGGTCTTCAAAAAACGGAGGAAGCCGATACGCGAACAATCTACCAACGTGACCAGCAAATCCTGTTCTACCCGAAATGACGAACTGCTGTTAAGTTTGATTCATCAAAATATGCAGGGATTAGAAAATAAGACTCTTGATATTGGATTAACCTTAGAAGAACATAACGTTGATGTATTTTGTGCTAGTGAAACCTGGATAAAAGAAGGCCAGCAAAATACTATAATTATACCAGGTTATACATTAGCTTCTTATTATAATAGATCCACTGCGATTAGAGGTGGCTCAGCTATCTTCGTAAAAAGTAACAGATTTTAAAGCTAGGCATGATATTTGCACCTTCTCTGTCGAAAAAAATATCGAAATAAGTTGCGTTTCCATATCTAAATTCTCTGCAAATGTTGTTTGTTTCTATAGGCCACCTCTATCTGATTTTAATCAATTTATAAATGTACTGGAAATAGTAATAGAGAAGCTTACCAAAGAAAATAAATCTCTCATAATTTGTGGGGATTTTAATGAAGATTTCTCGATAAACTCATCTGGTAGTGAAGCACTAATTGATCTATTTTTGTCCTTTAATATGAAAAAAGCCGTAAATTTTCCGACTAGAATAAATAAAGTCTCTAGCACGTGTATTGATAACATTTTTACAAATATTAGTGACTTCACTGCCAATGAGATAACGTGCAGTATTTCAGACCATGGCGGACAACAATTAAATTGGTCCCATAAATGTAAAGCGACTGCATCTACGAGCATAGCTAAGAGAATAATTACGACTTCTAATCTGGAGCATCTCCAAAAAGCCTTAATGAACACACCCCTACATTGTAATATTATTACTGACCCTAATGCTTCTTTTGATAGGTTTCTCAACAAATATATAACTTCACTAAACCATATAATGCCCGTAAAGCAGGTAACACAAAAGACAAAAAAGAATTTTAATGACTGGGCAACAAAGGGTATAAAGATATCAAAACAACGAATGCTAATCCTCCACGGAAACTTATTAAACAGTAATGATGCCAAATTAAAAAAATATGTTAAAAAATACAAGAAGATATACAAAAATGTGGTTTGGATGGCCAAACAAATGTATTTAGAGGGAGTTATTAAAACATCTACAAATAAAATTAAGGCTTCTTGGGATGTGATTAGGTCAGAGACCTCGCAACAGATGTCGGTGGCCTCCAGCGTCTCTTTGAATGTAAATAATTACCATTACGACAATCCCAATACAGTTGCTGAATTGTTTAACAATTATTTTGAGGCTATCGGCGGTAGCACATCGTCTAATCACTCAACGGGTCCGACTTCAGCCATTAAAATTTTGGAAAAATTCCGACCCAGAACCGCTGAGTGTTGTCTCTTGACTTCGGTGACTAGGGAGGAGATTATTAAAGTAGCCCAATCACTTAAGCCCAAGTCGTCAACTGACATGTGGTATGTGTCCAGCCGGTTACTAAAGTCATCAATGCCTGCACTTGCAGATTATCTTTGCGCTCTCTTCAATTCATGTATAGCAGAAGGCTCCTTTCCGGATAAATTAAAAATGGCTAAAATAATACCTGTGTTCAAAAAAGGGTGTCGTGAAAACATAGATAACTATAGACCGATATCCATATTACCGGCTTTCAGCAAAATTTTTGAAAAAATAATATTAAACCGCCTCACAAAATTTTTCCACACTCATGACGTTATTAACAGTAAACAGTTTGGTTTTCGGGCAGGACTATCGACTGTTAATGCTGCATCGAAGCTACTCCATAAGTTATTAAATGGGTTGGACGATTCAAAAATAGTAATTGGTCTATTTTGTGACTTATCAAAAGCATTTGATTGCGTCAATCACAATATTCTCCTGAGTAAATTAGAACACTATGGAATTAGAGGCAAAGGGCTAAATTTAATTCAATCATACCTACAAAATAGGTATCAAACGACAGAGGTAAATGGAACAAGAAGCAAACCGATTCTTGTATCAAAGGGTGTACCTCAAGGCTCCATATTAGGTCCATTTTTATTTTTAGTGTACACCAATGACTTGCCGGGATGTGTGTCATTCGAGAATGATGACATTACACTGTTTGCAGATGACACATCCCTTATCTTCTGTGACAAGGATAAGAAATCATTAGTAAGTAGAATTAGATATACAATTGAACAACTCTTAATTTGGTTTAATGCTAATGAATTACGTCTAAATATTACAAAATCAAAAATAATTCCCTTTCGCTTAAGACCGACCAATTTCGACTATTTAAATGAATTACAGTAGAGCGTCGATTATCCGAACGTCGGTCAACCGAACGACCGCTTAACCGAACTGCTGCGGCCATAGACTCTCGGTTAATTTATCCTCTCTCGCTCGCACGCGGCGCTAACCCTCTCCCCCGCCGCTCGGTTCGTTCCTGCACCTGTGCCGCGAGTTGTCGACGCTTAGTGACCGTTAGCGCTTTATTGCGATCGATTGTGTCAATTTTCACTGTGTAAAGTAATCTCACGAATCGAAATGCCTAAACGTAAACGTATTGTTCTTTCTATGAGAGATAAATATGAGATTAATAAACGGTTAGAGGAAGGCGAGTCTGCAACCAAGTTATCTAATGAATACAAGGTTGGCAAGTCGACAATTACGGATATAAAGAATCAAAAGACGAGCATAACAAATTTTATATCCATGCTTGATTCTACTGATGGATCGTCAAGTCGTAAAACTATGAAGCTCGCCACAAACACAGATCTAGATGACACTGTTTACAAGTGGTTCACACAAAAAAGATCTCAAGGAGAACCTATCTCTGGTCCTATTCTTTGTGAAAAGGCAATTCAGTTTAATGAAAAACTTGGAGGCTCATCGAATTTTCAAGCAAGCACGGGCTGGTTAAAACGATTTAAGTCAAGGCATGGCATTCGGCAGCTTCAAATACAAGGAGAAAAACTGTCTGCTGATTCTTCAGCAGCTGATTCTTTCAAAATCAAACTAAGGGACTTGTTGAAGGAAGAAGGTTATGCTCTCGAAAACGTTTACAATGCTGACGAAACTGGGCTCAATTGGAAGGCTTTGCCACGAAAAACTCTCGCTTCGCGGCGTGAACAGCACCTGGGCCTAAAGTAAATAAGGATCGTATCACTGCTTTAGCTTGTGCTAATGCTACTGGTAGCCATCGCTTGCCTATGCTCGTCATTGGTAAAAGCAAGAAACCACGTTGTTTCAAACACGTTAATATGTCTGCGATGCCTATTGTTTACATCTCGCAGAAGAAGGCCTGGATGGATAGTAAAATTTTCACGGAATGGTTTGTGGGAGTTTTTATACCTTCTGTAAAAGCCCATCAGTTGAAGAACGGAACAAGAGAGAAAACATTACTGCTTCTTGATAACGCACCAACTCATCCATCGTGTGACATTCTAAACGAAAAAGACGAGTTTATAAAAGTGATGTTTCTTCCACCTAACGTAACTTCCTTATTACAGCCCATGGATCAAGGCGTTATTGAGATTTTCAAACGGTATTATAAAAAAGAGTTGTTACGTAAGCTATTGTTAGATAAAGAAGAGGACGGAGAAGAAAGTTTGATAATAAATCACAAAAAGATTGATTTGAAAGAAGCATCCTACATGATCGGAACAGCATGGGACAGTGTGAAACAACAGAATTTGAAAAGAGGCTGGAATAAAATTTTGGAAACAGAACATTCGCAAAATGATGCTGGAAATGAGGAAGAGGATGATATGTCTGAAATGCTAAATATGCTAACAGAACTCGATTGCCATGAATGTGATGAAGAAGACGTTCAAGAATGGATGAGGGTTGATGATGCAGATCCAGGGTACCAAATCATGCAGGACAGCGATATTGTAGACCTTGTGACTGATAATGCTGACGCCGCCAGCACCTCATCGACTAGTGATTCAGAAAATGAAGATAAAAAAATACCTACACTTACTCTGAAGCATTTACCTGTCTAGATACTGTCTTGCGATGGTTTGAAGCTCAAAATGAAAGCGACCAGTATCAGATATCTGTACTGAAAAAAGTGCGGGAATTAGCTGCTCATAAGCGGGTAGGCTTGCTTCGACAGACCAAAATTAAGGACTTTTTAAAGCGTTAATTCGTTCTTCTTCATGTACGTATGTATTACATACACACATATCTATTATGTTCACTGGATTACTACTCACTATTGTAATAAATAAAAAAGTTAAAACAGATTACATAGATAACACATGTTATTAAGTCCATATATGGTTTTATTAATACAGTTTTTTATACAGTTCGATTATCCGAATAAATCGGTTTTCCGAACACCCTTGTCCCCCAATTAGTTCGGATAATCGACGCTCTACTGTATATGACTATTTCAAAATTGACATCACAGAAGATATAATTTTTTTAGGTTTAAGAATTGACAGCAAATTAAAATGGAATACCCATATTGATGAATTAGCTAGTAAGTTATGTAGTTCTATATACTCAATATAAAAAATCAGAAGTCTTTGTGGCTTCGCGTCAGCCAAATCAGTGTATTTTGCGTATTTCGGCTCATTAATGACTTATGGACTACTATTTTGGGGAAATGCCGCAAACAGTAAAAGAATCTTCCTATTGCAAAAAAGAGCACTGCGCAGCATCTATCAGCTAACGCCCAGGACCTCATGCAGAGCATACTTCAGTAAGGCAAAGATAATGACCATGTATTCGGCGTTCATATACCAGTGCTTAATGTATACCAGACAGCACCTAAGAGAAACCGCAACTAGAGCGGACATTCACTCTTACCATACACGCGGTAATTCCCTTTTATGCGTACCCCGAACAAGACTGGCAAAAGTACAGAAGAGCTACTTATACCTTAGCATTAAATTCTACAATTTACTCCCTACCACTATCAAACAACTGGAGGACAAACAATTTAAAAAAAACATTAAGGAGATGCTGATAGGCCACCCTTTTTATAATCTGACTGAATTCGAGGGCCATGACTTTGCAAATATTGTACCAATTTGAATGATAGTTATATATGTACTTCTAGTATTTAAATTTAAGATTTAGCTTTAGTTTGATTATTTAACAAATTACTTACTACTTTGGATGTTACTATGTACAGTTTTTAGTACGTATATATTTGATTTATTGACTATTTCAATTGTTAGGCTTCTGCTTTGATTATTCAACTTTTTAACTGACTATTTTAATTATTGTGTGTTTAGTAGCTAGCCATTGACTATTCTTTAATTTGTTTTGAAATACGATTCTACGACGAATAACTTTTAGTAGGTTCCAAAGTTTCTTAGATACTGTATATTTTTAAAAATTAATATATGTATGTAACGTAAAGATTAAAGTAGTAATGACACTTACTACTTAAAACAGAAATATTTTGACACTTCCAAGAGCGGTTTTTAGCCACCAATTGGACACGACGTAAATGTAATGTAATGTAATGTAATGTAATGTAGTGGTTAAAAATTATTATGAATTTGAATTCAACCATCACTAATATCAAGACTTTGCAGTCGCTGTTCAAAATACTTGCCCTTCCCCCCCTCCCTTCTCACCACCTGTCTAATTCTCTTCTGCTACCCAATCACAATGAAATGACTTCTTTAAAAATCTGATTGTTGAGTTTTGATCCACAGAGGATGCAGAGGGTCAAGAAAATGAGAATGAAAGTGACGATGATGATGAAATTATGGAAGAAGCTGTTGAAAAAGTTGATAATTGCTCTGCTAGGCCGAAGATAAACGTAAAAACAGTTACCGACGAAGACGTTGCATCGAATAAATACTGTATTTTTGATGTCATACTACCGCTGCCAGGTTATGCCATAGAATACCCTGCGAATATGAAAGATACCTATGACGAATTATCGAAGGAAGATAAAATTGACTTGAATTTGAAGCAGAAATCGAAGTGAGTTGTTTTGTTTTTAATAAGCGATCCAAGTCCAATTAGGAACATTCTAAGATAGTTACAATAAAACTGAAAATTCCTCTGATAAATCATGTGAGGGTTCAAGCGGGACACTAAACCTTTAACCATGACATTGTTTGTGGTACACAAGGACATAGAGGAAAATATTTACTGAGAAAAAATAAATTATTATCTTAAAAGGAAAAATTACTAATTACAGACCATTGTCTTAAAGGGTAAATGAACGGGATAAATTGACCGAGTAAATTAAATTGGAGGTTGAATCTCAAATACAAAACCAAAATCATATCATTTTCCATCGCTAACATCAAATTAATTATTTCTCTTTTAACTATTCCACTTCAGCCGTCTTTTCATTGTCGATATGAACTAAAACCGAGACTTCTATTTCCTATTTCTGAACACAGTATCAACGACACTATCCAATTTGTTCAAGGAAAAATCTAAGTTGAAGTAAATACAACTGGGGATCATGCATCATATCAAACTCTTCAGGCAAACATGATCAAGTTCGCACTTCACTACTTTTGTCAGAAGTATTCAAAAGTATCTAATCATAGGACATAGGCAAAATAAAACTAAATGGAGATTTCACGACTTAGGCATTTTTTTTTGTACAGAATAGGATTCTGTACGGTGTTTGGTAACATTAGCTCGATGTACATTTTTTTTTACTTGATCGCAGGAATATGCCAGACGGACAGTTTCTAACAAAAAGTAGTAAAACAATTAAAATTAAGTAAGAAAATATGTTCTGTAGTTTAAATTTGTAATCATGCTTAACCCTTGGAGTAAATGGGTATTTTCATGGATGCATCTGTCTCTTTTGCAGGATTTTCGGCGACATCGACCTTAAAGTACTATAACTACGAAACTACTACACCAATCATAAAAAGAACAACTGCACAATGATTGCATTGAAATTTCGAATATAGAATATTGAAATATCATTTTGTAAAACAATTAGATAATTATGAATAAATATGAGAACGTCAAAGAAGTGAAAAAAACGCGCGACCAGATTTGGTCGACTCGTACTCAACGGATAATTGTTTCGCGACCAGATTTGGTTGACTCATACTCAACGGGTTAAATATTCTTATTTTCTCCGACAAAACAGCTGTTTTTAATGCCTTCGTTTGTTTCAGATCATTCAGTTTATCCGGAGCTTATAGACATATAGTGACATGTCCGAAAGACGTCGAGTGGCAATGTGTTAAATACACGGATCCGATGAGGAGTTTAATTTTATCCGATTATGACCGGATGCTGAAAAGGAGTAAAGAGGATGGTAAAGATGGCAAACACACCGCGTTGCTCTTGGATTTCACTCTGCCGGCTTGTTCGTACGCGACCATGGTTTTGCGAGAACTGCTCAAATCGGACACCTCGTCGGAGAGTCAGGCGATCGCCGATAACTACTTCAAAAAAAATCAATCGCATGAAGGACTCGGCGTTCCGGTGAAGAAGAAATTCGACGTCACCGACGAACCCGAAGACAAAACTACAGATGCGAGACTGGGCGTTCCGGTGAAGAGGGAATTCGACGTAACCGAACAATCCGAAGACAACACTACAGATGCGAGACTGGGCGTTCCGGTGAAGAGGGAATTCGACGTAACCGAACAACCCGAAGACAAAACTACAGACGCCGCCGAAAACAAACCTGCAGACGCCGAAAACAAAATCCCGGATGCCGAAAATAACGTTACAGATGCCGAAATCAAAGCCGAAAATGGGGATGACGAACCAAAATACGAGGAGAAAAAAATAAAACTTGTGTAATTTCAAATAAATGATTTCTTCGATTTATTATTTTTTTTTTTTGCTATTGTCGGGGCATGAAATAATATTCCGAGTGCGCTTGTAGATGGTGTCTCAGATTGGTCAATTTGGTGAAACCGCGCCTGCATTTCAAGCAAGAGTACGGCCACACTCCGCTGTGTGAGTAGAGATGCGCTCTTAGGTCACCTGGTGTTGGAAACGATTTGGGGCAAAGTGTACACTTGTGCGGCTTGTTCTGAAATGGGAAAAAATATAGACTTTGGTTAACAAAGGCATAGAATAGAAATGTAGGGAGAATCTCCTTAGTTGCATGGGCGGTGGTTGGTACGCGAGTTCTGAGCGAGTTTTGCAGTTTTTTTTTTCTTATAAAGGGGATTGGCAAAAATGTATGGGACGCGCACTCCTTTGATAAATAACTACTAGACATGTCGTTGGAACGCTTTTTTCAAAGAAAAAAAAACAGTCCACTACAAAAACCTATCTCAATAATCGAGAAAGCTTCAGATTGGATTCTGGAGGTCGATTCGGTCTCTAAGCAGTATAAATTCCCTGAAAGTCTCGGATATAACTCTTTACTCTCTATCTTGGAAGATGGCTCTTATCGTAGAATCAACTGTTCCATGGGAGTCAAATATTCCAAAAGACCACGAGTACAAACTAAATAAATACCATGATCTCGCAAATGCCGTCACCCGGAACGGCTTCACTGTTCACCTTCACGCGGTGGAAGTTGACGCTCGTGGCCTGCCAGCCAAATCTCTGTTTTACCTATTTAAAGATCTTGATCTCTCCAGGAAAATCTCCAACACCTTCCTAAAAAACTATCCAAAACCACAATTTCCGCATCTCAAATTCTATGGCTTCGAAGAGGGAGTGAATGGGTTGTAAGGTAAACACTCACATGTGGTAAGACAGCTGTCCTAAGCCTACCACAGCCGGTCGCTAGTCCGGAATCCATCGCCCCCAGAAGTGTAATAATAGTATAATGACGGGCCTGACTCCTGTGGTCGGTGAATTCCATAGCAGCTCTGTTTGTATTTTATTTATATACTGTCATGTATGGCGGTCGGTCTCAAATAATTGTAAGAAAAATTATTCCAATCTGACAGGAATTATTCAATAGGCTGGAATCTATGAAATAAAACATAAGATCTTTTTATTTGTTAGAATCATTTTCAGCATAAAACAATTTGGTTTCAAAAAAACTTTTAACACAAGATGTCATTGCTAATCTCATAAAGAAAACTACTTAACCTTGACAATAGCAAAAAAAAATAGGCGGCATTTTATGTGATCTCTCTAAGGCTTTTGATTGTGTATAGCATTCGATTCTACTAGAGAAACTAGAACACTACGAGATTAGGATTAGAATTAATTAATTAGTTACAACTATCATTATAATTAATTTTACATAATTAATTACATGGCAGTGGAGCCGAGGCTTATGCTTGACTATGTGAGGGGGAGGGGGAGAGGGTGCCCATCCTGATTACGTAACCAACTTTGGTAACCGCATTGCAATTATTTGGTCTAAACCTGCACATTAAATTTGCATTTTTAAATGCATTCTTAAATATTTTTTGACAGCCACTGCGGTCTGAAGATTGGGATCTGTAAACTAAACCGAAGAGTTGAGATTTTGTAATTACTTTGAATTCATAAAGTACATTTTTAAAAGCATTCTAAAATGTTTTTTCCCACTTACTGTCTTCAAACACTTTACAAACGCTGGATTCTTCACACTTTCTGCAAATTCGGTTAATTACGTATTCTTGAGGGGGAGGGTGGGATCAGGCCGCTGATTAAGTCTGTTGACATGGGGGTGGTGAATGGTTTCGTGCAGCTTGGGCCACAAGACCCATTTTGTTCTCGGATCGGCTCAACTCACGATTCAGCTCCTATTTAGAAGCCTCCTCGAGTGGAAAGCTCCCCCGGGTAAGACTCCCATGTCTCAGGCCTCAGAGCTGGTGGACCGGTTTCCCCCGGCGGGATTGCATCTCGGCGCCACTGGACGGTTTGCGCACCGGTCGGCGAAGCCAATCGGTTGTGCATTCTGACTAATTGCTGAAGGGGTCTGGAGACTATGGAAATACACTGTTTCATAAGCAGCGGGGGTGGATGTTCACCTGTTTTCATGCCACTCTTGAAATGACCTTGGGCGACTCAACCCTGTGTGGCACTACGGGCAAAGAACGCCCAGGTTTGCGATAAATTCAAACTGAATTACCGCTGTTATACAACAGGTAGAGGTTGCATAAGCGACTTCGGACCCGTAACCAGTCAGGAGGATGGAGGTATCCTGAAGGTTAATTCCAGACGGAGATATCCTGCCAAAACTGGTAGTTAGGGGGTGAGGCTGCACGCTGGGTACCTTTCTCGGTGCTGGTGAACTAGATAGTAGATTGTCTTTTCATCAAGTCTTCTACGCTCATCCCACGGCTGAAAGAACGATCTATATCGTTATAGCAGCCTGGGGTGTCGGGTTCGCCCTTTGTAGTCGACACCGCCATCCTGTTGACATGGGGGAGGGGGGAGTTCGAAAATCCCAAAAACGTGATTACCTAATATGTGGACGGCCCCTTACTGATAGACTTACTAGAATGTTAGATGCAATGGCGCATCCATGTCTAGGAAATGTAGTGTAAAGATTCTCTTTATCATGACATGGAATACTTTGACTAACAAAACGAAAGAGGAATGGTTAGAAATTGGCATAGGACAAAACCAAAATGTGAAAGCAGTGTAGGAATTATATAAAATTGGTGAAACGGATACGGAAACTAGACGACAACGGATATGAATCGACAACTGGATCAATGATGCAAACATCAAACAAAACGTAAGACAAAATATTCAGAATATACTAAACATTATGGACCTAAGTGAGGAAAAAGACATAGGTACATAAAATCACAATTCTAGATGTTCACCTTTCCACTTTCCTGTATTGGCTCTAAGTTGCTAGTATACTGGTCAATTGATTCAACTTTCCCTGCAATTTCCAAAGCAGGAGTTAACCTTAAAAAGATGCCCCCTGGTGTAATGCGCTTATCGACTGTAGAATACTCCTGGCTGGGTGGCAATGTTCATTTAGTTTTAGCTTCTATGGCAGCTAAAAACAGGGCTATCCTTAAGTTTGTGTCTAATCTAATCATGTTACCTAACAGTTCTTGCAGGTGTCTAAAGTTTCGTTGATCGTATTATCCACGGTTTTCACCTTTTCTATGTGATATTATATTCTGAAAAGAATTCTGGGAGTCCTTCGAGTCCTGGCACATGAAATTGAAGTGCCCACCGGTGGCCGCCTGTGGGCACGCCTATAATTCCAAATGTAGAGGCTTTATATTAATGGAGAAGAAAAGAAAATAATAGGTCGGCCATTGTGGGCTCTGCAACTGGTCTCTCAGTCCTGATCTATATGAGGGAAAGCTACAATGGTTCTAGCGTGCGGGAGGTCAGGTGACCGCCCCCCTCCCCCCCGTTTATCATTATCATCATCAAGCCATGCAGCAACATTTCCATCGCACTTACCTTTGTATGCGTCATTCTATGGTAATATAAGTTCGAACTAGCTGTGAAACATTTTCCGCATTCCAAGCATTTATGTGGTTTTTCACCTATGGAAAAAAAAGCATATTTAAACCATCTTTGCTGCATCATGTTGCAATGGCAGATTAAGAAAGGGTGGATCAACTCATCGGCACACACTAGAATCACAGTGTAAATAAAACTACCAGTGTGCCAACGAACGTCTTTAATTAGGGCAATCGTGAGATGGGGGCGAAGAGGTGAAGGGATATCTGCTCCCAGTGAACGTCTTGTCCACGGCACGGTTTTTTCGCCTTTTGGCGCGTTAGCTTCGCCGTAGATAAAACGTGAACTCTTGTCTACGGCACGGATTTTTCACCATAAGATTCGTTGGGTAGGTACATTCATTCTGTAAACAATATTCAAAGTTGAAATAATTGTCCGCCGTGAAAACGTAGATAACCTCTCATAAGCTGCCATACAACACTAATACACATTGCACTGTGCGTAAACACGGCGCGCCGAGGGGCAGACACAGTGCATACGGCAGCGGCGCCGTGCCGTTTTTACGCCGTGTCCGTCGACAAGCTTCCATAGTGATCCATACAACACTGACAACCTCCAAAACGTGTGTGGAAAAAACGGTGCGCGTCGTACGGTGGAAACCCGTGCAGTGGACACGACCTCACGTTATTTCTACGGCGCGGATAACGCGCCGTATACGGTTAAAAAACCCGTGCGGTGGACAAGATCTCACGTTTTTCTACGGGGCGGCTAACGCGCCGTACGGTTAGAAAACCGTGCCGTGGCAACAGGCCGTACGGTTTAAAATCCGTGCCGTGGACAAGAGGTAAGGCCTGTTGTCCACACACGAAAAGAGCCCTCTCGTCCACACATGTTTTCGCCCTCAAAACCTATGGTTAATTCGCCGTGTGTCGGTGGGTTTTCACGGCGAAAAAACGTGTCTATACATGAGGCCTTAGGCTTCTTCTCCACGGCATATTTTTTCAGCGTACGGTGCGTTAGCCGCGCCGTAAGAAAACATATCACCTCTTGTACACTGCACGGTTTTATCATATGGTTTTATCGCCGTACGACGCGTTAGGTACATACATTTGGTAAACAACTTCTAGGTGACGCAATAATTGTCCGCCGTGAAGAGCCGTAAACAAACACGGCTCGCCGAGGGGGAATACGACGCATACGGCGGTGGCCCAGTGCCGTTTTTCCGAAGTGTCCGGACATGCCTCCATAGCGATTCATACCCCACTGACGACCGCGCAACCGTGGATTTTCACGGCGAAAAAAAGCGTGTGGACAAGAGAGCTTAGGCTTTCCTAGCGGCGCGTTTTTTTCGCGTTGTATACGACGCAATACGAATAACGATTTGAAAGTTATTTCCGAGTGACTGGTGAAACGTTTTGCATACATTCGCTTCTGATACGCAGCGCGCGATGCAATGAACTCCAAAGATAATATAATATTCTTCTTCTCCGTCGTTCCCTCATTACTGAGAATCGTGGCCACTAGACAACAGTTTGCCTACGAGGCTCCTCCACTTCGACCTGTCTTCTGCCTGGCGGGTCGCAGATTGTATTGACCCTTTTGTAACTTCTTTGATGAGGTCGTTCCATCTGGCCGGTGATCTGCCTCTGCTTCTTCTTCCCTCCACTTCACCCTCGGAAAGCATTTTCTCCAGATTCTCTGGGTTTCTCCTGGCAACATGACCGAAGAACTGCAGGACCCTTCTCATGCATACGGTGGAGAGTCTCACTTGGATGCCGAGTTCTTCCAGGACAGATTTGTTGGTGCGGCGTGCTGTCCATGGGATTCCTAGCATTTTACGCCAACACCACATCTCCAGTGCATCGATTTTGGTGCGCATCCGAGCCTTCAGGGTCCATGTCTCCGATGCATAGAGAAAGATCGAGAAAACCAGAGCTCGAACCAGCCTGACCTTAGTCCGCTGACTTATACCCCGATTCTATATAATATAAATTCCTCTAAAAGACGTTAGTCAATCGCCCCGAGCTTATTTCACCCGCGCCAGCGTAGAATATGTTGCGCTCTGTAGGAAATCCGTTAATTTCAAAGGAAGAAGTGGATGGCGTACCTACTGCAAAAAGGTGGTTATTTATTATTATTTTGAAAATACCCTCGTTTTATCGTCTGTATTCTCATCTCACTGATATTCTTTCTTAAATTCCCACGTTCTCGGAGCACATATTCTCTTCATCTTTGTCATTAATGACGTGTCGAAGAATAAGCAGTGCTATTATTTTAATTGCACTTTACTCTATTCCCTACTCAGTACAAAGGGCAATGGGCAAAATATATGGGCGCTGGGCCTACCTCTCCAATTTCAATAACGTATTTACCATGGGAAAGGCCTATTTATCTAGAATATTTTGATTACTACTACTACTTAGGTACCTCAATGATGGATCATTGGATTAGGTACCTCAAGGATGGATCATGGACTCCGAAATGGATTTCGGAGTCTTGACGTTTGGAATCTTCTTAAATATGGCTAATTACGCGAAAACCCTAATGCTAGATATTTATTTAAAATGCATATATTATTTGCAGTGAAGATCCATAAAAGATAGTATATTATGATGTATGGTCACTAAGCACACCATGTTGGATAGCTGACCTTAGAATATTACATACATACAGAGCGGCGATAAAATCATGAGACACATTACAGAGTTCATTGCAACATATCCCGGTATTTCCCCTCCGCTGACAAACTCGAGCATCCTTAGGAATATATAGTTTGTACTCACACAGCGTATGTAGGTAGGTACTTTATCGTTACGGTATCGTCGAGCCACCGTTTTCACAGATTTTTGAGTCAATACCGTCTATTTTTTGATTTTTAATGTTCAAATCATTGTCACTTTGTCGATATTTTCTTTTCTTTATTACAAAAAGAAATAAAAAAAATACGTGTGGCACTCGGGGACTGCCGCGGTAAAGCTATTGCATAGCATTTTTAACAACTTATGCAATTATAATTATTTATTTATTTTATTTTTTCTGATATCAGATAACTGCGCTCTATCGGAAAACGTTGAAATTATTCCGAATCATTTGCGGCTGCGGTAGCAAATGATTCGGAATAATTTAAACGTCTTCCGATAGAGTGCCGCGCACGAATTTTTTATGCGATAAAGCAAAAAAACCGGATTATTCGAAAAAAATCGTAGACAGAAAGATAGATAATTAAATTATCTTTAAAATGGTGCAGGTTTCATAATAATACGCCAGATAGTATTTGCGTAGTAGTGGTTTTTGTGTTCGGTTAGACCTAATTTCACAAATTAATTACACTATGTAATATAAACAAAATCTAAAATATTCCAAACTAAGAATATTAAGAAAATGTTCTTGTTTAACATATATTTTTTTCGAATCGTAAGCAGTACTCGTTTAGACGTAATTATCAGTTTAAAAACATTAATTTTCGTTAAGAAATTTCTTCATTCGGTCGCCGCGCTGGCCTACTAGGCCCGTGATAAAAGCTATGCAATAGCTTAAAACTGAACTCCGTAATCATCCTTTAGTCGATGTTACTCGGAAATAGCATTACTTACGTAGACATCGAAATATAGAAACAGTAGCTACTTGTTTTACGAAGTTTTATTATGAATTTGATTTTAGATATTTTAAACCACGCACTTGGCGCATGCAAGCGAGTAGCCCTTTAATACGCCGCGGGGATAGTTCAACAGCGGCATGTGCTTTATCGAACCTGTTTATAATTAGTAGATATACATGTTTACAATTTATTAGTAGGCGTAATGTTGCCCGCAGAAAGGGAACAACCCTGACACGACGGTTGGCTGCTGCGGCATTTCCAATAGATCAAAGCGTTGTCTCACTGGTACGTATATTACGTATGTAGTTCTATTTACGCTGTGTTAAAATACTGTAGGTACCTATCTATTTACACTGCTAACTAGTGTAGATAGTGTAGCCAAAAAATCGTAACAAAAGGTTTTTAAAACGTTTCAGTGGTTTGATTGTAACCCCAAATGACTATCCCAGTAATACCTAGGTACTTACGTATGTAAATTTACTTACCAGTGTGTATTCTTTTGTGAGTATTGAGGGAACTGGAAGTGCTAAACCCTTTCTTGCACACTTGGCAAACATGTGGTTTTTCTCCTGAAATAACAATAATGAATAGTAAATGCCAAATGGTATGATACGACAATACAGTAATTTAATAGAAGGGGCGAATAATAAAGTGAAGCCGTGTTTTACAACCTTTTTTAGACCGCAACCCCCTTTTTGATAAAATTAAAATAGAACACTTACGCGACCCTCTGGCTATCCCTAAATACTGACAGACGGCGGGTGAACTAATTTGAGTTTTACTTTGTAACCTTTGAAGTTACGCCCCCGCCCTCTCAGCTAGCTTCGGGATTTCATACATTGATTCTATTATTATATTATCTTTGATTGATTCGTCAGTCGAGCGAGCGCTCGCACGCTGCGCGTCATGATCAGTGGGTGCGTCGACACATTCAGTCATGTGGCTTTGAAGTGTCTCTGAGACGTAAGGTCAGTATTAATGTTCGTGATCTGTTAATTATTGAAGGCCAGTATTAATGTATTAAAGGTCAATATTAATGTATTAAAGGCCAGTATTAATGTAATAAAGGTCAGTATTAATGCATTAAAGGTCACTGTTAGTCCACTAAAGGTCAGTATTAATGTATTAAAAGTTAGTATTAATGTATTAAAGGTCAGTATTAATGTATTAAAGGTCAGTATTAAAGTATTAAAGGTGAGTATTAATATAGGTCAGTATTAATTAATTAAAGGTCAGTATTAATGTATTAAAAGTCAGTTTATTAATATTATTAATAAAACTCTTTATTGACCACAACGGGTACAAATGGCGGGCTTATTGCCATAAACGGCAGTATCCTCCAGCCAACCAGCAGTTAGTAATTACATTTGTTCGTGGCAGAACATTTTTTAATTATGTCTTAAAGGTCAGTATTAAAGTATTAAAGGTCAGTATTAATATACGTCAGTAATAATTAATTAAAGGTCAGTATTAATGTATTAAAAGTCAGTATTAATGTATTAAAGGTCAGTTTTACTGTCCTTTAATACATTAATAATAACTTACCTACTACTACATGTAACAAAATGTTTCCATTAATTTAGCAGTATCTCGCTGACCGCCGCGGCCTGGCCGCTGCGGCCAGGCCACGGATTTGCCGACAACACAAGACTTTTCTCATTTTATTGAATGAGGCACGGGCGATTTCTATCCGGCTCTTAATTTCTTGATCGGAGTCCCATATTTCATTCACCCATACACCGAGATATTTGTACTGGTGGACCCGCTATCAATAGCCCGCTAGCATGCAGGCTGTTTATGCGACGATCCTGCTTGTTTTTTACTGTGGAATTCTGGGCACGCCAATTTGAGATCGGCAGAGAGTCTGGCACGTAACCGGAGGGGGGGGGGGGGTTGCTGGGAGTTATCCCCTCCCGAAATCTGTCGTATTTTAATTATATTTTACGGGCTACCTACTTCAAGTATGGTGGGTGCCGCGCGCGTTGTTACAATGAATCCTCCCCCCCCCCCCCCCCCAACTTAAAGTCTGGATACGTGCCTGCAGAGAGTCACTGGATAACGACTCTCGCAGCGGACATCGACATCGACACTAGAGATGACATCGTCGAAGAAGTTGAAGACCTCTTGGAGAACAATTGGTTGACTAGCGTGACCCAGATCCTAAACATCTCTACTGAAGGCATATCGCGAATCGTGCACGAAAAAATGAGCATGAATACGGTGAGTTGCCGTCGGGGGCCAAAAATGCTCTCAGTCGAAAACAAGCGCCAACGGCTGTTGGCTGCAAATGGTTTAGCTGAAGAAATGTTTTCTATCGCATCGTGACATGTATAGAGACATGGATACCACCACGACCATCATGATCAAACAGCAAAGCATGCGGTGGCAACGTCGTGGAAATCGAGCACATCTCAGCAAGGTCATGGCCTCCATTTTGAGGATTGATATGCTGAGAGAATATTACGAGTATTATGTGTCGAATAAAACCATGACAACAGACATTTATTAGGCTGATCTACTTTAATAATTACGCGTCCCGTTCTTGAGAAAAATCGTGGAGTCATCCGCCGTGGTGTGCTCTTTTTGCAAGACAACGTAACAGTCCACCTGTTTACTGGTAGGTAGGTACCTACGTTGTCGCTTGGTGGAATTGACGCACTGAAGGATTGCGGCTTTAAAGTACTCATCCACCCGCTGTATTATCAGGATCTTGCCCCAGCGACTATTTCCTCTTTCTAACCCTGAAGAAAGCTTAAAAGCAAGCGATTTCTATCCGACGAAGAAGTCCTTACCGGTTGTTTTGAGTAATTTGATGTTATTTTATTTATTTAATAATATTTCACACACATTTAAATAGGATTAAAATCTACCTTGCTGGAGTGATGCCCGTAGGTACTAAGGTAGACTTTTATGTATTCTTTTTTCCTTCTTTTTTTTTAAGCTGGTAAGTGTATCATAACGTAGCATTGCTTTATGTGGTAGCTCTATATTTACACAAATATTAGGTACATATACTTAGTATATTTTAATAACATAATATACATAATAATATAAAATAATCATATATACACATACACATGTACACATATATACATATATATATATATATATACATCTACACATATACATAAGTACACATATATATATTTATACATACATATACATATGTTTTACATCTATATATACATAAAAGTAGTAATTTTATGTAGTTATAGATCCACACATTTATTCCCGTGGAATTAAGCATTGAAAAACACAATATGACAAGAGCTTTGACGGTAGAAAAACACAATATGACAAGAAATTGAGGTTTGATGAGATTATGTTGAAAAGCCAAAATAAATGTTTCAATGAAAACATTAAATTCATCGTTAAAACGCTATACTTATCTGCGTATGAACGCATTAAAAATGCAAACAACGGTTCTTACATACTAGATGCCATCGTAAAACTCTGAAAAACATTCATGGTTTAATTGGAATATATACGCGGGATTCCCCTTCTCAGCGATTAATACCCTACCTGTGTGAGTCCGCATGTGACGTTTTAGCAAAGAGGGTCTGTCGAAAGCTTTTCTGCATCGATCGCAACTCAGAATGCTTTTCGAGGCGCGAAATTTCGACCCTACAATGTGGTTTTTAAAGTCTCTCTTGATCGACAGGTCCAACGGCTCGTTCGTTTGCATTTTATATTTTCGCAGGTAGTCCAGCTGAAGGAAACTACCGCCTTTGTCGTGAATTACCCTTGCACTGCGGTGATTTCCCGACAGAAATGTCTTTAAATATGGCGGCGACAATAGGACCGCGATGAATTGTCCCCATTGTTGAATACCATCAATAAAATGTGGACGCATTTTACGTATTTGCTAATCGACGGTGATCAAGAGGATTGTTGCGACGCTAGACAGCGCGATCAGCGGACTATCTCAGGCCCAGCAATGTTATCCATACTGCAGTATTACTGTTACTACTTACAACAAAATAGAAATCAAAGCTAGCGACGTCACGAGTCCACACGAGGGCTACCACAAATCGTAATACGATTACCGACTGTGGTGCCGTTGAACGAAATTCGCAGAAGCAATTAGCCAAGAGCGTCGACATGTGGCCGCTACTCCGCCGACGCAAATATTCAAACGTTAGACAAATTCGGCAACCCCCACCCGTGTAACGCCAACCACAGGCGCTTGCCTTAACGCATCCCTCTGCTCACCCTATCCCCGCAACGCCTTGCCACTCGAGAGTGCGCTCACTGTTCTAACTCGGTAAACCGTGGCCAAGCATGACGCAAAGCACTCGCATATTTTTTTCGTGATTATGGAAAGCAACCTCTCATCGCGGACAGTGTCACTACCTTTTTCCTCTTGAAGTAAATCCACAGACCTAGAAATGAAATAAGCGTAGTTGGTTTATCGGACTATTCTAAACCTTGAAAGGTTTCCCTTCGATGGGCAACGTTAATGTAATATCAAAGTAATTTCTGTGTCTAAAAAGGATTCAAAAATGTTTTTCATATTATTTATTTATTCGTTTCTTATTCCTTGTCTATCGGAAAAGCTAACACCAATTTCCTTGGAGTATGAGAGAAGAAATTTAAAACACTTTGGAAAAATTGGTCGCTGTCCTTTAGCTTCTCTAGAGCCGGACATCAAAACTTCCAAATGGAATAATCTATCTCAGTTAGTTAAAAATTAACTTGATTTAAAACTATGTTGCCTTCAAACCATTTTGTATATAAAAAAAGTGATAATGAGTTACAAAATCTTTGTAAACATATCAAAATAAATACTGGCAGCCACAGCTAATACTACCATCTGTCATTATGCTTTAAAAAAACTGTTTTTAAACTGATATTGGGCTAGATTGCGTTTCTTCGTGAATTAAAATCGGAAATTAGTTCGTGTTAACGAGACAGGGCAATACCATAGAGCGGAATGTGAAATGAACGGTTGTCACTTGTTCGCATTAAAATTACCCACTAAAGATAAAGCATCTGAATCTAAGACCGCACGAAATGTATTCAAATTTATTCAGACGAGTATAATTTCGACATGTGGTTTTTATCGACGATCGTTAGTTTCATATTTCGCTCTAACGTATTGCTCTATCTCGTTCGCTTGAACTAATTTCAGTTTTAGTTCACAGAGAAACGCATTTGGCCTATTATTTTGTTTTTTTTTAAATAAGCGTCATTTGTTTGCATCTTCTCGAACCGTGTTGGTGAAAAAAAACACAGTAATTGTATACCTTTGCTTGAAAACGTAAAGTATCACATAATTATGACCAAATCCTAATCCTGGATCCAACATTAAAAGAAGCCACGAGGAACCATCGACATCCGGAAGACCAGTAGTTAGCCGTGGAAATTAACCATATCACTTGTGTATAGTATCTATTTTGAATATAAAATCATTTGTTTTATTATTCCTGCGAAAATTATAATCGCAATAACCCTGACGGCTAGACCGAAAAGTATTGTTGCTAAGCCTGCCCTTATTGCAAATACTTTGGGTGGACAATAAAAACATACAAAATAAAAGCTGTGCGAATGCCGAGGTTCCCGCTCATTTTCCTCGCACTGAGCGCGTAGTCCAATAACGGCGAGGGTGGGTGATTGGGCATTTTGTATTGGAATATGTATTTCCTTCCGGCGGGTGGCGGCGGGGGCGGTGAATGACGAAAATCGGATTCAAAGGTGTCCGCGGATGAAAGGCGCGATATCGTGATCGACATTAGCGCTGCCATTATTCGCCAATCATCAATAATCGAGATTCCCGCAAAAGGGGCGACAGATCGTAACGCGCCATGACGCAAATTACGTAGGGTAGTTACACGCTCAAAATGGCGGTTTCGCTCGCTCGAGGGTAGATACAGATCTAACAAATAGAGTGGTATTCAGGTATATGAGGAGGCGGACAGACTGGCGTAAAAAAGTCTTGACTATCCCATACTGTCGTTGGCAGAGGGGTAGGGTACACCAGAATGGCTCAACACGAAAATAAGGGATCGATAAAAAACAATATGCAGGCAAGCAAAGAGAACCATTGTGAGGATCACCGAAACCCATCTAACAGGGCATCTAATTAAGCTCTCCGTCGATCAGCTGGGAGCTAGTGATTTTTTTCTGTACTGATTTTCATTGATTCGATAGGATTATTCAGTGAGTAATTCTAAGTAGCGGTCATGTATTTTGTAGGGGGTTTTCCGGAGCTTTGAGCTGGAAATGCTTTTAAAAATACAAATGTGCAGCACTTTTTTTTAGCGAAAATCGTTTTACTGTCATGTCAAATGCAGCAGATTGGAAAAAATATCCTATCTGATGTGTAGGTATGGCAAACGTGACTAGCATATGAAAAGCCTAACAAAATAGTGGCCCTTTTGTTCCAGACCTGAAAATTAGTCAATGATACTTAACATTATAACGATAGCTCAGGATAACATCTGGCTGTAATTTGCTATAGCCAAAGCATTGCCAGGCTCGTTTAATTCTCGTCAAAGCAACACACATTAAACGATAGCTTAGGATAACATCTGGCTGTGATTTGCGATCGCCAAAGCCTTGCCAGATTAATTCTCGTCAGAGTGACACACATTAAGCGATGCTGACGCGTATTCAACGAATTACACGCATAAAACACTGTCCACTGCCATAAACTTCAGTAGAGTCTGGCGAGGCTTTAGTTATTATGAACATTAGCCAGATGTGTGTCTTTCGTGGAATTATAGGATCAATTATCTTGCGCAAAAATCTCAAGTTTGTGAAAATGAGAGCAATGAGTTTGTATATTTATCTGATTGCTAAATCCCTTCAGACGCATTCCGCAACTTTATAACGTAGCAACACTTCTTACAAATGATAATCTCTCGGAACATCAATTTGTATTACAAAGTTTTAAACCTGTCAAAATAAGGGCGACTTTTCCGTAAATCACATCGATTTTTTCCGTTTCTGTCATTCTTGAACTATTCCCACTAGCTTCGTTTAACTGTAGGAAATAAGCCAGATTGCTTTTTTGTGCATTGATCGACTCTAGTAAATGGAAAATATAAAAGCTAACCCATCGCATAATCCTCGCCAGACTCGGAATTCCTTAACTAGCATCAATAATAGACCAGATTAAATTACTTTTAATTAAATTTTACCTTCCCGACTATAACGAGGCCTTAGAAGCTCAAAAGACCTCTTCAGTTTCTAGATTTGTAGATGAGGCAAATTGTAAGGATTACATACATTTTTTTTAGTATTGGAATAGTGGAGCATTTAAAAGTTTGGATAGATTCAATTCAATTCCAATTTATTTTTATAAAATCTTTAGATTGTCGAAATTCAGCCAATATACCATATATATGAATAGTTCGTAGTTAGCAAAATACATTGATAAACAAACCAGGAAAAAATAAAAATATTGCTTTCGAACTTTCAGATTTTCAGCTTCGAAAGCAAAACTTCCTTAACTCATTAAAATAAAGGTTTAAGATCAATGATCCAAAATTAAGTATTAAAAATAATCAATTAATAGACAAGAAGTAATAAAATAATCAAAAATACAGGTTGAATAATAATTTAACTAAAAGATACTAGAATGGTCACTGGAATAATAAAATACCTAAAAATAATAAATAGTATTCAATAGCCTGAATTTATAGAAAAAAAAAATCTCGAAAGTAGTAGGACTTTATATATACCTACAGTAGGGTGGATCACTCTTGTATGGAGAAAAAAAGTTATTTATCGAAACCTCCCTATGCGGGAAAGATGGTATCTGGTATGGAGATTATAAGAAAATTTATTAAAATAAAACAATTTCAAAATTTAATACTGCCGCAAGAGGGTTGAACTTTCGGAAAAAATATAAAAGTCTATATTTTTGTAAGATGTTTTCACTCAAAATAATTGTTTTTATGTAATATAAATATTAATTATTAACTAAAATGATGATTACTAAATAGTGAGTATCGAATAAAACAACATAATGTACATTGCAGCTCCCCCTCCCCGCCCTGTCGAATCAGTCCGCTAATTCTATAAAGCAGTAATACTACTACAGACATATATAGTAGCAATTCCAGTTTTTTCGAGTCCCATATTAACCTGCTACCCCTTCAAAGGAGGGAAGCGGTACGTCTGAACTCTTCCCCACGTGATTCGACCCGACCACTTGGCGAAGGATCACCCTGCAGCAATACTATCTACTATCAAAGAGCTTCCCTGCCATACTAAACTACAGAACGAACGCTCAAAATAATCAGGGAAACATCTGGTGGTGACTGCGGACCATATGGAGATATTATAGGTTTATAAGACATCGGCTCGAATCACGAAACCTTACACTAGTTTTTAACACCAAACGTGATCACTGTCCACTGTAATTTTTACGGTTTTTTTATTTTATTCTAAAAAGAAGCTATTAAATGTATCTGTTTTTTTGTAACCAAATGGTTACTTACAAGTATGTGCCCTCTCATATAAACATTATAAATTACTAAATGCCTGTTTACCTGTAACAGAAATCACTTTCACTTTTTACTATAAAAAGGCTCAGACACCTAAAGTTCATCCCCCTTGCGACAGTACATATATTTTACCAAACAATACATATATTTTTTTTATTTTTCCCTTGGTCGACACTGTGGAATTTTAATTGCGCACAAAACTTTAAGGGGTGATTCTACCCGCTAAATAGATGTCAATTTTTTTATTTCATAAAAAAAAAAACAAATAAAATAATAATCCATACCCTATTATTTTTTTAAATGTGATCTATTAAACGGGTATATTTACCCCTAAAAGTTTTGTGCGCAACTTAAATTCCCCAGTGTTTCCCCAAATTCACCATAGCATATCTTTTCCGCATAGGGAGGTTTTGAAATTCTGAAGAAAGCAAAAAAGATCCACCCTAACCTACAGGTTGAGTTTTAATTAACCGGTATCCTCAGTCAGTAAATCAGTATGCGTAAATAGGCAATTTTTAATTTTTTCAAATGTGAAAGATTTTTTTTTTTTGTAAATTTGAATTTTACTTTTAAAAGTTTGACAAGCGTTGAGCGCCCTGTGCCATCTAGCGGTAGGTAAAAATCTCGAATAAACAATATTCTGGATATTGTACCTACTGCTAGATGGTGCAGCGCATTTTACCTACCGCTAGATTTTTTTACCAACAATTTTATTCAAAAGTTGCTTATTAGGTTGTACTGATTCCCCCGCCTGGATTAATGCCGCAAGGATGCTGGTTAATTAACTCACCTGTATAGTTAAACGTTTTGATCGGCTCATAATTGAACACCTATTCTCACTGTCTAATGACTTTCCAATCACCCTATATAGGACATGTTTTTCTTTAATCAATTTATCCCTCTATCCATCTATGCGATGCTGACCATTCTTCTGAATACCTAAGTTTCAAAAGCCTCTGAAATGCGCGGTGCATTCACACAGCAATCTGTTTTCTGGTCCGTTTTTTCGTTGATAGCGCATGGAATCGTATGAGCGAGGAGTTCACACATACAACAGTATTCCGGATCCAGTAAAAGACCCGTACCTAAAGATGTATGGAGAAGTATGTATGCCTTCACAAATGACACGATCCATTATTTTTGCTGTATACTGTATGGCGGTCGGGTGGTTATTTTTGCTTGTAAAGTGTCGGTGGTACCACAGTGAAAAATCAAAAATGTTCTTATTTTGTATGGTAAAATCCATTTCTTTTATAAATATAATTGTTTTTTTTTAAATTATTTACATCAGTGGGAAGATACTATGGTGGCAAACTGATCGGCAGAGAACGAAACCGACAGATATGCAGGGTGAACATCACATCCGGGGGGAGAGGGGGGTAAGAGAAAGGAGTCATGTCTGCATATAATATGGTATCGAGGTAACAAAATGTGTAGTCTGTTTTATTTATTATCATAATAAATGTAATTCAGATGTTCAAAACTTCTTAAACAAAATTTTTAAAATCTTCAAAACAAATTAAACAAGTAAAAAAAATATGTAAGTAATTTTTTCCATTATTAAATATGTGACTTGCAAACATGAATCTCTTTGACAGGCAGTCTAGTCGAATATTTCATGACATTCAATACTTGATCCATTACAATATCATTGCCTCCTTCTTCTATATCTTGAATCCCAAGATACATATATTCATCAATCTTGTTATTTTTAGTAAAGCTTCGCATGCATTTTTCCAGCATTTCGAATTGCACAGGATCCTCGGGACTCTTCCTGCATACCAGCCCATATGTATAATCCAATCCTCGGGGCGTTTTTACTCTAACCATGTCGCCCAACATCCGTTGAGTTCTTTTGTATTCGTTCAAAAAAGGGAATTTCGCATCCAACAATCGCATATCCTCAGTTATATCATCGGTTACAGAGCAAATGTACAAACGGGCAGTTTGATCCTCCATATCAACGAGACTCTTGTTAGAGGGGACTATGTATGCAGACAAGGGAGGTGCTGAAGAAGTCTTCTCATATTTCTGGAAAAGATAAATACAAATTGCGAATTGATTAATATAATTATACTCGAGTCGTCAATTCAGTTTAACCAGTCACAATTATCACATAGTTTTTTTCTATTCATCCCCCCTGAACCATGCTAAGTAACGAACGGGGCGGCCGCCCTGGGCGCCGAAATCAGGAGGTGCCAGAATTGATTCGCTGTCTTTTAATTCGTAGGTAAAATTTTTCCAAAAACTGATTATACCTTTGAGATGTTCTACTCTGGGGTCAATAAATACCCACAGAAAATCAAACCCCAGATCAGGGTATGCCAAAATTGATTGGCAACATTTTATATTTCATAAGATTTTCTCTAAAAACTAATTATACCTTTGAGATGTTCTACCCTGGGGTCGATAAAAACCCACGGAAAACCAAACCCCAGATCAAGGTATGCAAAATTGATTGGCAACTTTTTCTATTTCATAAGTAAAATTTCTCTAAAAAACTGATTATACCTTTGAGATGTTCTACTCTAGGGTTGATAAAAACCCATAGAAAATCAGACCCCAGATCAGGGTATACCAAATTGATTGGCCATTTCTTTTATATTATAAGTAAAATTTCTGTAAAAACTAATTATACCTTTGAGATGTTCTACCCCAAGATCGATAAAAACCTATGGAAATTAACCCTTGGAGTAAATGGGTATTTTCATGGATGCATCTGTCTCTTTTGCAGGATTTTCGGCGACATCGACCTTAAAGTACTATAACCACGAAACTACTACACCAATCATAAAAAGAACAACTGCACAATGATTGCATTGAAATTTCGAATATAGAATATTGAAATATCATTTTGTAAAACAATTAGATAATTATGAATAAATATGAGGACGTCAAAGAAGTGAAAAAAACGGTCGACTCGTACTGAACGGATAATTGTTTCGCGACCAGATTTGGTTGGCTCATACTCAACGGGTTAAGACTCTTGATTAGCTTTCGGATGATTGTAAATTAAATTAAATAATTATAAAGGTTTACGAGATTAGGTCGCTGAAAGAAAAACAACTGAAAATAACCCCAAAATAAACCAAAATCGTTACTGAAGGTAAGGCAATTGAAATATTTCATAGCAAAGCTGAATATGAAATAAGTATAGCACAATAATCTGAAAAAAATATGTCAAAACATTCATAAATACCAACATGTGACTGCACTCAAGGAAGAAGAAAATATAAATATTTGTTTTTACTCTATTATGAAATTTCACAATGGGTAGGTTTATTACCATACAACAATCTCTTACAACCAACATCTATGAAGTGTTTATATGTATATGTGTGTGTGTGTGTCTTGTTATTGCATTCGATCGACAGAATTGAAATGCAAGCCGAAGATGGTGACCCAGCCAAGAATCAAACCCGGAACCTAATAATGTAAGATCAGGCAACTTATCCACTAAGCCACCTAGCCATGTGTCTATGTCTAAATCAATACAGCCTAAATCCATGCATTCTTAAGCATGTTATCCTTTTGTTGGATTTTAAAATCTATGCAGGCATGTGTTGTCATAATATTGCGTACATTTAATTATATTCCCTATTACCGGTATGTATGTATCATCCCTTTGTTTTTCTACATCAAGTGGGATTATCCGAGACAAATTTTGCAGATTTTGCCTTGACGAAACAGAGATATCGCTGTACTTTTTGTGTAAGAACTTTCTGGTCCGCTAATGCAATCAAAGTTCTAGGGGGGGGGGGATGATCCTGTAAAAATTTAGCAAGCTAAATACTACCATCGTAAATGAAAACAGAGTAACTTGAAAAAAGACGTTTTGAGAAAAACGCAGTCAAAATTCAGTTGTTAAATATTTTTTTTCATGAACAAAGTAATCAATATAGATTATTTCTTTTAATCTTTAATGTTAAAAAATAGTTAGAACTTCAATTCTGCATAAAAATATATATCAAATTATAATTGTTTAATTAATTAAATTAGATATTGTGTTTTAAATTAGGAAAATAATTTGATAAATTTTATATTTTTAAGCTATAACACTGTAACTGAGTGGTTACTGTGTTATAGGTAAATTTTACACATTACTGTGTTCTAACCATGTAAAATAAATTAAATTAACTTTTAACAAAATTTTACCTAAAACCACAGTATCTGAAGAAACCGTGTTGAACCAAACAAAAATATTTCTTAAATGCTTATAAGTATTAAAAAAGATCACAGTAAATAATAGGTTACTGTATTTTAACTTAAAAAAATATACATACTGTGTTTTTCATTAAAAATATTCTGAATTTTTAACAAATACTGTGTTTTTATCTAAGGTACATATCTCGGTAACTATCCATCGACAGACTAACTGAAAAATTTGCCTTATACAACTCGTGATTTTAACGAACCAAACTTGTATAAACACAGTAAATGAAGTTACTGTGTTTTCATATACGACGGCAGAATATGTCTATGGCCCATTTTATTTACATGGGCCATAAACACATTTAGCATGCTAAATTTTTGGAGAATAAGACCCTGGTATAAAATCAAAGACTATCGCGGTTGTTTGACATTATAAATAGGATAGAAATGAATTTACCGCGTGAAATTTGTAGCACCCGACATTTTGGTGACGTTGCAGCCGCCGTTGTCCAGGGTAGACTGGACCATGTCTACCCTGGACAATGGCCGCTGCAACGTCATCGAAATGTCGGGTGCTACAAATTTCACGTGGTAAATTTCGTTTCTATCCTATTTATAAGCCCCTGGTTCTAATCGTTCTGTCAAAGATATTGGAGTTAGTAGAAAGTAGAGGATTCCAATTTCTAATCATCTAATCATAATAACAAATACCGGATAATAACGACACAATATAAAAACAGGAAAAAGAACCGTTGATTACCTCCGATGTGTAAATCAAAATTTGAACATTTGTACTGGCAAATATATTCTGTATCATTTTGGTAAATTGTGGCCGATGTAATTGGTCCATACAAGGCATTGCAAATTTATTCACTTTGTGTTTTTCCATAAGATCTTTTAAAGCCATGAGTGAATTTTGCAGTGTACCATATCTCGGATTTTCTTTATCAAATGTTACCACCATATAATAAATCATTCTATTTTTTTTCTCGACGTGAGCCACTCCACCGACCGTTATTTTTTGATCCAACACTGTTCCAATGTTTCCATAAGGATACCTGCAATTTTGTTCCAATTATTATCAACGAGTCTGCATTGTACTATTACTGTGTTGTTTTACCTAAATTTCAAAGCGCTTTCTTTACTCCTATCAAAATCAGGAGTGATGCAGAATGCCCAGGAATATTCCGAGGGTGCGTTGAATATATTCCCAGTTTTGATCTCTATTTTAAAGTTACTCCGATGAGCAGTTGTCTCTGAATCCAATTTCAACCGTTTCATGGGAGCGTTAGGAGAAACCGTATCTCTGTGTTTTTTATCATTTTCAGGATTTCTGTTGGACCGCTCGTTTTTGTTGTCGTTTCTCCTCAAAAAAAAATCTCCACGGAAGTGATCCGTTATCTTCATCTGACCTCGAATATAGCTTGATTGTTCCTCTGAAGAAGGTTGGTTCCTTTGATAGTTTCTTTTTGCCGCATTCTGCCAAGTACAAACACCCAGTAAGAATACTATAATGTGTTTTTCAATTTCGATTCTCACCTCTAGTACACCTTGAGAAGACACTTTCAAGTTTAAATAAGGGACCCTAGTCGAGGAACTGATCTGGCTACTATAATAGCTAAAGATAATAGGAGGAATCACTAAAAACCGGTGGGTGATTGAGAATAATTGAAGAGATTGATCTACGGCAATGAAGGATGAAGGCTGAATATGAAAAGAACATTGAACCTTTCGGAAACCAGCCTTTGCGACAAAAACATTATTGCACTTTTTTTGGTCAATTTTGTTTATAAATAATAACAACATCGTTTTTCATTAATTCTCTCTTGTTTCCTAATAATTGATCTTGTTAATCATTGGCTATCTGAATTCAGAGTCGGGCAATCCTGAATTCAGAGTCGGGCAAAAGATGCAAATGGTCCGCAATATATTTAAACTGAATCCCCGCTGTATATAGGGCAGGTAGAGGTCGCGTAAGCAACTACGGACCCGTAACCAGTCTGGAGGTTGGAGGTATCCTGATGGTTGATTTCAGACTGAGATATCTTCCCAAAACTATAGTAAAACTCCAATTATCCGAACTCAGACTATCCGAATCGCTGATTATCAAAAATTAAGACGGAACAAGTAAATATATTAAAATTAATAGAAAACATGACTGCTGTTACAGAAAGTGAACTATTGTATTTATAATTATTTTTATTACGATTTTTTTATGAAATATTTGTTATTTACGTATTTATCCATATATATAGGTACATGTATATTCCGGTATATACTTAATAAGACCTTTCATTTAAAACTAAACACAATATACGAGGTCTGTTCAAAAAGTATAGCATAAATAAAATAAAATACAAACGGAGCTGCCATGGAATTCACCGACCAAAAATCGGGCCCATCATATATAATTAATACTCTTCTGGGAGGTGAAGGGTGGATTCCGGACTAAAGACCGGCGGTGGTAGGTTTAGGACAGCTGTCTTGCCACATGTGAGCGTTCACCTTACCACCCATTCACTCCCCCCTTCGAAGCCATAGAATTTGAGATGCAGAAATCGCAGTTTTAGATATTTTTTCTAGAAAGGAGTTGATTATTTTCCTGGAGAGACCAAGATCTTTAAAAAGGTGAAACAAATATTTAGCTGGCAGGCCACGAGCCTGTCAGGCACAGTGACGGCATTTGCGAGGTCATGGTATTTATTTAATTTGTACTCGTGGTCTTTTGGGATATTTGATTCCCATGGAACAGTTAACTCTACGATAAGGACCATCTTCCGAGATAGAGAGTAAAGAGTTATATCTGGACGCAGGGCTGTGCATCCGAGACTTTCAGGAAATTTATACTGCTTAGAGACCGAATCGACCTCCATAATCCAATCTGAAGCTTTCTCGATTATTGAGAAAGGTTTTGCAGTGAGATGTTTTTTGCCTTTAGAGCCAACCCGCACAAACTGTATTGGGGGTTTGGAGGATACTGTGGAACTTTTGTTGGCACGAGCCACTGAGAGGCTAAGTACCTCGCGAATAACAGCAAGGACTTTGTCGTGGCGGTAAGTGTACCGTCCTTGATCCAAGGCCACCTTGCAGCCAGCTAGAATATGTCTAGCTGTGCAAGGGGTGTTGCTACAAAGGGGACATGAACTATCCTCGGCATAGCTCCAACGAGCGAGGTTACTGGGATCTGGAAGTGTATGCTGAAAGGCATTTAAATAAAATTTCAGCATCTCTGGCGTCCAGTCTTACAACATTACTTTCCAGTGCATTGAAAGAGGAATGCAAAAGTCTCCAATTGTTGTCCAATCATTCTGGCATTGAAGGCCAATAGCGTGAGCCATACTATTGCTGTCGTAATCTCCCCGCAAGAGAGACTTCTTCAAGTCCACATCGCTCATGGTTGTACTGCCATACCCCAGACCAGTGCCATTCTGGCTGATTCCAGTAAGGAACTTTTTGTGGAAGTCAACGCGGGCTTGTAGATTATTTGACTCACTACGGCCACTTACTACGTGCTTCGATATTGCCGGATCCTTGGAATTGCTTAGAATCGAATTTTTGGTTATTCTGGAGTTGGCGTAGAGCAGAGAGGGCAGTTTTAGAGCTCGCCCAAAATTGTGTTTGGACCTGAAGAGAGTCGAGGGGTCAGCTGGTTTGGCTAAGGACAACCAGGATTTTAAACTAGCTGTCACCAGTGCATCCAGACGAGACAGTTGGGTTTTGGTGAAATCGCCTCTGGGATTGATTACAGCAGCCACACTTTTAGGCATGGAATCAACAAGGTTTCGCAGCACATCTTTCTGTGGTTTATTGTGCAACACTATAATTATGGTTTCCTGGTGCTGTTGTTGTTTTGGGATGATTTTGCAATAATAAAAAAATCAGTTAATTTTTAAAAATATTAATTGTTTTGGGCTTCTTAAAAAAAACTGTTTAACGTGCCAGTAGTGCAGTTCTATCGCTCAGAACTGCCTCTTATTTAAAACCAAAATAATAATAATAATAATCTTACCGGTCTATAGTGGTACACCTTAATTTCCACATCAGAATCAGCAAACACTTTGCATATCATCTCTTTGACTTCGTCCCATCGGAGGTTGTCAAGGCCGCATCCCAACTCCGGTATAGCGAGCTTCTTCACATTGTGGTCCCGCATTTGACGGCACAATTCGACAAGCGATGCTTTCAGACTATGATTAGTTGGCTTGCCCGAGCTCAATTTCTTAGTGACAAGATAATAAACGTATCTGCCTTTCTTATTGATAGAAGCCACGCCGCCAACTCCCACGTTTTGATCGAGCAGATTGCCGACCGATGCGAATTGTTTCCTAAAAGATAGAGATATGCTAAAATAAAAATAAAATAAAATACAAACGGAGCTGCTATGGAATTCACCGACCGGAGTGGGGTCCATCATGATACTATTTTTTACACTTCTGGGGGGTGAGCAGTGGATTCCGGACTAAGGACCGGCTGTGGTAGGTTTAGGATAGCTGTCTTGCCAGATGTGAGCGTTCACCTTACCACCCATTCACTTCCCCTTCGAAGCCATAGAATTTGAGATCTGCAAATTGCGGTTTTAGATATTTTTTTTGATAATTTAGATAATTTTTCTAGGAAAAAGTTGATTATTTTTCTGGAAAGATCAAGATCTTTAAAGAGGTGAAACAGAGATTTAGCTGGCATACTATATTGGATTTGATAACGTAGCGATCAAAAATGTCTGTTTTCCTGATTTTGACATTATTTTTTATTTTACAAAATTATCTAATATAAAAAATAGACTTTGGCAAAAAAAGTATATATCGTCGCCTTACAATTATAACTTGATAAATTGGCATTTTTATTATAAGTATGCCAGAAGATGTAAAAATATCAACTCTACATTCCCTTATAACCAGATAACTGAAATTCCCCCGCCCTTAGGAGTTAACGGTGGTTGAGAAGTTGAAAATCAGCTCCAGCTATTATACTAAAAATCTATATGTAGACTTATCTAGCTGAAAGTTTGCAGCACTGTCTGCTATGTCAGCGCAAAAACTCGATATCTCCATTTATCTAGGTTAAGGTTAGTATTTAGGTCCACTTATTGGTATCCACAAATCAAAAATGGTGGACGAGTTGAAACTTTAAAAAAACATTAAAATGAGTTTATCTCAGAACTACTAAATTTGATTTATAATTTATTAGCTATTAAAAGGCGACGATATAATACATTAGCTATTAAAAAGTATAAATAATAAAACTATAAATAATATATATAAATAATATACAGTAGAACTCCAATCATCGACTTTGATCCAAATCGCTGATTATCCGAAATTATTACGGAAAAAAAATCAAGACGGAAACGTATTGAGATTTGCAAAATAATGATTCTGTCTACAGGCGCTATTGTCCTTGGGGATGATGAGTCACCTTCTCATAGTGCAGTTCTATTATTAGCTGTTGTCTATCGCCAGGCGGCCGGCCCAGCCCACCTGTCACTGTTCGTTTTTATTAGTCAGTCAATGTGTCCTTGATCTGGGTTTCAAATTCTACAATTCTATAATTTCAAAATCAAACCCTGGGCGTGGGGCGTTAAGACTACTTTTAAGGCCGATAAAACTAGAAATGAGAATAGAAATTAGTAAGACCGTTGAGATGCTACAATGGATTCAAACAACGAGTATTTACTTGATTGACATCTTTTGAGCAAGATCTGAAACAGTGTATCCACTATATGAATCGTTACTTAGAAACAGAGTTCCTGAGAATAGTAGTCAGCTGGTGATAGGTCATTCAACTCACATATATTATATTATGCTTTATTGATAAGGTAAGGTAAACACACTATTGATAAGGAAAAAAATATCCCCCCCCCTTACTTTTTCTGAAAATCGAATCCCATTGATTTTAAAACATAATATAGGTACATAAAAAGTATAGAATTGATTGACATTTAAAGAGTCGATAAGAAAACAGAACATACAAGCAAAAGTTGATTTGAAGCCAGTAAAATTTAAGAACAGCGTTCACGTTAACCCCTCAAGCCCCGATTGGCCGATATCGGCCACAAAACGATTCAGCGTGACGGCCCCGTTTTAATTTTATTTTAATTTAATTTGTTTGATTTTATTATGTTTTATTATGTTAATATGTTTCATTTTAATTATGGGTACAGTAGTTTGGCAGTAATTAATGTTTTGGTGAGACAGTGTCGTAATTCAATTTTTTTACTAATTTTTACAAATTTTTTTTGGGACAGCAACTTGTCAATCGGCTGAGGGGCCGAGGCCTGAAGGGTTAAGTCTTTTACTGCTACGGCTACGGTGTAAAAAGCATTCTTTTTAAATCGAAGGAAATACAAAAGTGCTTTTTTGGTCATTTCACTGTCTTGAAACATTATAAAATCAGCAATGTTTAGTAAATTATTGCGTGTGATACAATCACATGCGCCTCACTCCAGAATGAAACTAGAGCTTAGTTATAATTAATCCAGAGCACCCCCTAAAAACACGAGAAATATTTTGAATTACTAATGGTTCAGTCTATGCCTGAAATGAAACTAAATAAAAAAGTTTAGGCAGGGTTGGACCTAGTGAGGTTCCACTATCATCATCTGAACAATGTTCTTATTCAATACTACATAGCTGTACACCGCGGTTTCAACCGCCATTAAATTGAAAAGAAATCGGATTATTTATAAATAATTTTGAGTACTCGGCATACACAATATTTTTAGTCATATTTTTGTAAGGTATTAGTATATACTGGTTTTCGCATCAACGTGATCTAGATAAGGCATACACATTTCGGCTCTTCTTGGTAATGTTCGGATCTCATCGGGAGGGCGCTTTTTGCTCGGCTCCTAAGGGTCGTATTGGGATGTTAAATAGCCTATATCCTTCCTCAAGAATCGGGCTAACAAGAATTTTTGAAATCCAACTGGTAGTTCCAGAGATTAGCTCGTTTAAACAAACAAACTCTACAGATTTATTACTAGTATACATATTCCAAACTGTCTACTAGTGATGGATCATTCTCGTTCCTCAATAAGAACCCATCCCGGAGTCCATTCCGATAGCGGAGACCAAAAATTCAAAAATTCAAATTTCTTTATTTATCAATAATATTACATCATTTTTTAAAATTCAAAGCCATCCTAACTAGGCCTCGCCTGTACAGATCCGGAAGAGCAGGTTCTACTCCGAATTTGAATTTTGACGTTGATACAACTTATCATGCCGACCACTATTCCAAAGAACTGCCTACTTTTTTGGGCCGAGTTATTCCATTTTGCAAACCCGGCTACTTAGTATGGCTTCAAAAAGACCCATTCCGGTTCATGAACGGATCACACACGGCTGCTTGCAAGCCAGCCGCTGGAGCTCTCTCTCGTTTGTTCTTTTTTTATTTGTGAGGCCCCATCTCTTTGCTAGTGAAACTCGTCGGAAAGTGGCAAGTGGTGACTCAAATGCGTTTGTAGGCAGACATGGCACACCAAAAAGAAGGAAAAGAGTATTTATACAGTATAGCAAACTCTTCTACGTTGAAGATGTTTTAATGTCACCCCAATATATTTTTAACACTGATTCCAAATCTGTAAAAAACTAAAATATAACTTGTAAAAAATGTAATATAGGTGTTTAAAGAAGTGTCAAACATATATATGGCGGTAGGTTATTTTTTTTTTAAACAATTCGTAAACACCTATATGGCGCTAGGTTAAGATAGTTTTTTTGTAAATCCTTCATAAACACATGTAGGTGTGTCAGTAGGTTTGGCAAGTTTAAAAATACATATATATGTCGGAGTTGCTTAAACCGCATATATTGCGAAGGAGCGTTGGCGACGCTAGCATCAAACGCTCACCACTCCATCTGTTTGCTATTAAAGCAGCTAATATTGACGATATTAGTGGACAAAAGGTAGGAGTTTTATAACGATGATGTGAAAATTGATGTGAGCTGCGAGCTGAGCAAAAAGCAACTGAGAGTGATTAGTTCAGCATAATTTTGGAGGAAGAAGCTGAGGTCTTCCGGGTAAAACGGTTGGATTCAGAACCAGCCGCACACGGAATGACCCATCGCTTGTGTGTACTGGGCGAATATATCTATAATGGTACTAAAATACAAGTTAAACCTGAATTCGATGGCCACACCAGCGCCCATCTTAAAATCGCTGGCCACACAGTGGGCCAACGCATATTCTTGCGGCGCATCGAAAAGATCGCCATCGACTTCGATGAAGCGAAATTGGCCACTGGCGGCCTCCTGTTTCTTTTGACTTCGGCCAAACTTTTTCTGGTTTTTTTCCTTGAAAGCGTAGTCTGAATAATCCTTTTCAGGTTCATATCCCTTTCTTTGATCTTCCTTATATGCATAGTCCTCTTCCCAGTTCTCTGGAACATCACTACCAGCACCCTGCTTTGACAATTGCGATAGTTCTTTCGACGAGGAAGAAGAAACTTCTTTTTTATCTCCATTATTGGATGTCTGAGGATTGGTCGAGTGTTTCTGAAACTCTTCCTCAGTATCAATGGGACGAAATCGGCCAATGGCTCCCTCCGGCTTCTTTTGTCTTCCGGCAAAATTTGTCTGGCTTTTTTCCTTGAAATCGTCGTCCAAAGAACCCTTTTCGGATTCAGATGCCTTTCTTTGAACTTTCGCATCCGGATAGCCCTTTTTCCCGTAGGCCGGAACATCACTATCAGCACCTTGCGTGGACGATTGAGGTTTTTCTCTCCACGAGGAAGAAGGGACTTCCTTCTTTTGTTCAATTTTATTTGGAACTTCTTTTTTATCTTCATAATTGGATGTCTGAGGATTGGTCGGGTTATTCTTGTTCTTTTTCTTTTTCCCGCCGCCCATTTTCGAAGCACAAAACGATATAAAAACGTACTAAATTCACGAGCGGAGCCAAACCAACGCGGCGGATCAGTACGAAAAAGCAAAGTGTAAAGAAAACTCTACGAAGTCTGTGGACGAATTGAAATTTTGGAACTGTCAAAATAGGGGCAAAACGGCAACGAAGTCTACCGGGGATATCCCTAATTGAATCAAACCTTACGATTTAACATTTCGTTTGATTTCAATTTCATTTGTTATTTTCAAAATTGACACAAATGTCACAGAAAACTTTAAACAGACAAAAAATATTTACGACAGCCATCGTAGCGATGTGACAATACACGTGCAATACACTAACCGAACGTCGCTACCACTGATCATTATGTCGCTACTTGAGTTGTGGTCGCTACACTACCAAAAGATAATATCACTACCAAAGATAATATTATAGTAGAAAACATTATTATATTATCTCTGGTAGAGTACCTACCAGTGTCTACCTACCCAATAAAATAATGACGTTTCGAAAAACTAGACATGGGTGATAAGCGCGTAATTACCAAATAACCGGTGATTTATAACTACTTAATGAGAAAAAGAAATAATTATTGAAGACCAAATTTATGAATGGGAAGAACAAAAGACGCAAGAGAAAATTCTGCTATTTGAAAACGTTAGGGGGTCTCTAGACGATCAAGCATGCTTGTCAAGCATCGCGTCGCGGGCTGGAAAGGGATCGCAAACCGCAGGAAATATGTTTTTTTTAATATTTACCAAAAATGCCATTTTTTTTTAGTTTATACCAGGGAATTACGACATTCATAAATGAATTACGTCTAATTAACCTGACTCCCTGGTATAGGGACCGTGCACGAAGTCACGTGATAAAATATTTCGACTTCAGCGCTCGCAGTGGCAAAAATTTTAAATTTTCGATTGACCGCTAGTGTCAAAATGCCTTTGATTCATACGATTCGGTGTTAATTTGCTCTTTGAATTTCGTGCGTTTTAAATGTAAAATGGCGATGTCTGCGTCTCATGATGACATTATTATTTCGACCGGATTCCAGACCATCGATGTTAGCGATAGTTTCAGGCCTCCGACTAAAGAGAAAGGCCAACTCCTCTTCGAAAGTGACCACGTTTTCAATGTGCAAGAACTTCGCGATTGGGGAAATATCACTGGCAGAGTAATAAGACAAACGTCTGTGTCTTGCCGACCATATCAGATCACCATAGAAGTGAGTTGTACAACGTTATATTTGTTATTTAAATCATAGTAGATTGGATTTTTTGTGGTTAGTTTAGTGTGTTTTTTTTAATGGACACGTTAAAACACCTTCAATGCAGACTTTGCGAACAAACTACACTAATAACTTGCGTTTTGCATTCTTTTCTACCATGTAATAATTTATATGACTTTTTTTCAGTTGACGGCAGATCGTAAAATTAAAAATGCTTCATGTGACTGTCCTACCGGAGCAGCCCAGTGCTGCAAGCATATATGCAGTAGTATTTGATATCAACCACGAAAGGAATTGCAGCAAAACAAGCTTTTCGCAACAGTGGGGAAACCTTCAATTATTGCCTGTAAATACACTGAATAAAAACTAAACTTAACTGGAAGTATGCTTTATTTTATTTAGTTTTTTGAACACATTTATCATACATATCATACATATACTGTTATTTTACTGATCCACAAATCTCCGATATGGTCTTGTGTAAACAGAAAAGTATCCTAACAAAAAGGATAGTTCTTTAAAAACAGGATCGCCAGAAGTTTTCTGAATATATTGAGTGGATTATACTGACTAAAAACTATGTCGGTTGAAAAAAAATGTATTTTATATTTTAATAATGGGCTTTTCGAGATTTGCTAAAACAGCACACATAAAAACAATATCATCAGCAAATGGTAGCATCGCAATGGTGAATTTGTCAAGTATCTTATATATTTTCACCCTTTGAATACAACTTTCTATTATATGTTCACCCTTTGAATACAGCGTTCGTTTTGTGGTCGACAGGTAAATGGTATGTCATTCAACTGCCTTTTCTTTGCCCGATTGAAGCGGGGATGCGAAGATTGTGAGTCGACCTGTCGCTTTCGGTACACTGCGGGGAATAGCGAAGGATTATACGAAGGGCTCAAGGGATGATCCGACTTCTCTTATTCCGATAAAATGCGCGCTGCAAATCCTCGAATTTTTATTCGGCTGCCACGGCGTATTGTTTGGCCTGTAAATCATGAACAGTGTTTAATCCGAAGCTCAATTTAATAATGTCACGGAATTAAGGTATTTCGTATACATACCCAGTGCGATTGATCCAAGAAATCCACTTGTCTCGCCTTTGCAGGTTATGTGCAAGCTTAGGAAAACTGTAAAATTTTAAATTTTTCGTGTTGTAATAGGTGTTACTACACCCAACAACACAACATATAGTGCCCCCGTGACGTTTTGGAATGGTGTCCTCCTTGCTAGAGCCGCTCATATTTTAGTAACGATAAACAAAACAAACCAATTCTCCATACAAAACCACTGGCTACGCGAGAACTGTCACTCAGATTGTTTAGCAATGTACGCGTGAGGGCGCTGGTGTTCTTCGTGCACGGTCCCTATACAACTACAAAATTAGGCTTTTTTGGTAAATATTAAAAAATATATTTGCATATATCCTGCGGTTTACGATCCCCTCCCAGCCCGCGACGCAATGCTTGACAAGCATGCTTGATCGTCTAGAGAGCCCCTTAGAACCACAGAACCATTTGTTTTCTTGGTGTTACCTTCGAATATCTTTGACTGTAAGTACATAATCTTGCTTGTTCTATGGGAGAAGAGGAAGTCACGTTCGTGGATCTGGATCTTCATCTTTTTATCGTTCGAAAGACGATAATAAAATACAGTTTCACTTTTAGCAAAATAACTAGTCATCGCAAATAGCGGTTAGTTGGCACAACCCTATCGATTTCCTTGTTCGCCTGCTGTCAATATCGTCAGCTGTGTGATCCGACAAAGTTTATTCTTTATTAATATTAAAAAGGGATGCGCGGATCTCAAACTCGCATAGAAATATTGAGATAAACTTAATTTTGTCATCTCTTAAACTGTTATAAATTTAGTGGAATCGGTGGTTTTTATAATCACAGAAAATGCCTTCGAAACAGCGAAAAATCGCGATGATGGGGTACAGATCAGTCGGTGAGTTTTTGCGAAACACGCAGTTGCCTTTATTTTTCCATATTTTTGACCATTTTTTATTTTATTTCAGGGAAATCCTCACTGATTATACAGTTTGTCGAAGGCCAGTTTGTTGATTCCTACGATCCTACAATAGAAAACAGTGAGTATGAGATTCTGTCGGGGTATTCCGTTTATTTCGTATTGCGTTCTTTTATAGTAGTGCAGTACGCAATAGTTATAGTCATGGTAACATTGCAGAGAAATAATAAATATTGTCGATCTATATGAGATCTCGTATACGGGAAAAAATCAAATGTGCGTTTTTTATTGTTATTGGTGTAAAATCACGCCCCGAATTGTTCTGTAGATGTCCCGAGGGCTCAAATTGCTTAGTTTTCTTGTAATCCTTATTGCAGAGGCATCTCGAGGCATGAGTCATGATTTTATCCAGTGATACCTCTTACGTGCTTAGCATTAATTCCTCGCAAACAACTTAACTCTGATGGTTTTAATGGTTTGTACAGTAAACTAAAAAAACATCTCGTGAACGAAGTTATTCAGTTTTTCCATACCCTAAAAAGTTTGTTTGTTGGTGTGTACAAGGTCTCGTAGATAGAGCGTTGATATGTGGTACATTTCTGCGACTTATCTCTCAGATTCCGGTTTTATTTTAGTACTGATACCTTTTCTACGTTGTTTTAACGTCCCCCAACTATATTCACTACGCTGATTCCGAAACTGCAAGAATCTTTATCCGGCCTCAATAAATAAGCGAGGTATAGGCATTTAAAAAAGCGTCAAACACCTACATTTCGTATTATGAAATTGAAGACTATCGCGGTTGTTTGACATTATAAATTAGATAAAAACGAATTTACCACATAAAGTTTGTAACACCCAACGTTTCTTGAATCTTATTTATGATACATACATTTCGGTAGATTAAGTTAGTTTTTTTTTAAAAACAATTGATATGGTGGTAGGTTGTTAGTTTTATCTAAAAACTAACTAAAAATAAAAAATAAAATTTTTGTATAAAAATTTAAAAATTTTATAATTTGATATATTGCGTGTCTGACGCTATTTCCTATCAAATTTAGCAGTAAAATGATCAAATCTAGTAGTGTTTCTTTTAATACATGAAAAAGGGATCCAATATTATAATACCTACTTCCCAGTTTTTTCCTTGTCTTGAAAAGTTTACTTGCTGTCGTGTACGAGGTCTCACATATAGAGCGACGATATGTAGTGCATTTCCTTAACTTTTCTCTCGGATTCGATATCCAAGGTTTTTTCTTTTTAACTCGCTTTCATTTAAATGACATTGAAAAATCATTTTATTGTCTGTTTCAGCATTTACAAAGCACATAAGGCAGCATTCGACAGAATACGAGGTGAAACTAGTCGACACCGCAGGCCAGGACGAGTACAGCATATTCCCAGCGCAGTACAGCTTGGATTTTCATGGCTACGTTCTAGTGTATTCGATAAATTCGAGCAAGAGCTTTCAAATAGTTCAAATTATCTACGATAAGCTCTTGGATATGATCGGGAAAGTGCGGTAAGTTCTCATAAAACTGATTATGCCAAACTTACACCCTTCCTTATTAAAAACTCTGAATCTGCCGTTAACCTTGGAATGCTACCTTAATTTTATGCAACCTCACCACAACGGTGTAATATCACAGCAACCAAACCATACAGCCGCAATAACCGACACAAACGCTGGTACTAACTGCCACCAAAGTATACTGTTCGGAGCGGCAGCAGTGCAGCAAGCTAAACCGGAGAATATTGATAAAAACATAAAAGAGTGGGGTGCTCCTGTACCCTAGGTAGCCTTCCAGGGTTAATACCTATGTAACTTATCGAGTGGGTTATCGTCGATACAGTGTAAAAGAACTACCAACGTCTTGGCAATGTCTTTAGTCTATTAGAAAGGCCGCCATTGTTTCAGGGTTATTCCTTCCTGCGGGCATTAGGAATATTTATAATTTATAAACAGTTTCGATAGCCTTTATTCGACATGCGAATATTAAAGTTATTATTATTATTATTTATTCTGTATAGGCATCTTCGCTGATACGTCCAGATCAGATCTTGTAAAGCAAGCCATAAAGTTTTTAGGTACAAATTGTGACTGTTTTTAAATTGATTGACAGAGCCTGCTTAATCACTTCAAATGGTAGCTTATTACACATATCCACCACTCTATTTTGCAGAACGTCGTTAAGCCTAGAAAGCTAAACTGTTCAAAAGTTACATTAAAGCTAAACTATCGTAAAATTTACGATAGTTTAATTGAATAAAAAATACTTCTGGATACAAATTTCAACTTTAATGAATACAGTTAGTCAAAACACTTCATTACCAACATGTTTGTGTCAAATTTGGAAATTTACATGTCCTCACCGCAGTCGACCCAGCATTTTCCACGATGCTCAGTGCAGATTGGCTTGTTGCAGCGGCAGTAGACTGTTGTCATCCTTCTCTTGACGGATGGGCAAATCCTACAAATTGTTTGTGGTAGCTAAATTGACAACCTGCAACTGAGCGTGTCAAACGCTGAGAGTGCTACGACACCAATCGATCGATTGTCGATTGATTTCATCGATCGACGGTAGAATGGATCAGTCGACGTCGATTGTCAGTTGTTGCCACACTAAAGACTGACGATCAACGTCGACTGATCCATTCTACCGTTGATCGATGCAATCGATCGATGATCGATCGATTGGTGTGGTAGCACCCTAAGTGACGGGGCGGCCCAAGTATGGCACGAAATTAGTTGGGCTTGTCCATTGTCGCAGGTTAAGGAGGAAAACCAAACAAAACGCGCTCATAACTTTTATGATGTTTAGCTTTCTAGGGTTAAGAACATTGTTTTTTGCTGTGACCTCGAAGATTTGTATTGATGTTGAATTTGTAAATATTCTCTAGCCCAGTGCATCGTAATAACACAATTGTTGTCTTCTTTGTTTGAGAGTAATTAGTCCAAGTAATTCCAAGCGGTTTTCGTAATTACTATTCTTCAGGCCCACTGGCAATTTGGTTGCCATTTGTTGCACCTTTTCAGCGAAGATTTCTTACATAAACTATCTACAAGCACACTGCCTTTCTGAGGGCTTACTGGCGATTCCCTCTCTCACTCGTTGCAAGAATGGTTTCATCTAAAAATATAGTATTTGTAGCTAATTGTTAAAATCTGGGATTCGTGACTTTGTAAAAGTCATAAAACATCTAATGCAAGGTACTGTGTAGACGAATTATAAAAAGATAACGGCCATGATGTTTTAAAACTACCATCATATCGCCCGTGATTAAATCCCATTGATATGAAAAGTTTTAAAATGATTTGATAACATATAAAAGTATTATAAATGTAATGTAAAGTAATAGTCGTTGATGCTTCAATATTTCATGTCAGAAAATGCCAACTTCTTAAAGAAAGTAAAAATGTTATAACTTTCTTTATATTCAATTGATTTTTAGAAGATGTGGCATTTAATTTGGTATGTGTGTGGCATTTAATTAAACATGTCAACTTTTGGAATGTGTTTTTTTTTAATAATTTGATATTTTTAACATAACTACATTATTTTTTGAAAAAAAAAATATTTTCACACAATTCATATTTTTTTTCGATTTATCTTGACAATGTTATTCTTAATGCATTTGAGCTATAAAAAAACAAAATATATAGTATATCAAGCCCTCGCTAAAATAAAAAATATGGAGATGAATTTAAGGAGTAAATATTATTTACATTAGTATGTGAAATAAATGCCGAGTTTGAGAAAAAAAGGGAATCTTTAACAGCAACAACACTTTAACAGAATCGTCTGAATGTAATAGAAGTCATTAAATTGAAGCAATTAGTCAGGGATAAAGAATTGGAATTTCAGCTCCTCGTGACTTCCATTTTAATTAGAGACAAACAAATGGAAGAACTACATAGGTAAGCTTATTAAAACTATTAATCCCTGTTATAGACCGAGAATACATTACTGATAAATCGCAGACAGTAATAGATACAACAGATAGCGATAGCACAATGAATTAGCAATTTTATTGGACCAAACACCATAAAGAAATGTGGTTATTAAACCACATTTCTACTAAGAACAGGCTTTAACACAGAAGTTAACAGACTAGAAATACCTTTATTTTATCTTTTCAGCGTACCTATTGTTCTGGTCGGTAACAAAACTGATCTTCACATGGAGAGGAAAATCAGCACAGACGAAGGTAGAAGACTAGCAGAGAAGTGGAAGGCTGCATTTATAGAAACCAGCGCCAAGCAGAATGAGGTAATTCATTATTTATATGTACTAGAATATAAATCCGTTCATAACGGGCCGTTTGCAATGCTTAGGAGCTAGATTTTAATTTAAGTTCAATGGCTGATTTACAAAAAGAACTAGTCTATTCTTGAAGAGCGGAAAATCGCTGAAGGCAATGCCGAAGACAGTAAATGATCATTGTGCGTCGCTCAAAGACGGCAGGTAAAAAGTATCTACTAAGATACCTCCAAAACGCCAGGTCTTATCCGATATAAGCCACTCTCAGAATAACTGACACCAGCTGCTGACTACTGACTTTAGCCAGGTAGTCCCGAGGCCACGCTCACGACTGGTCGAACATTGCCAACCTTCAATTTCGTCACGATACTCAAATATTTCATTAATTTTAAATGCTCTTAATAACAAGCTGGCAACGTTAACAAATCCAGCAGTGTAGCGGCACGGCAGCTTATCATACAAAATCTGCTAGTCTCGTTCATGCACCAATGTTCTTATTATCTTATAAAAAGAGCATGTCCCTAGCAACAGAGTTTGCTCCTTTTTTGCATCTGCATCAATTTTGTATATAATTATTTATGAATTTTCTCTTATTGCCTAATTTAGTCTTGTTAGTCATGTATATTATATATTTATATAATATATACGGAGGCCAGACAAATGGCTATGTGCAGATCTGTCAACCACCACAAATGGCTGATCGGCCTTTTTGGCTAATGTTGTGGAATGTCGCAAACTGTAAAATTTAGGTTGACGCTGTGAATGACTTCATGCGTTTCAGCAGCAGTAAATAACACAGTATATATTTATATCTTTTGCAAACGACACGAAATCAGTTTGCTAAGAAATAAGTAATAAAGAAAAAATACTAATGCCTTTGAATGAGTGTCGTCGATGTGATCATCCGCATTTGATTTCATCTTGTTTTATATGATAAGTCCAAGGACAACTTTTTCGTGCTGAAAGAAAACGCTGCTTCTCGTTATTATCTAGTATTTCATGCATTCCATAAATTACAGACCTTCTAACTCGTGGTAAAGTAGAGGCCGCAGTTCGTATGGTGAACTGGGGCAAAGTCGCTGGTCGGGACGAGGTACGAGCCCGGTGGCATAGTGGTTAGGTCGCCTGGTTTTAAATTTAAGGTTCTGGGTTTGACCCTTCCTGGATCACCATTTTCATTATGCCCGGTAATATAATTCTACCTTACTTTTAGATCTAGATAGCTACAGATCATTTTGAGTAGCATTTTAACCATTGTAGTTAATATTTTTATACAAAAAAGGTTTAAAAACGCCGAAACCTTGCGTTGAGGGTGTAAATGAAGAGAATATTCGTACTGTTATTTAATATGAAATGAAACAGTATAAATGTTTAACGATAAAATATCTTTAACCTTTTGCCTTTCCAACGATAGTATTTTTGTACATATATTTTTTTTGTGGATATACAAAAATACAATTAATAGCCTTATTTTAAACACAGAAATCATCATTCTCTATAAAAAATATTTTTTTGTCGGACAATACTTTGATGATCTTCATCGTGACAGTAATTTTGATCAAATTGGTGCATTTCGGCCATTCAACTAACCATCCTATTTCAACCGCCCTACCTATACGAACGTACGTGATACGTCTGCTATATTATCATATAAAAAAATATACATAAAAATATACATATACACAAATTTATATAAAACCAATATATACAAACCTCATATAAACCGCTATATACAGTGAAACCTCTCATAACGAGTAATTCGCAGTAATTCCTCGTAACAAGTATTCGCACCACTCATAATGAGTATAGGAAAAATTGTGTCGCTGAACGAGTGTTTCGCTTAAGGCTCCCTTCCGAGTTGACGCGACTAAAAATTTAGATATTTTTGCAATGCCACGCGCCCGCACGCTTTCGATATATGCATAAAGATGTATAGGTATACCGCGGCGACAAGAGAATATGTCCCACCGTTGGCAGTGACCAATTACGAATGACGATTTCGGCTTTGAGCGTCGTCTAATATAGTCGATTTGACTTTTCAATTATAATATAATAAATTATCAAATGAATAGTTTTTTATAAAGTAAAAATTAGATTACAATAATAAAATAACTTAAGATCACTGTGTTATTTTTTATATCACTCAAAAGTATCTTTAATAAATAGAAAAAAAAATATGTTTGGCCATAACATTTCTGGAAATTACTTAAATTCAAACATTTTTTTCTTATATTTTTTGTATGGTAGTTCCAAAAACTGTCTTGGTACTATGCAAATAGACCATACGCTGGTGTAAATAGTATTTTTTAATATTGAGAATCATCTCTAGGTTTTTCAAAAACTAAAGACAAATCTCGCTCGTTTTTATTTTTTTGGAAATAAGATAACAGTAACAGAATAAAGATAATTTACAATTAATATAGAAATAATTTACCAATTTCGTTTTGGCGAAATGATAGCTGAAGGACCAAGTTTTTAAAATCCGGCATAATTGTATTAAAATTCTTTTTCGTGTTCTCACAACCAGGCCACAAAATTATGCTTCATATAGCTTTTGGGCGCCACGGCCTCTTAACGAGTAAGAGTCTGGAACGAATTATGCTCGTTATGAGAAATTCCACTGTATTTTGTTTGGTATATTTTGAACAAGTATTGTTATTGAGAAAACTAATGTAAAAAGAAACCAAGGATTTACCTACTTTTTGAATAATAACCCAAAGGTTAAAGAATTTTAAAAGAAAGCTGGTTCATGTAGGGAGCCCGTTCTTTTTATTTGGGGTTTTGGTTAATTTTATTTTAAGAGTTATCTTAAATTATGTATTGCAATATACCCAGAAACTAAAATTTCATAAGATTGTAATACTTATTGGTTTTCTGTATGACAACTATTGCAAAGTCGAAATTGAAAACACAATACTTAATGACCTTTTATCAAGAATTTGCTCTGTCGACGTGTAACAGCTGAAGCAACATTTTTTTTAGGCTTTGGAGTCTTTCAGCTAAGCTAATATTTTCACAGCTAATCAGTCGTCATAATACTGAATAAACAAATTAAAAATGTATCCATGGTGTGTCCAATGATGCCTTGAAAGTCTAAAGTTACTTGATTTGAAAGAATAAAGAAATATTACTTTATTGTACCAAAAACCATAACAATGATGAAGAAAAACAAATTAAATTTTAAATTAGTACAAATGGCAGGCTTATCGTTTTACGATTTCTTACAGCCAACCGTTAATGTAACGGTATGCAGTATTTTTAAATGAGCGCGAACATGGAAACTGAAATTTAAGTCCATTTAGAGCATATAAATCAGCATAGCATGGAAAGCCAATATGGGGTCCTAAACATGTTTTTTTCTAAATAATAAAATGTGATTGACAAGTTGGTTTAATGCCATGTTGCAATGAGTGCTCGCAGAAACTGCCAGAAAAGATGAGATGCGATATTGTCTACATAGCGCGAATGTTGCATTGCATGTTGTGTTGCAATAGATAATCGTGTTGCAAATTTAAGTATATGGTAATTGAAATATTTAAAATGCATACAGATTTAACCGCAGGAATGCTAATACCACCGATCGGTGGTTTTCCCATTGCAACAACTCGCGGGCGGCCGATCTACGTATTTTTGCAATTATTTAATTATATGCGTAAAAAATCGTCTTCATTGAATTAGCCACCATTATGCATTAGTATGCGTCTACTAACACCCCTACAAAGAAATTTTCGAGGGCTGAAAATAAGCCATCTAACATTTTCATTACCATGGCTAGCTTTCTAAGGGTTAAGCATATTCCGAATACAGCTTCTGGAAACCACATACAGAACTAAATTATTATTATTTGTTGATGAACTAGCAGCTTAACGCTGATGCGTTCATATCTATGAAATTCACTGGTGTTGTTGTTTCCTTTTTTTTTCTTTTATATATCATTTTTTAAATATATATCATGCCTATTTTTGAATGCGTTTATGGTTGATGCTTCGATAACTTCCTCGGACAGTTTATTCCAGCTGTTCACGATTCTGTTTGTCAGGAAGTATATAAAAGTATTTTTTTTAATAAATAAACATATTAAACTTATTTCTAGAAATTCCTATAGTTACTCAGAGAGACTTAACCGTCATAACATGGACTCACTCGAGGATAGGCGCCTCTAACATGATATACGTTTTCTGTACAATATTATTAATAATAAAATAGACAGTCCCTATTCTGTTGGCAAATTCTCCTTCCGAATCCCGAACAATAAGACCAGGGCTCGCGATTTATTTTATCTACCGAGAGTCAATACCAATTATGGTCAAAATATGTATTTTTTAGAGCACTTCGATCATATAACCTAAACTTTCAATGTTTGGATATTGTTAATTTATCTTCAAATACTTGCTTCGAAGAAATTACAAATACGATAAACAGCCTTCGGGTTTGATTGGTATTTCTTCGTCCGTTAGGTACGTAGGCTGTGGTAATGGTTACTACCCTATAACAATGCTTTCTAGCCAGTATAATATTTTCTATAAAAGTTCATATGTATATTAACATTATAAATACATTGTGATGTATATTATATATATTTATACTAACTATACTTTTACATTTTATTATTACCTTATCGTATTATTTATATTAATTTATTATTTGTTCATGTGTATGTATGTATATATGTATGTATGTTATATATCATCATATATCTTAAATATATCTACATAACTCATAATGTGGCTTCCCTATCCCTTTCCCCTTACTTAAACCTGCATTTTTTTCATAGCTCCTTGCGCTGTAACAAAAGATTTTGTTTGTGAAAACTTTTAATTGGCCTTAGATTCATATAATATGTGTTAGCATTAAGTACGTAGGCTGATACAATTAAACTTATTGATACAAACTCCAGCGCAAATTGTTCTTATGTCACATCAGATGTCAATGCCTGCAGGCGAATTCTAGTAGGGGGCTGCGCACTCAAAATGCTAAGCCTAAATATAAGAAGCCTCCATAAAAATATTGACAATCTTCTAGTTATGATACAAGATCTGGCTACTGATTTTGATGTCCTAGTTTTAACAGAGGCGTGGATTAGCAATAACTTCAATACGATTCAACTACCTGGCTACATTTCCTTTTACACAACATTTAATACTTTGAAGAATGACGGTGTCGTCATATACGTTAGTGACAAATTCTCCAACAAACTGTTAGTAAAGGAGATACGTCTGGATGGAGCAAACTGCCTAAGCATACATCTAAACGATGACTTAAATATTATAGCCATTTACAGAAGCCCCTCGACGCGTAATATTCAGAAATTCCTACTAAGTTTAGATAGTGTTCTGAAAACATTGCAAAATCTTAAGCATATAATTCTGACAGGGGACCTAAATATATCAATCAAAGGCAAAAAACATCCACAGGCAGACGAGTATTTGGGTCTGCTTACGGTCCATGGCCTCCGCAGCCTCGTAGAAGCACCGACAAGAGAAATCAATAGTTCTAGTAGCTGTATTGATCACATTATGTGTCGTTCAAATTTTGCGACATCTTCTATTGTATACCAGACTTCTATTACTGACCACCATGCTCTACTGTTTAAACTCTCTGATCACTCGATTTCAGATTCTTCAACCAAAAAACTTGGATCATACGCAAAAACAAGTCTAGATCCGATAAAACTCCAAAATGACATTGCTAATGCAGACTGGTCGCAGGTATACAACGCCTCAAACGTAAATACGTCATGTAAATTATTTGTCAATAAATTAAACGAAATAATAAACGAAAATAGATCTACAAAAATCATCAAAATTAAACATAAACAAAAAATATTCAAACCTTGGATCACCAAAGGACTCCTTTTTTGCATCCATAAACGTGATAGACTACATTTAGCAGCACGACGAAGTCCCGATAATTTAATACTAAAAGAGAAAGCAAGACAATATCGAAATCTATGCAATAAAATTATACACAAAACTAAAGTAATATTTTACAAAAACAAAATAGAGGAATCAAATGGGGACTTGAGAAAAACATGGCAAGTAATTAACGAAATCTCGAGCAGAGCCAGTCCTAAGGTTAAGGAAGATGTTATTAATACGGGTAACGAAATATTATATAGTAATGAGAAATCACAGAGACTTGCAGACTATGTCAACAATCATTTTGCCAGTGTTGGCAAACGATTAGCTACGGACATATTGAGCAGATCAAGCTCGACTAATGTATCTCCACCAATAACCTCGAGTCCCGTATCTTTGTTTCTACGACCGACTACGCCAAAGGAAGTGGCTAGTATAATAACCTCTTTAAAAAATAATTCTTCTGCAGGTATCGATAATCTGAATGCAGGTTTATTCAAAACATCAAAAAATGAGTTAAGTGAGCCCATAGCACATATTATAAACGCCAGTTTTAGAGAGGGGATATTTCCTGACAATTTAAAATGTGCAAAAATTGTTCCAATATTTAAAAGTGGAAACAAACAGGATATTTCCAACTATAGGCCTATTTCAATCCTTAGCACATTATCGAAGATAATAGAAAAAATAGTGAAAATTAAGTTTTTGAAATACCTGAACGAAAACAACATTTTGTCAAACAATCAATTCGGTTTCAGAGTGGGAATGGGGACTACGGATGCCATTGCAAATGTGACAAATACAATTACTAATATCCTGGACAAAGGCAACAAGTGTTTAGCCATATTTTTAGATCTCGCTAAGGCTTTCGATACGGTTTCGCATGAGAAACTATTACTAAGACTAAGAGACATTGGTTGTGTAGCAGTCGCTCTAGATTGGTTCAAGAGCTATCTGTCAAATAGAACGCAAATCACGGCTATACATAATACTGTCAGTAATCCTGTCGATATATCGTTTGGGGTACCTCAAGGGAGTGTGCTCGGGCCTATTCTATTTCTAATTTATATTAGTAACCTATGTGACCTAGTAGGGAAAACCATATCTTTTGCCGACGACACTGCAATTATATTCGAAGGTGAAGACTGGAAAACAACCTTTGATAAAGCCAACAGAGGCATGCATATAGTTAGGAATTGGTTGGATAACTCGCTGCTTAGTCTAAATATAGAAAAAACAAAATTAATTACCTTTAGTATTAATATTAAAGGCCAACCCCCATCGGAGCACAGCGTCATTATTCATACATGTAATAGACAAATTGGTTGCAGCTGTCACACTTTAGAAAGAGTGGAATCGACAAAATATCTAGGCATCACCGTAGATAACAAACTAAGATGGCAAGAACATATAGATTTATTAGCATCTAAAGTTCGTAAACTGGGATATACCTTCAAAGAGGTAAGAAATATTTTAGACCCGAGAACTCTAAAAAGTGTTTATTATGCATTGTGTGAAAGTATCTTGAGCTACGGGGTGATAGGATGGGGCGGTTGTTCTAAGACCATTCTTTACCCCTTAGATATTGCACAAAAGTCGATTTTAAAGATTCTCATGCGAAAGCCGTATCGATATCCTTCGGAAGATCTTTTCAAGGAGTATAATGTGTTAGATACCAAGCAACTATATTTAAAAGCCACACTCTCCTATACTAAGTTTGACCAAATAAATATTTTTTCTCAAAGTACCATAAGAACGAGGTATTCCAAAGACCGCAATATAATAGTACCCAGAAGGAATACTGCTCTTGGTCAGCGCTCCTATACATTCATAGCCCCAAGGTTTTTCAATGCTCTTCCTGGTGATATAAAATCGACGCAAAATAAGACCCACTTTAAAAGGCTACTTACAAAATGGCTTATAAAAGAGGGACGACAAAAAATCACTAAAATATTGAACATTATATATTAATATATTAATTCGAACACATTAATATTTAGAATTTTATGTTATACTATATTTTATATCATATTAAAATTACTTTTTATTATTGTATTTAATATTATTATTTTTAAATATATCTGTATGTGTATGTATGTATGTATATATGTGTATATATATTCTTAATCTTAGTTACATGTTTATTTTCTACTCCTAATTTTAGATATTTATTAGTTTTTAAGGTAGTTGTTGCATGTTTATTCTTTTGTGATCAAATAATTATTTTATTACGACAATTTTATTTTTTTTTTTTTTTTTGTTACAAAAATATTTTGTTTTTGTAATAATCACAATTATGAACAAGCACGCACAAAATTAAACGTTCACCTTAGAACAGGTCCCGGCCTAGTTAGGTGGCGTTGTCACTGGACTTTGCTATGTATTCATTTTCTGCTATTTATTCAATGTTTAAAATATTTAATGCATAGTTCCTAAGATAAAATTGTTTTAAATTATTTTTGAATTACTTAAATAAATAAAATAAATAAATAAGTATAAAACGCTGTAAGTTTTCCGAAAAATAAAAATAAAATAAAATAAATAATATGAGCCCAGCCCCGCATCTAGGAAGGGGGGGGGGCAAACTGGGGTACCTGCCCCGGGCAGCAATTCAAGGGGGCGCCAAATTCATGTGTTTGAAATAAAACATGCATCACTAATGCTACTAGCATCCTAAGTGGATTTTTGAACGCATATGCAGTTTTAAGCGCAGAAAAAGCTTTTATGTGAATTATCGACATTAATGGAGTCAAGAGAACTAAAACTACAGAACAAACTTTCGATTTAGATTTTTGTATTTTTTTTTTCAGTCCGTGTCTGACATCTTCACGACGATGCTCGACGAAATCGAACGCGCCGACGGCAATCTACAAGAGAAGAATGGCTGCGTCGTCTGTTAATACGAACAAAAAAATACACACCCAGTTCTCGCATGTAAATTTTATTTGTACATATATCGCCGTTTTAACATCACAAATTGATTTTTTAAATATTTTTAAGATTGGTAAATATTACTTGTCTGTACAAAAAAATAGGTTTAAGAAGCTCAAATGCCGTACTCTTTTCAGACACGAATAAATCTATGTAAATCTCTGGTACATTCCGCTCTGGATTTCGGAGGCGAAATTATATTGTTTTTGTTTAATCTCGCTGATTGTGTTATCAGCGATAATGGCCAGCATTATTAAGTTTTAGATTATCTACACGCACACAAAGCTAACTCTATTAATCGTGTTTATCAGTCTTCCATAATCATCCTATGCAATATTCAGTAGATGTTTTTTTTTATTCCATTCAAAAACTATTGAACCCTTGGTCAACAAAAATACATTAATTCATAACAGTATACATTTAATTTTACTCTAACTTCTTTATGTCACCTTGATAAAGATAGACCTAATAGTGGATCCTCTTTGTTCCCATCTTTTTTTTTTAATCAGCAGGGTGATTTTATAGTTTTAGCATGCTCTATTGCCTTCGGACATAGACAATAGAGAACTCCCAAGTTATAAAATCACCCTGATGGTCTTATCAGTGCTTTTTTAACTCGGACAATAAAAGGGTTTGAGCTTGCGGATCTTTATTGTCCTTGATATCCCTATGTTCTTGCTCAAACACTTTGACATCTTCACTCCCGACTGTTAACAGCGTATCATCCATCTCATATAATAATATAAATAATATGTAGCATCTTAAAAGCTGATCATCGGAGTAGGTTGACGTTTCTTCCGCAAAATATCATTTTCATCTTCAAAAGAATGTTTTAGTAGCAAAAGTGTACTCGTTCCTTGAGGTGACCTTGTGGTGCGCCACCTATTTCAAACAGTCAAACGGTCCTTTGACCTTGACATGGCTGCGGATCCTTCGTGCCTCTTTTGGCCTCGGCGGAGATGGATGTTCCACTGTAAAGACTGCATCGTTTTTTCTGATCTCACCCATAAACCCAGTTCTCATTACCATGGATCACACTGTTCAGCAAGTTGAAGTCACTGTTTGCATCGTCCAACATACCGCTCTATATGTAAAGTCCTCATACATGCCATCTTCGTCGATGAGATACTTAACTCAAAAACTTAAAGCGATATCTAAAACAATACCTAATATTAAATAAACAAAAAAATCTAGGGAATTGCCACTTTTTCAGTTTTAACGGTATTATTGCCGAAAAATGTGGCAATGCTGCCCGTTCGTCAAATTGCCATATTTTCTTTATTCTCCCTCAGGCCCATATATCGATTTATCTATGTTCTCCCTCACTTCTCACATATTAAGCTTTGTAGTGATACTTGGTGTGTCGTTTACTTCATCCTTTTCAGGAAGTCACCGCTGGCACCACCAGTTTAAACATTTAAACGATGGGATTAAATTATGACTACGCTGAAGAGCAATGAACCCGGGTCACTAGTCATCTTAATATCTCGGAAACTAAGAATGCTAGCTTATTCAAATAAAAAGCATTTTATAGACAATTTAATACTACTCAAATAAAATTAATAAAACTCCTACATTTGTTGTAAAGTAATGCCATCAAAAAGGCTAAAACAAAATAAATGATTTTTTGAAATCAAACTTAACGAATTGTCTGCATTTCTTTTTGCTTTCTTCTGTTCTCTCCCCAAAAAAATATAACAAGCACTCCTGGTATTTAATAATACTTATTAAAATTGTAATTATTGAATAAGCGCCCAGCACTTTTAGTTTCCGAGATATTCATACGTTTGTATTGGTGACCTGGATTCATTGCTCTTAACTGTATTACGGGTTCTCTCCGTGCTGTGAAAAGAGGGATATCTTAGAAATAATATGTCAAGGAGAACTGCACCAACAGACAAACGCATACAAAGCTAGTTTATTCGATTTTTGTTTATATCACTGATGCATGTTCTAAATCCCTGTAGCAAACTGCGCTGTCACCGACGATTGTCACCTTATTGTCACTATTACTTGCACTTGTCACTATTACTTACAACGAAAATGCGATATAAAGGTGTAATTCTGCTTGTAATCTAAAGAATTTTAAGTGTGGCGATCTCACAATATTTTTTTATATGATCTCAGTCTCTTGGGCAAAATAGTCAGGAAATTGAGCAACACAATGTGTTCTTTTATATCTGAACGTTATTCAAAACTATTTTCTTTTATATACAAATGTTATTCAAAACTCGAAGACTATCGCGGTTGTTTGACATTATAAATAGGATAGAAAACGAATTTACCGCGTGAAATTTGTAGGACCCGACGTTTCGGTGACGTTGCAGCCGCCGTTGTCTAGGGTAGACTGAAGAGCTGTCAGTCCGTTGTTTTGCGGGTAGGCCGCAAACCGCTGCCGCCACTACGTAGGTTATAACGGTGGTGGGGGGCCGGGCTCTGAGCGCGGGAATTTTTAAAATCCGTCTTGCACACAACACTCACTGTATCCTGTTTTACGTCTTTGCGTTCGGCGTTCGGCGGCGGGAACATTTTAAGAAGAGGGTTCCACGTAGAAGAGAGTTTGTAGCCGTCATCTCTATTGAAGTTCGGAGTTCTTCTTATTTCAATGGCTTCCCGGATCATGCGAGGAAAGTAGAATTGTTCCTTGGATAGAACAATGGGATTTTGAAACTGCATCCAGTGGTTACTTCCGCTATCCAATATATGTTCGCAGATCGCCGATTTTTCTCGCTGAACGTTTTTAACAGCTTTGATGTGTTCTGTCAGTCGCGTGGCTATGGGCCGTTTCGTTTGTCCAACGTAGGCTAGACCGCAGCTGCATTCGACTTTATACACACCCGGGGTTTGCAGTGGTATTACATCCTTTACAGGCCTCAAAAATCGAGCTATATTTTGGGTCGGTTTGAAGATCGTTTTTATATCGAATCTGTTTAGCATCTTACTTATTCGATCAGTCACGCCCTTGACGTATGGTAAGAATGCTCTTGATCTGCTCGGTTTTTGAGTTTCGTCCGTATTAGATCGTGTGCGTGTCTCGTGATATTTTCCGTATCCATTTTTCCTAAGGACATCATTGACATGTTCCATCTCCTTCGGAAAATGCTCAGTGTCGCATAGATCGCGTGCTCGATTCACGAGCGACGTTTGCACTGAACGTAGATGGTAGGGATGATGGTGTGAGCTTGCATGCAAATATCTGTCCGTATGTGTGGGCTTCCGATATACCGTATGTCCGAGAGTATTGTCACTTCTCCTCGTCACTTTGACATCCAAAAATGGTAAGGAGCCGTCCTTCTCTACTTCATAGGTGAAACTGATTTTTGGGTGTATGGAGTTTAGATGACCCAGGAATTCTTTCACCGTTTGAATGTTGCCTTTCAGGATGCAGAAGGTATCATCCACGTAACGAAGCCAGAGAATGGGTTTAATTTTGGAGGTTTTTATGGCTAATTCCTCAAAATATTCCATATATAGGTCACTAACTATCGGCGATACGGGGCATCCCATTGCTACTCCGTCGATTTGTTTGTAATAATCGCCGTTCCATAGAAAGTAGCAGGATGTCAGGCAATGTTGAAGCATGTCGGCGTAGCTAATAGGGAGGTCCTCAGACCTTAGTTTATCTCTCACCACCGTAAGACACTCCGAAATGGGCAAATTCGTAAATAAAGATTCGACGTCAAAGCTCACCATTATTTCGTCTTCGGCCAGTTTTAAGCTTCTAATAATGCTTACGAAATGTCGCGAGTCTTTCACGTAAGACGTCGTTTTGCCCGTAAGCGGTTGGAGGACATCAGCCAAGTGTTTTGACAGAGGATATGTGGGGCTGTCGATTTGGCTCACAATCGGTCTCAATGGTGCATTGTCCTTATGGATTTTAGGTAAGCCATATAATTTCGGTGGCTGTACGTTACGTGGTTTAGTGAGATAAGCTATTTCTGGGAGGGAAGTGACAGATTTATCGATTAAAACTCTCGTTTGCCTGGTAATTCTGCTCGTGGGATTATAATTCACCTTCTCGTAAGTGTTGGCGTCTTCTAAGAGCGTCCCAATTTTCCGCTCGTAGTCCACAGTATCGAGTATCACGGTTGCGTTGCCTTTATCGGCCCACAACACAACTACGTCCTTATTATCCCGCAGAGATTTTAAGCTTTTTCTCTGGGCGGCTGTGGTGTTCGACTGTGGGAGCTTGGCCTTACGTACAAAGACAGCCACATCCCGTCGCAGTAAGTCGGCCTCTGGCGCAGGGATCTTGTTACGAGAGATGACTTCTTCAATGCCACCGATAATACTTTCCACAGGCAAACGGTTCGGTGTCGAAACGTCGGGTCCTACAAATTTCACGCGGTAAATTCGTTTTCTATCCTATTTATAATTATTCAAAACTATTTTCATTTGAGCTTGGTTAGTGTTAAACAACTCCAGTGAAATTGTGCCCCGATCAATAATTCTCATTGAAATTGTGTTGATCTTTATGTTTAAGATAAAAAAAAATAAAAATAAATGTACCATTTGTGGAAATCCAGAAGTATATTATTACTGGAAGCAGTAAGGCGGTGTCGACTACATTGGGCAAACCCGTCGCCCCAGGCTGGTATAACGATATTGATCGTTCTTTCAGCTGTGGGATGAGGCATAGAAGACTTGTGGACAAGACAATCTACTGTCTAGTTCATCAGCAACCCGTTAGAGGCCAACGCCTTACGGCGAGGCATTGGGAAAGGTAAACAGCGGGCAGCCTTGCCCCGTAACTACCAGTTTTGGCAGGATATCTGTCTGGAATTAACCTTCAGGATACCTGTCCTCCCGACTGGTTACGGGTCCGAAGTCGCTTATGCAACCTCTAATATCTCTAATACTGGAAGCAGTGTGAAAGAGCCAATTTGTAAGGATCATTAAAGCCAATTTCAAATGTTACACAACTGGCGATCTAACTATGTGAACCAATTCAATGTGAATCCCAGCTGAAAAATATCATTGCTGTAATCGAAAGAAATCTAATGCGTACTTTTAGTAATAAATTTAAAATAAATAATATGTCTGAATTCGTATTTTTATTTATATGTTTATAGAGGAAATCGAGGAATGAATTTAAAAAAATACCAGGATTACTGTAACAAGACATTTATTTATAGAATATAGAATCCATAGTTACATCATATCTTTGTTTATTATTATATACATCACCTCCGCGGGCAGCAATATAAACGGAGAAATATATTTTGAAACTTTTAGGATGGAATTTTACAAGCAGTACTCCAAATCTAAAATGACGGCAGACATTAAATGAGAAAAGATGGCTAAACATTAAATGAATGAAACTATTTATCAAATTATTTTTACAAATAAATAAATACATTTTTTAGCTATGCTGCAACGTTTGCAAGTAAAATGTTATAATACCACCGTGCAAGTGAAACGCAAGTTACTACGTTTAAATAACCAAAACAAACTCTCACCTTTACTATATTATTTTGAAATAGGAAAAAAAAAGAATCATAGTTATTTTACGATATTTGCCTGCCTGAGTATTGCATCTTGTAGTCGACGGCCACATTTTGAGCTTTTCGAACCGGTGAAGCTAGTCGATTATACTATTTTGCTTTTATATTTTTTGTGTACTTTTTATTGTAAAAATGCTATTACACAATATCTTTATTTCTATTTATAGATGGCATTAAATTACTGAAATTAAAATTATCAGGTGGACCTTACGTTACTTTTTTACGGACAGTTAAAAATACAGTATGAAACACAGGGTAAACCTATATTAAACGATAATGGGCTCGTATGAAACTCGCGTAATATTAATTTTTTGTTATTTTAAAAACATTATTATTTCTTCCAGACAGGCAGCATACACCAAATCGAATATTTTTTTTTTTTCAGAATTATAGGTATTTATGGATTGCGTAACTATTTAGTAATATTTTCATGAAAAGACCAATAAAAGGATTATTTTAATTCAAAAGATTCGAAAGACATTCAAAGCGGTGAATTTTTAATTTTTCCAAAACCGTTATATAACTCGAAAATTATGGGATTTTGCCGATCGCGTTACGTCAATCGGGTAGTTCTCGACCGAAGCTATCGCCGCATAGTCGCTCGAAAGGTTCGGCCAATGGAGAATTGTCCTCGAATTCCGATATATAGTTTTAGCAGTAATTAGAAAAGTAATTTAGGATGAAAGTCGAAAAGTTGAAATGTTCTATCTCATTTTAAGGTTCGGCAGATCTATAAGGAGGCGACACTCAGTAGGCGCGTTATTGAATATAAGGTACGGCAGTCGTAAAGCCGATGGAAAAGAGGGGATTATACGCGGGCATCGTCGTCGCCGGAGCCGGGGGACAAGAGGGCCGGGGGGGTCGGGGGGGTCGGGGGGGTCGGGGGGGGCGGGGGGCCGTCCGTGCGCCGGATGTCCAGGATCTCGAGGCGCAGCTGCAGGTCTCCGTTGGCGCACTGCTGGAACTTCTTGGTGGCGCCGCTGGGCAGGCAGAAGGTGTCGTAGGAGCGCAGCAGCTCGCCCACCGTGGTGAGGTCGGAGTGCACGCGCCGCGTGTAGCGGTAGTGGCGCGACATGGCGCCCGAGCAGCGCAGCTCGATCGAGTACGCAAAGTCGCGGCAGTTCTGCTGCTGCCCGTAATACTGCACGCTCGCCATCAAGTTGGAGCTGAAAGGGAATACGTTCCAGCGTAAGGATCCCGCCCTCCCGAAAATGTCTTCGTCGATACGCATTCCGAGCGGGAGAACGCGCATAGGGAGTCCTCGAGAGCTAAATCTAGGAGCGCAAAACGGAGTTCGCTATCGTTAGGAAAAAAAATTGTCGCATTAATGCGACGCTTCCCCGGCGAACGACCGAGGAGTCGTCGACGGATTGTAAATTATCGTAAATATCGCAACCCTCTTCTCGAAATGTTCTCGATGCCTATCTCCGAGCGCGAGAATGCAGAGATACGGCGAGTGTCGTTTGCGCGGCGGATTTTCGAAATTCGCACGCGCCGAACCCGCCGCTCCGCCGCCGTTATCGTCTGCAAAGTGACAGCGGCGGCGCGCGGCCCGCCGTTGGACGTCGATCGACGGCGCTTCGGTCTAGCCCGGGCGACGGTAGTTCCGACATCGCCCGATTTATACAACGCATCGAATTGAAAATGGCCATTTCGAGTAAATGAGATTCTCGACTAGACGACATCTAGACGCCATTTTATAATTCTTTTTACGGCGTTCAGTCATTACTCAACGGCGCAGTAATGTCGCTACATTTCTGTGCCTATTTCAATTGTCGTATATATTTTTTTTACACTTTTTTACCAATGTCACTTATTCTTTGAAAATTATACAATTAGTAAAAAATGCAATTTACGACTTAGGGTGGTTGATATTGATACATTTCTTATTATAACAGTTATGAAAGTCTTTCATATGAAAAGTTACAGGGAAAAACGATCGATATTAGTTTGTCCAATTTTTGATAATTCTATTTTAACAATTTACTTAACTTAAAATATGACTTTTTCGCCAGAACTTATCTGTGTGAGAAAAAAATATGTAAATATAATTGTTTCTAAAAAAAAAGGATCCTATTTAAAAAAAATAAATTGACCGATTGTTCTTCCCTGCAACCCGCCATATATCTTTGCACTATTTCAGACATAATCAAGAATTGCAAATCGCACAAATAAGCAATTAGACAGAAAGTTAAAACGGCCAATTAAGTAATATATAAAATGCAATTTTTTCATGAATAAAAGAGAAAATGGCCAAAATGTCAGATATGATAGTCGACCATAGGAGGGGTGAAAGTAGTAACTTTATAGACTATTTAAAATATAAAAAATTACTTTGTTGTAACGTTGAAGTGGAACATCCTTTTATGAGCGATTATAACCCAATCGTGCTGCGATAGCCATACTTTTAGCTGATGCACAGGCCCTCTGAGTAGAGAAGAGCGATGGTATAGCTAAATAACGAAAACACAGGAGGTAAAGTACACATTATATCCATTTATAGAAATCGTGATAGTATTCAGTGAAGAGTACAAAAGCTACAGGAGATCTGATTCCATACATGGAATAATCGACTTACACAGGGAGGTAGAAAAGCTCTCAGCAAAACATATCATATCAAGAAATCATAGAGATGGCTCTATGATTAAGAAAATTAATGTTTTTTAAGTTTGGAATCTTCCAGATGAAATGTCACCAATGCCGCAAAATCATCTTCGTTTTCTATTGTGAGATTCTTGGCGCCTCAATTTATTGTATCCAGTAAATCTCTCAATATCTGGAGCAAATAGAATTTTCATATTTTTTTAAAATGTGGTATTTTTATGGGTACTCGATGCGATACGTAATTTTATTCATAAAGGTCACTAGTGATATATTTTCATGTGGAATAATTAAAACTTAATAACAATGCTATCTATTGGTAGGAAGATTGGCACATTGGCTCAACTGCCTTAACCGGTCGGAAGCCAAAAATTCCTATAGGCATTTTGTGTCGTTTTCATATATATGACCGGCTGCCCCCATATATATATATATATTATATAAATATATAATATACAAAACTAACAAGAATTAATTGCTATGTAACAAGAGGGAATTCATGAAAAAAAGATATTGTCAGTATTTATTTACAAAATCGATCAAAAAGCTGCGGCTCAGTTTTTTGCGCGGAAAGGCTGGCTCCCGACTGGTTAATGGCAAGCAAATTATTTCAGTGAAAAGGTCCATGCCGCCATGTCCATGTACTTTGATAGCGATGAACCAAACTGGTATTTATATGAGATCGAAGCATTGAAAAAACTATGTAAAAAGTGTGTTGAAGTTCAAGAGAAATATGTTGAAAAATAAAAGTTTCAATAAAAACAGTTTTATATTGTTACACCGAGAACTTTTCTATCTCCTCATGTTTGTGGATTGTTTCTGAATACGAATTTCTATTGACATTGGCATTTTACAAACCTTGCAATGCTTAAGTAATGTAGGCACTAGATAGGGCTTGAGGCAATCAGGCAATGGGGGTAGAGGATGCGATAAGGAGCAAAATCGTGGCCTGAGTCGACAGTTTTCCTCATGCTCCACTCGCATACTTAAATCCACGCGGACTGAGCAGCCCGCGTGCCGACACGGATACTGCAACATCTCTGTTATCTGCAATTACAAAACATTTTTAAATAAAATTAAAATAAAATATTTTTTAAACGGTTTTATTGTACAATCGATGATGTACTAAAAGCTAGAAAATAACTATGGAATGTGTCAAAATTGTCAAGTAGTGTGCTATTCCAACACATAGTTGCAATCGCTAAGAGCCAACTCTACTGTCTATCTGATAAGGAAGGCTTTCCAACATCTGTCGATAGAGGTGTTTACGACGATCTATAAGGCATATGTGAGACATTCTCGAGTATGGCTATCAGCTCTGAAACCCCTACTTATGCAAAGATGTAGATGTCCTAGAAAAGGTGCGGCGAAAGGTAATCAAAAGGCCAGTGGGCCTGAAGAATAGGAAATGATGAAAAGATCGCTTGGAATTACTTGGACTGACTAGAGTAGTCAAACAAAGAAGACAAAGAGGGGACCTGACTGAGACATACACAATTCTCACAAATTATTATGATGTACCTACAGGGTGATTGTATAACTTTGGCGTTCTCTATTGCCTTTGCTTTCGCGCCGATTTACCGAATCAAAACCGGCTATAGTTCGCTATACCAGCACGAAAGTGAAGGCAATAGAGAACGCTAAAGTGGACTAAAGACAATATTTACAAATTTAACATCAACACAAAAATCTTTGGAGCCACACACAGAAAAAAACTCAACCGTGAAAAATTGAAATCTAACCCTCTTAAGAACGTTTTGCAAAATAGAGTGGTGGACATTTGTAATAATCAACCACTTGAAGTTAATATTATTTATGACTAGCTTTATAACATCTGATCTAGATGTATCAACAAAGCTGCCTGTCCAGAATAAATAGTAATGCTGCCTGTCCAGAATAAATAGTAATCTATACTAATATTATAATTTTTTAATGTTTTTAAGTTTGTAAGTTTGTATGTAGGGGGTAATCTCCAAAGCTACTTATATCCGATTTGAAAAATTCTTACACTAATAGAAAGCTACATTATCGAGTAATGCTATAGGCTATATTTTATTATGATAAATAATAGTTTTCAATACGAAATCACGATATTTTAAATCAAGACCGAGCTGGTTTGGTATATTTGAAAACTATGTAAAACAAAAACGTCGGCCTCAAAGAGATCTATAAAAAAGTCTGCGACAGCATGTATCTAACTTTTATATTAAGGCTACAATAACTGCTTTTATGTTTCAAAAAAATAAGTGGCGCTCTGTTAGAATTTGCATTGTACCACTACGCCGAATTTCGTTGAGAGCTTCGCGCACGCCACACTAGCGCACGCCACTTGTTTATTCCCTGAAGAAGTTTGATCACATATCAAACTTTCGCAGGCAAATAGAGTGGCTACCCATTAGACGATGTCGGGAATTTCACATACTCGCCCTACTCTTCCGCGTACTACAGTCAAACTGTCCTACTTATTTGTATAATCTCTTCTCTCCGCTTTCATCCCATGGTCTTCCATTGCGCTCTCAGGAAAATCTATTACTGGCTATACCTCAGCATTCATCAACTTTCATGTCTAGGTCTTTCGCAGTGCAAGCGGCCCGTCTCTGGAATTGCGTGCCTTTACCGATAAGACAACTTGAAAACCTGAGCAGGTTTAAAAATTCTTTAACCTTCCCCTTACTGAGCTTAAAAAAATACGCGTGTTCCGGTGCTGTGTAGTCAGTACACAAGCAAAAATGAGAGATTTAGAAGCGGAAAAATATGAATATCCATAGCAAATCGCTATAATTAATTATATTTGAAGTCAAAAACGATAATAATTGACGTTTAATACATGAAAAATGTCTGAAAACATGAAAAAACCATCGGCCTACAGCAACAAAACGGGCGCGGGGACGACTCGGAATGGAGATACTTACTGACGACTGACCAGTGTCGCGCTCGGGGTGTTCGTCGTTCGGTCGGTATATTACCAGGGATTTCAAACCTTTTAGAATATTTGTTTTGTGAAACAGAAAGATAGTAAGTGTATAGAAATAATATATTGAAGAACAAATCAAAACATTAGTAATTATATTATTTATAATTTTAAATCTAAGAGCAATAAACAAAATTACGAAAATTAAGACAAAAAATAAGTAAGTAAAAAACATTACAACAGAAAGAGAAAAGCCAAATAAATTAGACAAGTATTTTTTTTCACAATTGCTGCAAAATCGTATTTGACAATCTATTAAAACTAAGAGCAATAAACAAAATTACGAAGATTAACACAAAAAAAACTAAGTAAAAAACATTACAACAGAAAGGGAAAGCCAAATAAATTGGACAAGTATTTTTTTCATAATTGCTGTGAAATCGTATTTTACAATCTATTAAAACTAAGAGCAATGAACAAAATTATGAAAATTAACACAAAAAACAAGTACCTAAGTAAAAAAAATACAACAGAAATAGAAAAGCCAAATAAATTGGACAAGTATTTTTTTTTACAATTGCTGCAAAATCGTATTTTACAATCTATTAAAACTAAGAGCAATAAACAAAATTACTAAGAATAACGCAAAAAATAAGTAAGTAAAAAAAAATCTTACAGAAATACGAAAGCCAATAAATTAGACAGCTATTGTTTTTTCACAATTGCTGCAACAAAAGTATTTTTTTTCTTTTCTGTGGCTTGTACACACCGATTTTTGGCAAATGTGGCAAACTATTGTGCTTCTCTTTTTTGCATTGTACGGGCAGAATCTGCATGTTTTAGACGGTGCTCGCGACACTGATTTGCTTGTTGATTCACATGATCGATTTGCTATATTTTCATTTGTATCAGCAGTTACAGGTGACATTTGCTGATAATAGGATAGAACAGTGTCAAAAGCATCTTGGTGTTGTTTATGGAAATTAGTCGTATTATTTTTTCTTCTTATAATGTTGGGTTTAGCCAATTCTAGGCTAAGCTCCCTTATAAAGCATTTTCTTTTGCTTCTGTTATTTTTTTCCACGCTGGATATTTTTCAATCCATAATAAGTATGTATTGAGAGCTGCGATGTCTAGCATTTCCATGAACAAGCGAAATGGCCATCTTCTTGTCGATCTTACGCATGAGTACTCAGCGGTCATTTTGTCACCTGTATCAACGGCACCTTTAGTTTTATTGTAATGTAGAATAATTTCTGGTTTTTTGGCTTCGGTTTGGCTAATTTCATTACCCAGAAATTGAGTTGATAGGAGCAAAACCGCTTTATTTTGCTGAGGCACATATGACACCAATGTTTTATTTGGAGTAAAACCAAACAGGCTACTATGCAATGGCCTTTCTTTAGACGGTAAAAACTCCTTGGGTATTTCCCTTTTATTTTTCCTTAGTGTGCCAGTTAGAGTCAGATTTTTAGACAGAAGATTGTCTGCCAATGGGACTGATGTAAAAAAATTATCTGTTGTTATGCCCCTGTTTGTGCCGTATTGAGGTTCCAACAATTCCATTACGACACGGCTGCCTTGATTTATTTCTCGTTTATTATTTATCATGCCAGTGTATACTTGCATGTTACATATATATGCTGTTTTAGCATCCGCTGCCACCCATATTTTTATGCCATACCTGGCTGGCTTGGACTTCATATATACCCGAAATGGGCAATTGCCTCTATACGCCGCCAAACGCTCATCCACGGTTATGTCAGTCGATGGAGAGTAATTCGATTTACATGCATCTACTAATTTACTATAAATTGATTTTATGGGCTCTAGTTTATCTAAAGATGCTTCATATCTCTCCGGCCTTGTCTCTCTATTGTCAAAACGGATCTGACTAAAAATGGTTATAAATCTGTCACGAGACATAGCTGCTGTGAAAAATGGCTGAGAGAATGGTTCTTCACTTGTCCACAACTCATTCAAACTTAGTTTTCTGGTACGGTTTCTGCCGGAAGCAAGCATTATACCAATAAAAGCATATATTTCGTCTTTGGATACCTGCTCGATCCTTTTCCCGGGTATACGTCCCAATTGACGATTTGTTTCTTCGCATATTTCTCTCACCATATCCTCGCTTATAAATAAAGCAAACATTCCTCTCATTGTGTTAGCATGTTTGCTACCATTTTTCAGGCCAGAAGTTTCGGTGACAATATTGCATTGCCGACGTCTCGAAGACGATTGTGGTAATAAACTCCATTCAAATCCATGTCTTGATAAGAGTTTTTCTCCTTCGTCTTCACTTTCACTAGCCGAATTGGAGTCCGATTTTTCTGAATGTTCAACGAAATCTTCAGTGTCTGTTATGTCATCGTTCATTTCAAACTCCACATCACTATCATATTCTAGTTCTTGAACTATTTCTTTTTCAGTTAATTTTCTTCCAGTCATTCTTCCTAAAAATTGTAATATAACGTAATATAATATAAGAAAAACGTATATAATATAAGAAACAACGATAAACTGTAATATAACGTAATATAATATACACTTTTTACACTAATAATAATAGGTAGGTACCTATAATATAATGCCAATAGAATATTCACAAACATATAAAAGAGTACATACGTAATAATTGTTGAGAACCCCTGCGTAAGTTCGTCACTAGTGGAATTTTACTGCGCCGAGCGAACAACAACAACTGACAAGATGTATCCCTTGCGCTCGCTTTATAGCGACCTTGGTGAGAGTGAGACGTGATGAATAGCGTCGCACTCCCGCACGCTTCGAGCCCTGTACGTCCCACCCCACCACTGTTCAATGTTCATATGATGCAAACTGGCACACGCTAAAATTATTTCCGATTTTCACAAAATACCTTAGATGTGCCCAATAGGTACTGATTATTAGCAAAAATATTGTTTAATTTAATGGGTAAATGTATAACAGAGGATTACCTAAAATCTGAAACCCGAATTTACCATATTTACGGAGATATAAACGGTTATTAGAAGCAATGCGTACTAGATACACAGCACCGGCAAGGTAAGGTTAAAGAGATATTTACTCAACTTATGAATTCTCATCTCCCCTCCCGTCTCCTTTGCTTGTCCTTATATTTCACTCCTTTCAATATCGAGTTGGCATACGTTACTAATCACTGAATTATATTTTATACTATGATGACTTTTTTGTAAGTGTATTCATTTATTACTTGTAAATTAATTTGCCCACATAAACCTTCAGTCACAATAACCCTGGCGGTATGGTCGGTAGATATTGCCACTTGGCAATAGGCCCACCACATTGTATTCTTTTGTGTGTGCAATAAAGCTTTTCAAACAAATAAACTAGACAGCGCTACAAGTCAGTCGCGCCCCTTGTGCGGATTCGGCTTCAAAAACAGGCCAAAAATTATTTGCTTTGTTTTTAAAAACGAAATGTACATTAAGGCCATTGAAACAACAATAGAGTTTAAGTAATTGTCACACTAAGGTGGGTTGTCACATGTAAGATTATGGCTTAACCTTAACACGTAGAAAACGTTTTTAATACAAATGTTTTAATACAAACTCATACCTAGGAAAATTTTAAAATATAATGATATAAAATATGTGAACGCCATATTTTTAGTCTTTAAACATATAAAAAAAACAACCATTGCAATAATTTTTCAGAAATTATTTATTTTCACATAATCTATACTAATATTATAAAGAAGTAATGTTTGTAAGTTTGTACGTAGGGAGTAATCTCCAAAACTACTTATTCGATTTCAAAAATTCTTTCACTACTGGAAAGTTCCATTATCGACAAGTGCTCTAGGCCAGTGTTCCGCAAACTTTTTGTGTTCAAGGTATACCTACTAATTCGAAAAATTTTAGAGGTACACCAAAGAAAAAAGCGATGTTTTTTTTAAATATTTATTTATGATTAAAATCAATATAATATGAAAAGATGTTTAATGAGAAATGTGAACCTGCTTAACTGAGCACAGGCGATCAAAATTCGGAGCAATCGTTGATAAGACTGCTCTCATCTCTTCGTCGAACATCCTCAGGCGTTCTCTTTTTTTTCTATTTAATCGTAGTAGGAGTTAAAAACCCCAATTCGCATAAGTAATTCGTGGCAAATGTTAAGAGAATTGCAATATCACGCTTTGAAAGCAGTGGATACTCATTTTTAATATGCAGCCTAAAATGTGCTAGCTCTGTTCCGGAAAATTTTAGTTTTAATGTCCGATCAGATTTTAGCTCCATAAATTCTTCCTGTTCGTTTGCTCTGAGAATGGATTTGTCTATTCTCAGATTCTCAGGCGCGGGTGAGACTGTCCCACTCCTTGAGCAACGAAGCGCTTCACTCGCATAACTCTCCGCTATGTGTAGGTTGCATTATCCTCACAAACATTTTTTCGCGGCACACCAACTAATGACCATGGTACACCAGTTTGCGGAACACTGCTCTAGGCTATATTTTATTGTGATATTGGTTTACAATACAAAATCACGATATTGGTAAATCAAGTCTGAGAAAAATGAGCTGGTGAGTTGTGCGCTAACGAAACGGTTTGATATATAGTGCGATGCATTCTTTTTGAGCTCTCGACCACAGTCTCAAAAATGCTTACACAGATTAAACACAACCTCGTCAAAACTGCACATGAGAAAGAAAATCAAATGGCCTCGTGCTAGACTAGAGCCGCTATATGTAACGGACTTCGCCGTGTTCCCTAAAACCAAGGCATGTACAGCCAACGACAGAATATTTGATATCGTGATGATGTATTGAAAATTTAAAATTGGCTTTTATAGTCTAATTAACAAATTCAAATTCAATTTCAAATATTTTTATTCAATGTAAATACATAATATACACATACTGAACGTCAAAAGACAGTAATTGTACTTTTTCCTATTTTTTCCGGCGAGTTCTACAAGTAAGATTCCACTGGAAAGAACCGCCAAAGAAAACCAGTGACCACTTTTTTGGTACTATTATTGTCCATAATTTATATATAATCAATAATTCAAAAATATTTCATGTCCCCGGTCCATGTATTTACTTCATCGATGTCCCCGTGAATTGAAGACATGAAACAGAAAGAAAAAAGGCAGGCAGAAAACAAGTAATTTCACAATAAAATATAAATATTCAAAATAGATCGGCTATGCCTAGTTAGGAGCGACGCAACCATTTGTTACTACAAACGGTGTAATTTTTTTAATCAAATAAAATAAAAAAATAAATAAATATTGAAGTGATGAATACAAAATAAAAAAAACTTAATTTCGACGTACAAAATCGACTAGCCATCCTAACAGTATTGTTTTAGAGAATGACTGTACTATAAGTTCATTAGCGATTAACACATGCATTACATGCATAACCGTCCATGATGTAATATCGATAATTAGTTTGGTTTATAATACGGTGTAATATATAATTATGTGGAAAATAACATTAGGATTGTGACACAAAAACACAAAACAATCATGTTTCACTTTCCAAACTATTACCACTTATATATTAGGAGCCTCAATTATAACAGTACATCTCAAACACAATACTTTTATAGACTCTGCTTACAACACAATACGATCACCTTTCACTGTCCAAACTATTATTATAATTATATGTGCCTCAATTTTACAGTACACAGTAAGACACATAGTATTATTCATTGAAGTGGATATATTCCTTCTAAATCACTGTCACTGTTTTCAGATCCACTTTCATCTAAATTAACTGCGTTCATTTCTTCATCACTACTTCCCGTATTTACTACAAATGATAGATTGTCTAAAATTCTATCTAACACCGGTTCGGTTAGCCTATATTTGTTTTCTATATCGATAACATGACGACAAACATTAGTCCAACATTGGGAGTCTCTGGTTGACATTGTTTCAATTTTATCTATGGCGTGTGTCATAGCATCGTCCAGTTTAACAGAAACGTTCTTTTTCGCTACATATCCCTTTATTGACGCGATAGATATTTTACTAGCAGCAGAAAGCCTTTTTAAGACCGCTTGCAATTCAATTGTTATTCCGAATTTCGCTTCATCTTTCATGAAATGGTAAATATTTGATATTAATTCCCTTGTCTGGGATTTCAGCGTCTTATTTCCCAATTTTGTTTTTAACGGCATATTAAACGACGATCACGACAAGAAATAATAGAAAATAAAGTTATTTACCTACTGTAACTCCTGGGATTCAGCACAGTCGAACGCACGATCACAACACAGAACACGAAGACAAAATACAACACAAAACGTATTTATTTGTTACTCTTCTGATTGTACCGCGAAACGACGGGCCGCTGAGACAATCACGTATATACTGAAAAATTATCACAGCCCAATTCAACTTAACACTAAACGAATCTATTATAAAAAATATACGATATATAGTTATGTAATCGTCTGACTGTACCGTTAAACGGCTGGCTTCGACGAGAATCATTAGAGTCACGCGTAAACTCAACCTCTCTCCGTCATTCTCACAGGTATAAAATATGCCTATCCCTTTTTTGGTTTCAGTGCATTGGTGTGCAGTGCAGTGCAATAAATGCAATACGTGTGACCTGAGCATGTAGTTGTAGAGCTCAAAAAGAATGCATCGCACAGTATGTGAAAACAAAATATGACAAAAATATCGGCCCAAAGAGATCTATAAAAAAGTCGGCAAAAGCATTTTATTATAATGGACGTTTTTACTAGACGGACATTTTTTTAGTGGGTGAATCGGTACAATGAACTAAGCAACATTTGTTTTTTTTTATTTTTTTTTTCGAGGAAAAATATGTTTTATTTTTAGTTTTGAAAATTTTAAGAAGTTGACTGTTAAATAAAGGTTTGAGAAGCGTTAAAGCGAGCTGCGCCTTTTAACGGTAGGTAATATAGCGTAAATAAACAATATTAGCGACATTTTACTTACTAATAGTAGATAGCGCATCGTAATCATAGCTTTCCATACTACTTAAAATAGAAAAAAATACAAATTAAAAATACATATACAGTAGAGCCGCGCTAGTCCGAACCCTGCCTAATCCGTTGATCGCGGTAATCCGAACGAACTCGCACCCGCCTCGCCGCGCACTTGCCTCATTAGTTCGCCCGCACTCGTAGCCTTGAGCGCGCGTGTGCGCTGCGCTAAGTGTTCTGGAATGTTCCGCGTAATAAGAGTTTATTTGTAGTTTTGGTTTAACTCACATAAACACAGTCATGGCATCACAATCAAGTCGTAAACATGTCACATTGACTTTACGTGACAAATATGAAGTGATTCAAATGTTAGATCGAGGAGTAAGTTATTCAAAGATTGCAAAGAAATTTGGGATTGGGAAAACGACTGTGGCTGACATCAAAAAGAAGAAACAACAGATTTTGGAGTTTATCAGCCGCACAGAACGAGGCCCCGGGAAGAGACAAACACTTAGGAAGCCTGAGAATCCTGCTGTCGAAAATGCCCTTTTTTTGTGGTTTTTGCAGCAAAGAAGATTAAACGTTCCCATGTCTGGAGAGTTAATTACAGAAAAAGCTCGGTTTTTTCATGAGAAGATCACACAGTCTAAGGACTTTAATGCAAGTCGCGGGTGGCTCGACCGTTTCAAAAAACGACATGGAATAAGACAATTAAAGGTTACTGGTGAAAAATTGACCAACGATATAGAAGCTGTGGAACCGTTTAGACAAAAGTTACGCCAATTAATCGAAGATGAATCAGGATTATTCTGGCGTGTACTGCCAGATAAGACCTTAGCTTCAGGGAGTGAATCTTCAGCACCGGGACGTAAAATTTTCAAAGACCGAATAACGTTCATGCCGTGCGCTAACGCTTCTGGTGACCACAAACTTCGCTTACTAGTAATTGGCAAAGCCAAGAAACCACGCGCCTTTGGTTCAACCATCCTACCTGTCTCTTACCAAGGCCAAAAAAATGCATGGGTTACTAAAGACATCTTCTTGGTGTGGTTTAAAAATGAGTTCGTCCCAAGCGTAAGACGGCATCTTCGAGATAATAACTTGGAAGAACAGGCTGTCCTGTTATTGGACAATGCACCCGGACATCCTTCTGAAGAAGAATTAAGAAGCGAAGATAGAAAGATTTTTGCTGTGTTCTTACCTCCAAACACAACTGCGTTAATTCAACCTATGGACCAAAATGTTATTCAAAACATAAAACTCAATTTCCGGAAGAAATTGCTCACGCAGATTGTCGCTCACCAAGAAGACGGCATTGAAGATGTCATTGGGATACTCAAGCAAGTTAACATGAAAGATGTGGCTTTCGATTTGGCTACTTCTTGGAATAAAGTAACTCAACATCTCATTCAAAAGTCGTGGAATCAATTGCTTCCAGAATTCATTCCCATGGTGGCTGCGGAATTTGAACCAGAAGATGATATTCCTCTTAGTCTGTTATGCAATAGATTGCGTTCCGGCGGTGAAGAAATGAGTGAGCTCGCTGCTCAAGAATGGGCACAAGGGGGTGCAGAAGCAGAGTTGATATCTCAGGAGATCCTCACAGATGAAGAAATAATCGCGATAGAAACGGGCGAAGAAGAAGTCAATCACGAAGAAGAAGCTGACCCAGGAATTAAGAAAATAAGCCATGCTGAAGCTGTGGAGGCATTCAACAAATGCATTCAATGGACTGACGAAAACGGCGTGTCAAGTCAGGACACATTGTTGCTGCGGCGATTGCGAAGTGATGTTTTTTCCCAAACAATTACCAAATCAAAGCAAAAGTCAATGCTAGATTTTCTTGTTCCAAAGTAGTATGCAGAAGGAAATATGTAGGACAATATAAAATATTTGTTACTTTTTTTTATTTCAATTACGATCGAAGATGGCTTTAAATAAATAAAACACAAACAAATCCCAATTTTTTATTTTTACCTCTATAGAATTTGTCCCATACTATAATCCGAACACCCGGTTAATTCGAACCCCCCTGTGTTTTTAGGGGTTCGGATTAACAAGGCTCTACTGTATATATATTTTTAGTTTTTTTTTTTCAAAAAAAATATTAAAAGATGCTTATTTTGTTGTATTGATTTACCCACTAAAAATGCTCGTCCAGTAAAAACATCATGTATTCAACTTTTATATTTATAAGCTACAATGTCTCATGTCTCAAAAAAAATGTATGTCTCAAAAAAATAAGAAGGCACTGTTTGTTGATGACATTAGCAATAAAATAAGAATCCTTAACAAAATAAATTAATCAAATATCACGGGCATTGAAGAAAGATAAAATTAACTATTTATTTTAAGTTTTAGGTGGTATATTTATAGAGATATCATGAAAATAGTAACGCGTGCCAGCACCTCGAATACCTAGGTCAGCATTCAGTTGAAGGTGGCGCGGGTGGCGAGGAACAAGACGTGTACGTCTACGAGATAGGTAGCGTGCATCTGAGGGGGACATCTTGCACTATATATCTAAAGGTAGCATATAAAAAGGCAAATAAACGCCATCTTACTCAAATTAACAAATCGATTCGAAATTTTACAGTGAAGCCGCGTGCAACAGCCAGTAGTAATAATAATAAATCGACAATCTGGTTTGATTACACTAAAATATAATCGTAGGGTGCACTTAGTAGTTTTTTTTTGTTGGAGCTTGAAAATCATAACAAGTCAGAAACATGTAAGAAAGAGCTTTAATTAAAATAAGAGAATAAAGGTACCCTTTCTATGTAGAGGTTCCGCCTGTTGGTGAATGGTGCCCTGCAGGTGGGGCATGAATTTAAGCGCTGGCGACAAGCCGTGCACACCAGGTGGCCCCGGCGACACTGGCTCATAGGCGGCGCCATCAGCTCAAAGCAAACCGGGCATTCCATGGTTGAGAGGATTTTCTGAATATAAAAAGACGATTATTTAATGCGCCCAATGCCAAGAGCAGTTTATGAAGAAATCTATTTACCTTTGTGAGATCTTCCATTCCTTCCGTTTCATGGCTGGTTTCAAAAGCAGGCTGCTCGTCCTCGGATATTTCATCTGCTAAATCTTTAAAAAAAAAACATATTCTATCATAACTAAAGTTTTTATTTCAGCTCTGGAATCCTGCGCAGGCCACTCAAACCAAAACTGTTTTACTGACTATATACCAAGTCTCCTTTTAAATTGTCTCCTATTATCAAGTCTCCTTTTAAATTGATTTACACTGGTTGAACTTATCGCTTCATTTGACAATTTGACGACTGTCCAGGGACTATCCTGGACAACGGCGGCTGCAACATCGCCAAAACGTCAGTCGGGTCTATTTATAATCTCAAATAATTCGCTGTCATTTGTCATCCTGAAAGATTTAACCTTATGCGTTTAATTCAAGGCAAAAGTCGGAAGAAAACGAAGAAAAACCCGCTGGCTCCCTAATCCACAGAAATAGCTTTAGAAATATACCACAACCTCGTTTCGAGTAGTGGCCAATAAAGTCAACATAGCCAATATGATTTGGCAGCAGATATGGTACCAAATGTAAAATATGTTATTTAAGAGTTTCTTTTTTTTATTTTGATGTATCCACCCAGAGAGGGAGATTTCTGCTAACTGTGCCATTGCAATAGGAGGAAAGTTATTTGGGAAAGTTAGTGGACGTCACTAAAAAAAAGTAAAACATCACTCCGACGGGAACACAAAATCGAATAATAATTTAAAATATAGCAAACATAAGGGTAAAATACATACATATGTTTAACACAAACACTCTAAGGAGAAACATTACAATATTATTAAAGGGACATACTGTTGAGTTTAATAAATTTACAGATGATTTTGTAGACATTGGGGGAGTTGCAAGATAATAAAGGGTCTATACTAATATGGAGCTGAATATTGATATTTTGAAGACGTCCAAAATGAAGTTAGTATAGTTAATAACAATGGGGCAATTAAATAAAAGATGGTCCAAAGTGCCAAATTGGTGAGCGGGAGTGCAGCGACCAATGCGAATCCTGCAGAGGGTAATTTCCTTACGGGTGAAAGGTAGGTGGTAGAACCATGGTTTGGTCCTTTTTCTGTTGGATTTGTGAGTATCTCTTACCTTTGACCAATGAGGACTTTCGCCACCTCCGGGCCCATTTGTTAGCGAGCTTTTTATCTATAGCAGGATATCTATAGCATCTATAGATAGATATGATATCATTATATCTATAGCAGGATATTTAAGAGTTAATGGAGGAATGCGTTGAAGAAATTGTGGAATATAGAATTTGGAAGAAATTAACACGTAGAAATAATTTTATAAAATGTCTATTTTTGCCCACATTTGGCTGCTTCAATCAAACACGAAGAAGTGCCTGAACTTGTTTGATCAAACTTCTCAGAAAACTCTTAATTTATACAATACAGAAAAAATATCTATTAGAATAGTAAATTTCGGGTATATTGGTATTTCCTGATACATTTGTAAAATATTTTTTTATAAAAATGCAGTATTTTGCAATCGGTGCACCGGTGCTCATAAATATCCATAACAGTTTAAAACTAACATAACTAAAGGATATTATTTTTTCCATTGTGAAGTTTTCATGTCTTCACGGCATACTCAAATTCTTTTTCATTTATTTTTTTGTTTTATTCTTGTACTAATGAAACAAGCCAAAAGCATTCAGTGGGCGGCATTTTTATTAAAGTACTTTGACGGCTTTTGTGTACCATCAAAAAGTCATTGGCGATCCCGTTTTAATTTCTAATAGCGTCATTGATTGCTTTGTCTCAGAATCCATCGTTTTTATAAGCCATGCTTGCTGACCCCTCCCGATGCTGCGAATGATATGCATAATCGCTATCTCACCCATCTTTGAACATAAACTCCACCGTCACCCTTGAAGTGGGCCAGTACCAGCAAATAAGCAAGTTTTAATAATAATTTGTTAAAAAATATATATTTTCGAAATTTGAAACTCAATTTTTGAAAAACAGTTTGAGAAGCGTTAAGCGCTACACCATGTAGCGGTAGATAAAACGTCGCAAATAATCCATAGTGGGGAAATGAGAGATGGTTGGTGATATTTTTTTAAAATATTAAAAGATGAAGGCAAGAAAAACAGATCGTTTGTGGACATTTACTGCCACATATTGGGTAGTTTCAAAAAAATATATGAAATTTACGAATAAAACACCAATATTGACCAAAATGAATATTTCAATCGCAATAAACATTAACCCTTGGAGTAAATGGGTATTTTCATGGATGCATCTGTCTCTTTTGCAGGATTTTCGGCGACATCGACCTTAAAGTACTATAACTACGAAACTACTACACCAATCATAAAAAGAACAACTGCACAATGATTGCATTGAAATTTCGAATATAGAATATTGAAATATCATTTTGTAAAACAATTAGATAATTTTGAATAAATATGAGAACGTCAAAGAAGTGAAAAAAACGCGCGACCAGATTTGGTCGACTCGTACTCAACGGATAATTGTTTCGCGACCAGATTTGGTTGACTCATACTCAACGGGTTAAAAATAAAAGAAGGCTAAAAATATACCTACAGCAGGTTGAGAAAACAATAATTTAGGGAACAAATCAATAAAAAAACACATACTGTCATGTAGTGGTAGGTAAAATCACTATTTCTAGTGAGTTCACAATTATATTTCCCAATAGTCCCGAAAGAAATCGAGAGGGCGGTGAAAAGACTTAAATAAAAATATGCAATGGTTACAAATGAGAATAATTACCCTAATATAATAGCTATGAAAGCAATAACTTGCCCGAAAAAAAAACTTGCCAAAAGCGTATGCCGATTCGAAAATATTATTAGATCGATCCGTATACTTTCCCGTATACGTATATACGCCCGTATACGTATATACGCCCGTATATATTACATATACGTATACGTATATACGCCCGTATACGTATACGTATATCCATATACGTAAACGTCACACGTGCCCACTGAAATTCACAAAAACAATAAAAACTATTTTACTTTTTAATACAAACCCGATAAAGCCACCTCGAGCCCAAATATTTCCTCGTTTGTTAGATCTTCCCTGATATTGTTATCCTATAAAAGAACATGTAATAGAATTACCAAAGGCAGGAAACCAAAGTCATATTGTTGAGAAATCGCTACTTACCCGAGATTCGGAACTGATGAGCAAATATGTAGGCACTGTAAATAAAAATATTTTCTAAATTAATATTTCAACGGAATAGCATAATTTAATAAACAACTTAACCCTTCAAGCCCCGCGACTTCGATATCGAAGTCAACTGAACGCTTCCAGGAAAAGTGATTTGATTAGGTTTTTCGTGTCATTCCGTATGTAGTTGTATTTTATTTAAATGCACGATGATACAAATATCATCGTGCATTTAAATAAAATACAACTGAATACAGAATGATACGAAAAACCCAATCAAATCACTTTTCCTGGACGCTTTCAGTTGACTTTGATATATGTAGAAGTCGCGGGGCTTGAAGGGTTAAGAAAATTCACAGCCTTTTAGATCGACGTGACAACGGTGCGACAGAATAACAATTAATATGTTTCTTTTTACTATTTTATGATGATGTGAAGTGTCCAGTGTCCGATGATGCAAAGTGGCCAGTGACTTTATTGCCTGTTTTTACTTAATGTATTTTTCCATATATTTGAGAGCTGTCACATATTGTACTAATACCTATGTCATATATGAGGGACCCATCAGACACTATTAAACTTATTTTTGTACCGAGTACCGGAAATAAATTTTATTTCGAGATTGCGATTTTGCAAATGTCACTTGTTCGGTAATGTCATACCAGCCAGGAGTGGTCGCTGCATATCGGACTTTGAAGCGACTATTTGTAGCAAATGGAACCACAGACTAAAACGACAAAGGAGGAAAGACCGCCATCCTTTTGAACTGCTCGACAGAAGGATCTTTCAGGTTCTTAAAGAACCTCACCTATCCAAAGAAAGTAGAATCGGTTAATACTACAATTCTAATCGATGTAATTGTCCATAGCCGTCCTAGGAACGGTTATAACGGCTTTTGCGAAATGGCGATGCGTCGTTTCTCCTATTAGATTCATGGCAGCGAGGTTATTACAGTGTGCTCAACCTCGAGAGCATGTATACCCTGAACGCCAATAAGCAACGAAGCTAAATAAGACAATTGCAGCATCGAACCCCAGGAAATATTTTTTGACAAATCGTGTAGTGGATGCTTGGAATGCGTTGCCGGAGGAAGCGATCAGTGCTATCTTTGTCCATAGCTTTAAAAACAAATTGGACGTTTTTCTTAGTGCAAAACGGTCACAAGTTTAAAAACGAGCGCATGTGAGCGTAGAAGACTCGGGACGAAACAGTCCACTGTCTAGTTACGCCACTCGCCCAAAAGAGGCCAATGCCTCATCGCAAGAAGCCGGGTGTGCAACGAGCGGGTCGACAGTCGCGCCCTTACTTCCAGTTATGGGCAAATTTTTTTCCAGCGAGTCCGGACTGGTTAGCATTTCACGGTGCAAATTAGGGAGAGGGCAAATCGCCGGCGCGACAGACGGCACGCAGTCTCGTTTAGTAAAGCCGATTCGAAACTGCCTCGAACCTCTACTCGGGAACGAGGTAGTTTCGTATCTCGGAGAGACGAGCCGTTTACGAAGCTAGCGAGTCGTGCAATCGTACCGAGGAGGGTCAATAGCAGTAACAAAATGCATGTTTTTCAATATTTCCTCAGTCGTCAACGGCCGGCCGTTCGAACCCGTATATGCGTTAAACGAAGGGTTCATCGTTTCCGAAATCGACAGCAGAGCCGCCATTTCTGCAAATGGAAAAAATCTGCAGGAGGATAAATTCGTAAGGATCTGGATCGGCGAGTCGAATGTTTCTTTAAATAGTACGCGGGAGAGAGGATTTCCACACTCGTACATACTTTCCACCGACTTCGGAGAAAGGAAAGCGGTTAACGGTGACGCGTAACATCCAACGTATACGAGCGACGGGAGCGGAATAAAAAAGCCAAAGGACTCACCGTCCGGCGAGAGGTGCGGCTCGGGCGCCGGGCCGGGGGCGGCGGGCGGGGCGTCGTCGGGCCGGCGCGGGCGGGGCGGGCGTGGGGAGCGCGCCGGCGGCCGCCGCCCGCTGGGCCGCTCGTAGCGCCGCTCGTGCCGCCGCTCCGCGCCCGACGCCTCGGGCCCGCGCCTGTGCCGGTGCTCCGCGCACTGCTGGCCGCGGGAGGCGCGATCGCCCGCCTGAAGTGCGCACTCGTTACGATCGCCCGGCCGTCGGTTCGGCCCCGTCGGACCGACGACGGGGCTCCGCGGCGGATCGGACCGACCGAACCGAGTTCCATCGGCGCGCGGAAGTATGAATGTAACGCGAGAGGGACGCGCGTCGCACCGCTACTTTAAAAAATCCATTTTTTTAGACGAATACCCGATTTAGACAGCATTTTTGTCTATGGTCAAACTTACGAATCGCAAATCTTTGGCGCGGTTCGAATTAGCTAATCGGTATTTTTACCGGACTAAACGGGCAGGTCCATATTCCCAGAATTGCCCTAAAATTAATAAAAAATCAGTCGCGTCACCCCGAGACATTACCGGCGAGTAGCCGAAGACTAATTTCAACTTCGTAAAAAAAACGACAAGTGCCCTCTCTCGATCGGCGAATAAACCCGGTTGGATTCCGTCGCATCCGTCGGTCCATAGCCGAGAAACGAACCGCAGCGACAAATTTTAAATTAAAACGTACGGCGGAATTTAAATCTTATTTATTAATAGCTCGTTTTGAGATATTCCAAGAAAAAAATCACAACGTGATTTTGGCCCAACGAGCCATCCGCGTACCAAATTTCAAATCTCTAGTTCAATTTTTGAGATCGGAATACGACTAATGCCCCCCTAGTGGACCAATTTCAACCGCATCCTTTTCAAGTCTCCCCATGATCAAATAATGCCTGTATGCCAAATTTCAGCTCAATTAGATTACGCGTTTAGGCGCTATCGTGGAGGAATACACACTGACACTCGCACATAAGTGCTTTCGCAATACTTTTCCTTATCATCCGGTGACCGGGAAAATAAAACGTCATAAGTGAAAAAGAATGTGCGAAATATTTTCCCCATCCCAAATACGACTACTTTCCAAACTTTCTCCTTGAAACACAGCAGTTGCAGTAATTGAAGTAACATTTCTTTATGCTTTTTTTTATTAGATAAACTAAAATTTTCTCTTTAACCGGCAATAGCAAAATTATTGTTTTCCCACAATACTTTTTTAATACAGAAAAATCATTTATCTATTTGTGATCAGAAAGAAGCCTGGATTACTCGGCTTTTTCAAAATTACGCAGTACAGTGTTCTATGATACGAGTGTGTCACTTTCGGTTAAACATTCATACTTCCGTAGACGGAATAAAAATAATTTATATATATACTAATATATTGAATATGTTTTGTCGGATGCGCAGTGTCCCGAGCGAGAAGCGGCTAGCTGACGAACGAGGAGAGTCGATCGCAACGGCGGGAAGTCTGGCTGCGAGGGTCAGCCGGAGCGTCCCGGCGCAAGGCGGCTTCTAGCGAAGACTGGGACGGCAACGGGACATCCTCTCGCAGAGTCTGAGACGGGCCTGCCAGAGCCCGAAACGCCGAACCCCGTCCAACGGAGAAAGGCCGCACTCCGTCCGTCCGTTCCAAAGTTGCTTCACACTTTACAGCCCGCGTTGGAAATTTTCTCCACCGGGTCGACCGAGAGTTTTTCGCCGTTCAGATTATTTGAAACTGCATTTTGGAGCGCTCGTTCGATGCGATGGAAATGTTTTTTGTTTCAATATACGCACGATATGAGAAACTTAAAGGGGTGCAGAAGAAGAATTTTAAATTGACTAATTAGCTGACTAGTAGGACTGGATTATTTATTAACCTGCTTTTATGAAATACAAAAAAGTCCCTCAAGAGAGTATTAAGGTTAAACCGCAGCAGAACATGCATGCGCTGCACGACACGGCAGCGCACTGGCTTATTATTACACTACTGGGGGGAGGGAAGAGGGGGGGGCGGTGAACTTCGGACTAACGACCGGTCGTGGTAGGTTTAGGAAAGCTGTCTTGCCACATATGAACGTTTACCTTACCGCCCATTCAAGCCTCTTTCAAAGCCATAGAATTTGAGATGCGGAAATTGCAGTTTTAGATATTTTTTGTAGCAAAGGGATGGTTATTTTCCTGGAGAGACCGAGATCTTTAAAGAGGTGAAACAGAGACTTGGCTGGCAGGCCTCGAGTGCCAACTTCTACCGCATGAAGGTGAATAGTGAAGCCATTCCAGGTGACTACATTTGCGATATCTTGGTATTTATTTAAATTATACTCGTGGTCTTTTGGGTTAATTGATTCTTATGGAACAGTTAATTCTACAATAATAGTCATCTTCCAATATAGGGGAGTACAGAGTTATATCTGGATGGAGGGCTGTGCATTCGAGACTTTTGAGGGAATTAAAACTACTTAGATACCGAATCGACCTCCAGAATCCAATATGAAGCTTTCTCGATTATTGAAAGAGGTTTTGTGGTGGAATATGTTTAGCCTTTAGAGCCATCCCGCACAAACTGTATTGGGGGTTTGGAGGGCACTGTTAGACCCTTGTTAGCACGAGCCACTGTGAAGCTAATTACAACATGCAAGGACTTTGTCATGGCAGTAAGTGTACCATCCTTGATCTAAGGCCACCTAGAAAATGTCTGATATAGAAGCTGTGCGAGAGTATTGCTACAAAGGGGACATGAACATGACATCTGTAATAGTTCATACAATCTGCCCCATGTAGCAAATGTCACTATCGCTATTACCAAAATGGTATGATGTAATGCAAATTAGTTAAAATTCTGTCAGGATTTTAAACAAAGCGAGATAAGAGACGCTGCTCTACTTGCTTATTGTGGGAAAGAAAGAGGTTGAAGTTTGGTTGAAACTGGCAGACTCGCAGCAGAGATATAAAAATACGAAATTATACGAAAATTAGTTGCATTCGGTTTAAATCGCCCAAATGACCCACTTCTTCTTCTTCTTCATCGCGCATTCGCCCACCGTTGGGCATACGCCTCTCCAATCACTCTCCATCCGGATCGGTTGTCCGTTACCCTCATCCAAATGACCCACAAGTAATAACATTTGGAAAGAGAAGGTCGAATTTTATTGTTTGACAATGAAGTGATGACAGCGATGTGATCAGGCTGCTGTGGCCGATGTGTGCGGCCTCTGTCTGCTGTGTATCCTGCAGCCGGTCTTCCCAGTGATCCGGTTGCAGGATCTATAATATGGAGGGGGGGAGCAATAGTTATAGGTATGGGTAAGCCACAACGGCGCTATATGTAGGACAAAGTGCGGGTGGCCCTGTGATCGGCCATCCCCTTATAACATTATTCCAGTTGTTGTCTCACTGGTAGATCTATAGGGTGCGGCATCTTGTGGTTTGAAGTAGAAGTGATTGCGCCGCTCATAGCTCTACTGTCATTTGTCACTTGATAAGAAATAAATTGATATACACTTGATCAACTTTAGGAAATCTTGAAAAGTTATTTTCAATAAAGTGAGTCAACTGGCAAAACTTCTGGAAAATTGCTCACACAATCGGTAGAAAAGCGACAACTGACAACGATGTAAAGAAATTTGTGTAGAAAGTTTGGGCAAGAATTGAAGATCAGCGATAGAATTGTGCGAAGAATTTAATTTAAATGAAATAGTATTCCATTATCAGAAGGTGTACTCTCGAAATTAAGTATACATTATTTGAAAGTATTTGCTGCATTTTTATTTAATATCCATTTTTAAAACAAAGCACCCTTTATTTACACTGTGCTACAACCCAATACTATAATGTCGCAAACTTTTATGCTGTTGAAGTTGCCAAGCATCCCTGCGTCACAATTCAATGCTCTAGTGCGGTTTAACCCATAAAACAGCCATTTTGAGTTTGAGAAACTGAAGCTCTTTGCATCTCCATCGCATCAAACCAGCGCCTTGCAAAATTCTAGAAATGTCATTCTCCGTCGGTGGCATCTAAGAAAAGAATTGTTTTTTTTTTTTTTTGAGAAATAAAGTGAAACAACTCACTCTTGTGAGAACGGACACAGCCGACGAGAGACGGTGCGGCAGCAGGAGTGCGCTAGAAACGGTGGACGGTGTAACCGGAAAGTTTCTGGGCTCGTTAGTGGGCCTATCTTGGCCTCTTGAGGATGTTTCGTTAGATGAAGTGGGGACTCTAAAAGATCACAAGTTTATATTTTTATTTTTTTATTTAGTTTTCGACGCCCTAGCTACTCTTTCCTATCAAAGTCTAACTCTATGTCGATAGAAGAATGACTTTAATTTTGATCAAAACAGAAACAAATCGATGTGAAGGAGGGGTTTTATAAATATCCGGAGTGGCAGCTAGGAGATTTCTGAGCGCTCTTTTCATAGTGAGAGGGGGTTGAAAATGTCTTAAAAAAGACATTATGTAACATATAGATGTCCCCTACAAAAATGAGATTTTGCGTTCAAGTACTTGCGAGATGATCATACAAGAGATTATTTTCAGGACTTAAGCATTTTTTTTCATACAGAATAGGATTTTTAGGTGTTCGACCACATTAGGTTGATTGGCAGTTACAAAGCTATCTACGAGGTTCTGAAAAAGGATTACTTGAATGTACCTAGGAGTCAAGAGGAAACTTGTGGAAAACCCATTCAATTCCCGAGTAACCCGTTCAGTTCACAGGAGAGTACATAAATCTAACTGCGCATTTTTCGCATGCATGTTGCCTGCGCTAATGAAGAACAGCTCAGGGTTCTTCAGGGCAAATATGCGGAGAGTCGTGGCCGTGGTTTTCATGGCACTCATTCCAAAACACAAGATGTGAAGACCTAGACCTAAAAGACCTGGAATGGGCTCAGCAGACCTAAGTAAAAACTTGTCAGGAGAATTAGACAGCTTCTGGACATACAAATAGACTCCTCGAAGCATTAGCGGATTTGGAAAAGGCTAGAGACCTACAAACTGACATGCGCGACATCTCATTAATCCGGGGCACTCTGATCAGTCTGATTTAAAGCGTTCCGTCGCCAGCAAACCGTTCTTTTGCATCTGTATTTAAAGGGTGTCTCAACAAGAGCGCCGGATTTAAATTGCTGCCATTTTGTTTGTGCGAGTAGTACGGTGATTATCTATTGACAGCTGTCATGTACAGACCACACAATTAGAAGTTATGGATAAGTATTCGTTGCTCATTAGTAATCTTTCTTGTGCTATTGTGAAAACGCACTACAAAAATAGGGAAAGTTTGGCAGAAACAGCTCAAAAATTGCTAAATGAATCGACAGTTGATCGTTTAATTAAAAAAATTGAGTTAAAATTCCCGCTGATGGAAAGAACCTGTTCGTCGTCGTCCTGGTCGGTCCCTAGAAAGTAGAAACATAGCCACAGGAGGGATAGTGTGGCCGAGAGTCAAGAATTGAACGTTACCAGACCCACTCCGCAACGAATTTTGATAAGAGATCTGCGATTAAACGCGTACAAGGTTCAATTGATGCAGGAACTCAAACCAACGGATTAAATCCGGCGATGTTGTTGACACACCCTCGGTAAGTAACATACAACATAAATTCGCAACTCTGCATTACTTTAAAGGTGAAAAGTCAATAAATAAATATAGGCAGTCTATTATATGAGAGGAATAACAAATCAAAGACAAGTGATATATTTTAACTCTTGCATGTCACGAAATGAATGTGACATCCAAATATTTGCCGCAGCCCATCAGCCTACCACTCCGGAATTAAAAATTAAACAAATTGAACCTGGTGTCCTCTAGTAACTTTTGCGAATTCTGTTCCGATGATGTTTCCGTAATAAATACCTTGCTTCGACACTTTGCGCGGCGGTCTCATTGAAGAGTTCCCTTATGGGACTGAGCGGTATGGTGGCAGCGGTACTTGTAGACGCACCAGCGGATGAGTTCCCACCGGTGCGACATGGAATCTTGCAGATCTCTCGGCAGATCCTACTGAGCCGCGATGATAACACAATACCTTAAAGAGTAAAACGTTGAATGAAACTTCAGCACAGCATTCGAGTCTATCACCTATTCGATGAGGCATAGCCTATTCGATAGTCAACAAAGTATGTACTGGACTCTGATGATACTCCGCGGTTCAGTCTAGCAGGAAACCGACAAATCAAATCAAATTGAGTTTATTGTCTTGAAAACCTTATAAAAACCTTCAAAATCTTTTTTTTGGAAAAAATTATCAAAGTTGCTTAGTTCATTGTACCGATTCACTCACTAAAAAAATGTCCGTCCAGTAAAAACACCTGTATATGCTTTTGCCGTCTTTTTAATAGATCTCTTTTAGGCTGTCATTTTTGTCATATTTTGTTTTCACAGATATCAAACCGTTTCTTCAGCGCACGCCGATAAAGCAACTCACCAGCTCATTTTTCTCCGACTTGATTTACCAATATCGTGATTTTGTATTGAAAACTAATATTTATCACAATAAAATATAGCACTAATTTTTGAAGTCGGAAGAGTAGTTTTTCAGATTACCCCTACATACAAACTTAAAAACATTACTTCTTTATAATGTTAGTATAGATTATGTAAAAATTAATAATAAATATTATTGCAATGGTTTTTTTTTTTGTTATTTTAAAGACTCCAATAATACGGCATTTACATATTTAATATCACCTTGTATATTTTTAAATAATTAAAAAATTTCGTACATATGAACTAAAATATTTGTATTTAAAACTTTTTCTATGTGTTAAGGTTAATTCGTAATCTTACATGTGACAACCCCACCTTAGTGTAACAACCTGTATATAGTTACAATCATTAAAAAAACAATTACTTAACTTCTATTAATGTTTCAATGCAATGGCCTTAATATAGATTTTATTTTTAAAAATAAAGGAGACATTTTTGGCCTGCTTTTGAAGACTTGTAGCGCCGTCTAGTGTGGCGTGCGCGAAGCTCTCAACGGAATTCGGCGTAGTGGTACTCTCAAATTCTAACAGAAAGCGCCACTTATTTTTTTTGGAACATAAAAGCAGTTATTGTAGCTTAAATATAAAAGTTAAGATATATGCTGTCGCAGACTTTTTTATAGATCTCTTTGAGGCCAACGTTTTTGTTTTACATAGTTTTCAAATATACCAAACCGTTTCGTCAGCGCACTCCGATAAAGCACATCACCAGCCCATTTTCTTCGACTTTGATTACGAAATCACGATATTTGTATTTTGATTTAGATTGAAAACTTTGATTTAGATTGAAAACTAATATTTATCACAATAAAATCTAGCCTATAGCATTACTCGATAATGTAGCTTTCTATTATTGAAAGAATTTTTCAAATCGGATAAGTAGTTTTGTAGATTACCCCCTACATACAAACTTACAAACATTACCTCTGCATAATATTAGTATAGATTCTTTTCATAAGTTTTTGTTATTTTTGTGGTGCGGGTATATTCATTGAAAAATAACTGAGTAAATCTTTCTCAAACACTCTCAGAATCAGAAAACATATTGTACAGCTGTTCACAATACAAGTGCTCCTTCTGAGACGTGACAGCATCTTCTGATGCCATAAATACGTTCCATGCGTGGGACAAGTGTGGACACTAAGAAGCGTTGCATTATATACTTTGCCCTATGTAGGCACAGTCTGTCTACCCTGATGCACAGTATATCGAGACAACAGTAGACTCTCTCTCGAGGGACAGGGCATTGCGGGAAGAGGGTGCGAGGAATGTGGGCAGAGGGGTACGTCTCGATGAAAGCCTTTGGTTAGCTGGCACTTTTTCGAACGTTTGCATATCCGCGTGGGCCGAGTAGCGAGACATCTGGCGGCCGGATCTGAGCCCTTACGGCTTGTGACGTATTCGCTTCGATTTCAATTTTGTTCTCAGAGAAGCTACTGTCTGGTATACTGTGCCTGATGTGTGCATGAGGTAGCCATGGCCGAAGCATGCGACTCCCGAACATAGTGGGCTCTGCAAAAGGACTGTCACGTTGACTGGCTGCGGGAACTACTAATACGGAACTGTAAGGCTGGCAATATACATCAGATTTTTCTATACGATAGTCGGACTCGATGGTCTGATCAGACTATCGGAAGGCACTCTTGCCATAGATTTGTTTGAACATTCAAAACATCCGATCCTACTATCGTATCGGATGTGTATTGAATGTTCAAACAAATGTTCGGCAAGAGTGGATCCGATAGTCTGATCCGATCGGATCCGACTATTGTATATAAAAAACCTGACGTGTATAATTGCCGGCCTAACTTACGAAATGGCCGTCAGATCACCGACGCCTGATAACGGTCAGGCAGGGCAGGAGGGTCTAGGAGGAAAGAACGGCTAAGTTTGTGGGTGACTGGAAGTATACTGCAACTTTACTACCATTACAGCACTAGGAATGACCTACTTTCGAGACAAAGCCCAAAACTTACTCGGGTTAATCTGCGAGCGCTGTTCGTCGAGAGCAGCCTGGCTGGTGCTCGGCGACGACGTGTAAACGGGCCCGTAAATATCCCATCGAGAGCGCATGATGTCGTTGATAACTTTCATCGCACTATCTGACCCTGTCGACGAATCGCTGTTATCCGAGCCGTTCGCCTCCCTCTTCCTGCGCTTTTCAGGCGGCATCTTGGCCAAAATGACAATTATTGCACAATCGCGATATCCACAGCTTCAATCTCGCGCGAGAAAATCACGAAAATAGAACAACAAAGAACAATGGCGTCAAAACCAACAAATGGCGCAGTTGACGAGACCAACTCTACGCAATCCGGACTGAGCGATGCTGATCATCAAAATATGACCAAAAGAGAAAGAGACACAAGCCACGCCCCGTACATGCATCCCTTTCGTCAGACATTAATATCGACGCTCTATCACCTAGTCCAAATTTTTTATACTTATTTTTTCAAGCAGTGGGCGGAAACGGAAGCAGCACTCAATGTTGCCAGAGAAACAATCAAAATAAAGATGGCAACTTTACGTTTTCGTTTGACGTTTCTCGATTTTTTGTGCGTATGACATTAGTCATATTGTGGTCATATTCATTATTTACGTTTTGCTTCCGGACTTTTATATACTTCGCGACATGGCTGATTTTCCGGAATGTCCCGCTAGTTTGAAAGCTATACAACATTATTTGAAAACGGCGGTCGAACATGACAACCGGGACCCCGTTGTTGCTTATTGGTGCAGGCTCCACGCCTTGCAGGTGGGGCTCAAGTTGACTTCTAAGAAGACCCCGGAAGAAACGAAACTTTTAATGGGTAAGGCTGGTTTTGAGGATGACACTCTTTAATAATACTTCGTGGCAACGTTGCAGTTCCAATACTCGTCCCGTCCAGCCGCCGAACTACGATTTCTCCGAGCCAGTGCAAACACTAGACATTGGCGCCCTTCCTGTCCATCATTTGAGATTAATGATTAAAAAAAACACAAAACAATTAAGCTGGGTGCCATTGTGAGGCCGATAATCATGTATGCCTCGGTGGTATTGCGCAACACAGCCAACCAGAAAACTGTGATTACCAAACTAAGCAATATCCAAAGGACGGCCTGCCTCATGACAACTGGTGCAATGTCCTCCACTCCTGGAGCAGCTCTAGATGCACTGCTGAACTTTCCGCCCCTACACATTCACTTAAAACAGGTGGTGAAAGCCAACAAGTACAGGCTGTCTGCCCGGGAGAACCAAACTGGATCTCACAAGCACTAATATCAGTTCTTGACTCAGTCATTGAAACTATAACCCTTAACATGGTATCAGACACCATGCTTCCACTCCTAAACTTTGGAAAACTCTTTACAGTGGAACTGTAAAGAGTTCCTCCATATTCCAAGCGGAGGTATACGCCATTATTGGATGTGCGGATAGCAACCTCCATAAGAACTACGCCAACCACCGTATCTATATCCACTCGGATAGCAAGGCAGCTAGTGCCATAAGGCACTAGCCTCGAATAACATTAATTCAAAGCTGCTGCAAAAATGCGTATCACTACTGAATTCACTGGGCGAAAAGAACAGGGTAATTCTAAGATGGGTTCCCGGCCATGCAGGAATCGAGGAAAATGAAAAAGCCGACGAACTTGCTAAGACGGCAGCAAAGCGAACGTTATACAGCCCCAAACTTTGCTGTGGTGTACCAAAAAGCCTTACAAACCTAATGCTCAAAAAAATATGTTTAGAATAATCCGTCAACCACTGAATCAACGCGCCAGGTTTGAATCATTCCAAAGCGCTAATTAAGGCTTACGACCGTAAGACTGCCCGTGAGGCCTTATCGCTAAATAGGAACAATCTTAGGCAAACAATCTACGCATAATAGGTTCTGCCTGCCAGCTAAATCTCTGTTTCTTTTCTTTAAAGATCTTGGTAATAATAAAAATTATCTAAAACCGCGATTTGCACATCTCAAATTCTATGGCTTCGAAGGGGGAGTAAATGGGTGGTAAGGTAAATGCTTACATGTGGCAAGACATCTGTCCTAAGCCTACCACAGCCGGTCATTAGTCCGGAATCCACTGCTCACCCCCCAGAAGTGTAAAAAATAGTATTATGAGGCGCCTGACTCCGGTCGGTGAATTCCATGGCAGCTCCGTTTGTATTTTATTTATTACAACGGAAAAACCACCGATCGGTGGTATCAGCTTTCCAGCGGTTAACAAAGGAAACCAACGCGAATTACTCGCACACCTAAACAGCAACATAAATACCAACCATCGCTTGACGCTCGAGTTTATTCAGCTCCGCTCAGGTAGCCCCATCATGAATACCAACCGACGCTTGACATTCGGCCGTTCGGGTTTATTCAGCTCCGCTCCCCCGTCCCCTTCCGTCTGGGGGGCATCAATAGTACTGCACATCATTAATGCTAAGCATATGTGAGACCTATTCTTGAGTATGGCTATCAGATCTGGAACCCTTTCTTTTGCAAAGATGTAGATATTCTGGAAAAGGTTCAGCGAAGGGCAACCAAAATGCCAGTGGGCCTGAAGAATAGGAATTAGGAAGATCGCTTGAAATTACTACACTGAAACAAAGAAGACAAAGAGGGACCTGATTGAGACATATAAAATTCTAACACATTATTACGATGTACCTGCACTGAAGAATATTTACAAATTCAACGTCAACACAAATCTTCGAGGTCACAACAAAAAACTCAACCGTACAAAATTTAAATCTAATCCTCTTAAGAACGTTCTGCCAAATAGAGTGGTGGACATGTGGAATAAACTACCATTTGAAGTGATTAGTGCAATCTCTGTCAATCAATTTAAAAACAGACTTGATTTATACCTAAAAACTTGTTAATACTGTTTACATTATATTGTTAATATTGTTTAGCTTTACAAGATCTGATCTGGACGTATCAGCAAAGCTGCCTGTCCAGAATAAATAATAATAATAATAAGCTCTTTGGCGAAACAATTTTTTTCAAACACTTGAATTTGGCGCCCCCTTAAATTTCCGCCCAGGGCAGACGTCCAGGGACGGGACCAGCTTCAGATCTTAAGGGTAGACTACCCCGGTTTGCCTCCCCCGAAGATCTTGAGCTGGTCCCGTCATGGTCCTAACAAAACCTAATAAACACGCGCCGCGAGTACCATTCGATAAGAAACTATGGTGTTAAGGGAGGACGTACTCTTTCGCATACATGTATAATTTTGGCAATTTCTGAAAAATCAAATCGTTAATGTTTTAAAATCAAACAATATCTGACTCGACACTGTTTACGTGTGACGTATATTTAAGTCATGCTCAATTAACAGGTCAATAAGCATTTGTGCCTCCCGTGTATTGCGTTGTCTTTTAAAATGACCTTTAAATATTCACAGCGCTAATGGACTGGCTCGAACAATTCAAGAAAGAACACGCCGACGATGAGGCAATTTCAAATGAAGTTGCCGCCCAAGCGCATTTGGAAAACTATGCACTGAAACTATTTCTTTATGCAGACAAACAGGACAGAGAGGCAAATTTTGGAAAGTGAGTATTCAACAATAGAACGGAAGCATTACTGCTGGTGTGCCTGTATCACAATGAATGTTACTACTGCTTATTTTCTTTTTAAAACTATTGAGGCTTTGCGAGGAGTAAATCCTTAGTAAATTCAGTTTTAGTTGATAGCCAGTAGCCATATTCAAGTAATAAATTAACATATCGTCGGCACAGAATTTATAATAAGGACTAGAGGGGCAGCGTCTATATTATTATTATTATTGTTGTTATTTATTCTGGACAGTCAGCTGATACGTTCAGATCAGATCTTGTAAAGCTAGTCATAAACAGCATTCGCACGTTGTTTGGTACAAATTGAATTTGTTTTTTAATTGATTGACAGAGCTTCCACTAATCACTTCAAACGGTAGTTTATTCCACGTATCCACTACTCTATTTTGCAGAAGTTTTTAAGAGGATTAGATTTAAATTTTGCACAGTAGTTTTTTGCTGTGACCTCCATGTTTTGTGTTGACGTCGAATTCGGACATATTCTTTAAGCCCAGGTACATTGTGATTATTTTGAGAATTTATGTCTCAATCAAGTTCCCTCTTTGTCTTCTTTGTTTGAGAGTAGTCAGTCCAAGTAATTCCAAAGTGATCTTCGTAATTCCTATTCTTCAAACCCACTGGCATTTTGGTTGCCCTTTTGCTGCACCTTTTCCAGGACATCTACATCTTTGCGTAAGTCTGAGCGTGAGTCTGATCATGGTCTGAGCGTGAGTCTGACATCTACCAGAGCTGATAGCCATACTCAAGAATAAGTCTCACATATGCCCCAAAAGTTCTTTATAAACACCTATATTTACAGATGTTAGAAAACTTTTGTTATCAGATAGAGAGTAGAGTTGTCTCTTTTAACAATTGCAACTATTAGTACCGGCCTATAGAGTCCCGAGGGTCAAACAAATACCTAATATTTATTTTGTTGTTTTAAATTGTACGTAGGTACATATGTCCACAATTTTTAAAAAAAGATCCCTTCCTGTAGCTATCAAGCAACTTTGGTTTATGAGACATAGTAAAATATACGATTTTATAAATAAATTTTTACCAAATATTTACGTAAATTATGTCGGTTATGCTTATTTTCAGCTCAGTGATATCGGAAACAACACTAAAATATATGTTGGGAGTGTAGGAGTAGTAAAAACGCTATTCATGGCAGTAGTATTTATTATAGTACTAGCATCTGCCCGCGGCTACATCCGCGTTAAAGAGAATTTTCGCCAGTGCTGTGATATTTTCCCTCAGAATCCTAAAAAGTACCCTATGCCTTTGTGCTAATCCAAGATATAGTTTATCTAAACTGGATGACCTCCACAGATTGTGGAGATATATCGCCCAACTTGGAAAAAGGATTCAAGCTCAAAAATCACATTGATTAACAATTAAAAGTTCTTCGTTATTGCAAATATTGTCAAATATTATTGTAAGTTTAATATTTAACTAAAAGTAAAAGTTCTTTTAACCCGTTCTTTTGAGACGGCGGTCTGTACTTAGTCATTTTCTTTTCCTACTATGCTACTATGGTGTCTACAACTTTGTTACTATGTTACTCAAACATATCATACCCTCCCCTCACCTGATTTATAAGAAGAAATTTAACTGTATTCATCTCAGAATATTATGAATTGGACTCGGTCGCTTTTTCCAACATATCCACAATATCGTTAATCTATAATACACAATATTGAGTTTTTATTTTTACTGGTGTAAAATCACTCTCCGGATCGTTCTGTTTATGTCTTGAGGGCTCAAATTGCTTAGTTTTCTTGTGATTGTCATTGCAGTGGTTTCTCGTATGCTTCAGTTGATGATTTTATCCAGTGTTACCTCTTATGATAAATACTAATTCCTCGCAAATGACTTTACTATTTGACAATTTAATCATTAGTACAGGAAACCCTTTTTTTTATTCTGTTAAATTTAGACAACTAAAAAAACATCTTGGATTGAAGTTATTCAGTTTTTTGTCCTGAAAAGTTTGCTCGTTAGCATGTACGAAGTCTCACATATAAAGCGACGATACGTTTCATAGAGCATAAACATACATCAGGAAATTTGCTCTTTTCAAAATTTCAACCATTATGTGTATTAGCTCGTCTATCTAGACGTGTTCAACTTTCATTTTAATTTACAGAAACGTGGTAAAGGCTTTCTACACCAGCGGCATGATCTACGACGTCATGGCTACGTTCGGCGATCTAACGGAAGAAGTGATCCAGAATCGAAAATACGCAAAATGGAAAGCGGCGTATATTCACAACTGTCTGAAGAACGGAGAGACGCCCGTGCCCGGGCCGATGCCGGATGAAAACGAAGAAAACGCGGAGGACGGCTCCGAAACTTCCGGCGGAGCCGCCGCCGATCCGACGCCTCCGAACGACCCCTCCCCCTCCCCCTCCCCCTCCGTGCCCAGCAATTTGGGCTCTTTGGCGCCCGAGCAAGTGGTCAAGCTACTTCCGTCCGTCCCGATCACGCCCGACCCCAATCCGGGCGGCTTCCGGCCGTACGTCCCGCCCGCGCAGCCCGAGCGGCCGGATCTCGCCGCCGATTTCTCCCCGGCTTCCGATTCCACTCCGGCGTCGCTCACCGCCGACCAGATCGCTAAAGCGCAGAAATACTGCAAATGGGCCGCCAGCGCTTTGACTTACGACGACGTAAAAACCGCAATTACTAATTTGAAAAATGCTGTCGTTCTTTTGCAAACCGGAAACGACCCCGGAGTTCAATAGAATTCTTTAGTTACTAACACGCCTCACTTTTCTTACAGCGCAACACGCCTTCTATAGTGTCTTCGAATCTACTTATTTTTATATTTGAAAGATTACAAGAAAGAACGATCAAAGTCAATTTTTAAATATTTTCGGTAATTCCATTTTAAAAATTATAAACTAAAAATAGGATATTTTAAGCAAAGTGTGTTAGAGTGAGAACAAAATATAGTTTGTCTCTAAACCATATTTGAATTTCTAAAAAAAAAACGTTTTATTTAAATTTACACAACGTAAAAAATAATCTCATCGTAAAATAAATTGATTTAGATCATTCTTCCCCTTAACCCTTCATTTAATTCTGTAAATATGTATAGTTTGAACGTGATATAATGCTTTTATATTTTTGCAACGCATTAATAAAACCATAATTTTATTGTGTAAAATGGTTTATTTACAATGAAATATTTAAATAAACTAACTATCCTTACAAATGATACAGTGTATTGCTTTGAGATACGAGGAGAAACAAAAAAATATAAAAATATAAGTTCAAAGAAATGTCAAATAGGTCATCTATATAGATTGGTCTTAGCATTAATTATATAGGTATATATAATCCTGCATATTATTGGCTCCTTACCTATAAAGTTTCTGTTTTATAAAGGAAATTTAAGGCCAAAATCTTTGTATGAAAAGTATATATTTAATTAATAGAAATTTTGACCCCTATTATCTAGGCAGTTTTGTCATTGAACCAATGAATGCTTTGAAGGCGTTTTTCACCGACTCTTCAAAGTTGTTTTTTTCTCTTGTTATCTATATAAGTTATCTAAATTCTGAAAAAACTATTGGAGCAAAGTCTGGCAAGTGTGGTAGGTGTCCAAGAGTCTCCAGCCGCAACTACAAATGTTTACAGTGAAATCTGTGATTGTACGTTGTCATGCAGAAGTATTGGCGATGAGCGATTGACTAGGCTTGGTTATTTAATCACGTGCTTCTCCGTCATTGTTTGCAGTTTTTAACAGTACACATTTACGGTAACTGAATAGCCAGACTGCAAGAAGCTGTAATAGAAAACACCGGCACAGGATCTCATGTTTGAAAATAATGCAAATTTTCAACTTTACCATGGTTGACAAATGAGAATATTTGAGCAAAAACAAACGACGGAAAGACAAATAAACAGCTGATTCTTAAAAAAGAATAACATGACCTTGAATTAAAATTTATTTGAATTTGCAATTCCAACTAAAACCAAGTTGTCCAAGTTCAAAGTGGCCAGTATGAAAAAACAACAGTTACTTAGGTAAGGACCCAATTACCTATGAAATCAATGTTATTACGTTACAGTTAAGGCATTTAGGAATACATATTGTTAAACATTCCGATTATTAAACGATGAGTTTGAGATGCATTATCGAGAAAATGGTGAATGTATCGATTTGGACTACATTAGGTTTTGGTATAACGATAAGTGAATCAAACGCTAACTCGTAAACGTGCGAAAGATCGATAAAATCTAGAGCTAACACTGAAATCTATTTTTATGTAAATAACTTGAAAATAATTGAATGGGGAGGCTTAATGGTAAAAAATAAATAATGACAGTGTTAGATATAGATCAGTCCAAAATTGCAATGCGATGCATTGAATTAAATTAAGCTTAATCGTCACTAAATTCGATTTAATCCTGTTTTACGGTGTTTCCGTTCGTTGTAGCGGATGCAGTTTCGAATTCCCGCCTATGGATTTGGTACCTACGGAAAAAAAATATTTTTTATTCTAGCAACTTTTTTTTGTCTCATCGGTAATCGGATATAAAGTGGATAATATAAATCAGAGGTACGGAATTTTCGTTTCTATGAAATATATGCGAATTTATGCTAAAATTTGAAAAGATTGCGTAAAAACCGCATATCAAAAAAGCTTCAATAAACTTTCTCTGCACAAGAGATTAAATACAACAAATAAAAGACACTTATTTCATATTGGACACTTATTTTGGTCATTTGTAGCTGCAAGTGACCATCTTAAATTAAAATACATTACTCGAAAGCTTCTCGAAATTCTTTTCTTCAGAGCACTTCTTCAAAGCACTTCATTTCCATTAATGTGTATACCTACTCATTTTAATCGCCTAATGCTTCAATCAATAAACAGGATTGAAGACGCCATTGTCAAGGACATATTCTGGAGTACATACTTAATTCCCCTGTCAACCTTTTCTAAAGCAGCGTAAAGGCCGCCACACACGTAACGATATAATTGCACAAGTTTAGACTTGAGCAAGTATTTCGTTAGGTGTGTGGGAAGATTATTGCGCAAATTTCTGGAATTGCACAAGTTTAAAAAATATTCAAATTTCGCTTCCGAACTTGCGCGATTGTCAGACTTGCGCAAGTGTACTTGAAAGTGTGTGGCATGCCGCGTTCGAAGTGTCCAGTGGTATCTTAGCCGCCTCCTTGTACGCACGTCCTGCTGTTGGTATCGCGCCAAAATGACGACTGAGAGACTTGGAGTTCGAGAGAATTTGGAGGACTTTATAAGTATTTACAGAAGTGAGCCATGTATTTGGCAAATCAAAGCAAAAGACTACCACAATAGGGTTAAAAAACATGCTGCTTATGGTAAATTAATCGAACAATTAAAAAAAATAGAACCAAGTGCCAACCGTGATTTAGTTGTTAAAAAAACAATGGCTTACGTACGAATTACCGAAAAGAAAATAAAAAGGTAGAAGAGTCTAAACGATCTGGAGCAGGCACCAATGATGTCTACGAACCCACTTTATGCCAGATATATTATGCCACACAATTATGCCAGTCTTTAGGTACAGATTTCAATTCATTTAATATATTGATGTGGGAATAATGCTCTCTATTCCTTAACCAGTCTTTATAGCATACAGTTCTGTTTCTTCGACGTTTTTTAACTTTTCTTGTAGCAAAATTAAAACCAACAATTGCCAAAGCGTCATCCATTGCGCACAACAAGCCCAGTCTAGTCGCAACACAGAAATGAAATTGAATGAAATTGTACAAACAAACTTGAGCCGTGTGTGGTCCATATGGACGTCATGCAAACTTGCACAAGTCTAAACTTGTGCAATTATATCGTTACATGTGTGGCGGCTATTACAGAGTATTGGAATCCAACTAACTATAAAACTATAACATTGTTATAACTATTTTTATAACAGCGTAGATGCAAAATGCTACTTTAGTAAATATAATCCAGTCGTTGTGGACAGAAGAACGACTGAAACTGTCAAAAGTTTAAAGTAACAATGTTAGCTTTTAATTAAAATTAAATATAAATTTTAAGTCTATAGAATAATTGTTTTATTTCATAAACAGGTAAGTTTTTAATTACTGACGTCCTTGAAGCGACTGAATCAGTATGGGCAAAAATAAGCAACTTTTGATTAAAAAAATCTGAGAATACACAAAAAAAATGTTTTGAAAAATAGCGTAATAAAGGTGATCGCGTTGGGGCATCTAGCGGTAGGTACAATATCAACAGTTCTTTATTTGCTCGTACTGATTCACCCACTTCAAGCATGTCACTAATTAAAAACTCATCCCGTATGTAGTACATTGCAAATTTTAGCGAAATTTCGATAGTTCATTTTTTTTTTGTTGCGAAATAAGTACCTGTTTTTGCGAAAATTCCGTACTTAAAATGCCTCATCCAACTAGCCTTCCCAGCGCTGCCACTATGTTGTATACCTACACAGTTTTGACAAAATCGGTGTAGGTACCACGTAGGTACTCAATGGCCGTCGTTAGCATTGATTTTATAGTGTTAAAATCAATGGTCGTTAGGTACAAAAATAGTAGTTGGTAGTATTCTTTCCTTTCTTACCATACGACAAGTCTCCCACTCAGCATGAAGAAGAAGACGAGCGCTGGCGCTGATCGATCGAAGGGATCGCCAACCATGCAGTGAGAATACACCGCGAGGATCATCAGCATCAATAATCCGATGTTTGCTGTGTTTTTCACTTTATCTGAAAATTAAATCGGGTTTTTAATTGTTTGGCGGCTGTGGCCGATTGCCAGGGATTGTTTGTTTAAATGTTACATTCGGGGGGCCGTAAAATCAACCGCGTAACGGCGCGTAAATTGATTTTATTAGACGGAAACACTTATTCAATCGGGAAAACGTCGAAATGGAGCAGTTCATCAATACCCACTAACTTATTAAACTAAAACGGTCCGATTTTTCGGCGAGTTTTTGACGTTAAGTTTATGAAACTTTAACCGAATTAGCAATAATTATTCTAATTTTGTTTCGGACCTTACAGCCCTCATCATTCAACCCCACTGTAAATAGACCATCTCCTCTCCCTTAAATTCCCAGAAGTCCTTAAAATCCTCTGTAAATGTATCTCCCTTAACCAAATTTATTCCCTTTAGTAATGACACATAGCCTCCATGACACATAGCCTCCTAATTCACTTTGTCCCAACAATGATTTTAAATGTAATTTTGCGATTTGTTTTTTTTTATTACGAAATTTTAGGGCAATTTAGTTTTATGAGCATTTCTAAAGCTTTAACATAATTTATTATAATATTAGAGCCCTGTCCACTCTAGAACGGGATAGTCCCAGTTAGGTGACAGAATCAAATAAGCATAAATTTAAGGTTTTGCTATTCAGTTCCTATTATTTTTGAAAGCAAAATCAATGTTTTTATAGTAATTAATTCTTAAATAAATAAAAATGGTCATTGTATCCATGCAATTTATAATATGACGCACTAGTTTCTACTGTTTCCCTAGTTATGTTTTGTGTCTGTTTCAGTGCTGTCCCACTAACAACCTAGATCCCCATAGAAAACGAAGTAACCACCTGGCACAAATCACCCTCATTGAGTGGATAGCAAAAAAAAGGAGGTTTTTTAAAACCAGCATCCATACTCACGACTGGGGATAAGAACCAACGCAAGCCCGAACAGTATCTCCAAACCGCCGACTCCTCGCCGATACCACTTCGATGGCACCTTAAAATCCATGGCGTCAGCAAAAGGGAACACTTTCGCATATTTCACGTACTCTTTTCTCTGAAACGGAGAAATGCAATACGCTTTTAGACGGGCGACCTTTCGATTAAGTCAGCTGGACTATGCGCGGCCGTGTTTAAAAATAATAAATGTCGTTAACCGAGCGATCCGCAAGCATGAGCCTTGAATTAGATGCGTACAAAAATAAAGAAAACCCACATGAAAACGTGGGAATGACGGTCAAATCAAAAATAGATTATTACGATTTCGCACCTATAAAAGTGTAGCAATAATATTATATTTTCTTTCGTGACATGTAACTATGCAAGAAAAAATGGAGCAAATGTCGCAATGATTCATGCTTCATGTATAAAATCCTTGCATGTATTATTAACAACTTTCGTATGGTTGAAGCCGCGACCTAGGGCCGATACCAGTATGTTAGGCCACCAGCCAAAATCAAAAATAACTCCACCACAATCGTTTATTTTGCAATCAGACGAGAAAAGTGCGTACCAAATCCTTATGCAGCTCTTTAGAAATAGAAGGTGATATCTTAGTCGTCCCCACGAATATAAAAAACACGCCGAGCAGAACGGATAAACTCTTCAACACAATAGAACCCATTTTGCACGAAAAAAATAACACAAACGATTGCTTTCGTTAATATCACGCTGATCACTGCACAATTCACACAGTTTGTAACGCACTAGCAATATTTGCTTAATATTCTATCCATTTTATTTTATTTTAATACAATGCAATACAAATACAGTCGTCGCAATGCGCGCGCTTTGCGTCGGCGCCAAAAAATCGTTATCAAGACGGCGCTCCAAGTCGCCATTAAAAATAACAGATGGCGCTGTGCGCCATTCCCACCACAGATTCCCACACTCTGGCAACACCATTGGTCGATCTGTCAAATTAAAAGTAGAACTACATTTTGAGGCTATATTTGTACATAAAAACTAAGAAATGGATGTTCCGGAAAGGCCAGACCCGCAAGACTGCTGCAACTCAGGCTGTACTCCGTGCATCAACGATATATACGAAGAAAACATGAGCAAATACCTCGAAGGAAAAATCCCCAATAAGCCCATTTCGCCAAACATCCTTTCAACGATCAAATACACCGATTTCGAGGTCGTTTTAATAGAAAATATCTCCGAAGCTCATATATTAATCACTTTTGCTGTTTTAAATCCTGTTGAACATGTTTCTCTGTTCTTTTCCCCCGGCCAGCACTTGATACTCCGAGGCAGCGATGCAGGAAATACATTCACAAGAGCGTATACCCCATTATTTTTAAACAAGGCAATAACAATAAATATATCGAAACGCGATTATATAAAATCGAAACTGGATCAGTCGCCATATTTCCAAATTGTAGCAAAATTATACGACAAAGGTAGAATGTCAAGAATATTAACAGGCTTAACAATTGGTTCGATTACTTCATGGAGAGGACCTTACGGTTCTATAAATTACAAGCCAAACAGTTCGAAATATTTATTCATGCTCGGTCAAGGAACGGGTGTAACACCACTTCTATCGATCGCGACATCAATTATCGAGAATGAAAGTGACGAAACGAACATTATATTTTTCTGCTGTTTTAAAAATGTTAAAGAAATTATATTGAGGGACGTCTTTTACGAAATGAGGATGTATTGGAATTTTCAATACAAGATTTTTCTTTCGGAGGGAGGACCTAATGGTAATTTAGCTTTAAAATATTCCGAACCGGTAATAAACAGGAAATTAAATAGTAAGGATATTTTTGATGTCATTTTGAAAAATGGTGATGATTTCACGGTATATTTATGCGGATCTGAGAATTTTATGAATTGTTATAAAACAGTGTTGAAAAAAAATAATATTGTTTTGTTTTAATTATTTTATAAATAAAACAGGAAATTAAATAATAACGATATTTTTTATGTCATTTTAAAAGATGGTGATGATTTCGCAATACTTTTGTGCGGTTCTGAGAATTTTATGGATTGTTATAAAACGGTGTTGAAAAAAATTTATATAGTTTTGTTTTAATTATTTATAAAAATATAACAGGAAATTAAATATTAACGACATCATTGATGTCATTTTAGAAGATGGTGATGATTTCACGATATTTTTATGCGGATCTGGGAATTTTATGGATTGTTATAGAATGGTGCAGAAAAAAAATAAAATTGTTTCGTTTTAATTATTTATAAAATGAGGAGTATTTTTTAAAAAATAAAACCGATTTTTATGAGACCGGAAAAAATTTTTTTTTTTTTTGGCGGCAATTCGCAAGGGTCAAGATCCTGTAGCAGCTTTTCCCGCCATTCGCACTCAATGCAATATTAAAATGCACTTCCCAAATTCATTATTTATGCATGTTTTCTAATTTAATTCAATGCGTAAAATATCCTTGATTTTTAAAGGTATTTTTACCGATTGGTTTTCGTCGTAAAACGACTGTTTTAGAGTGAAATAAAATAAAGCGCGCGGTTGTTGACTCGGCTGGAGCGATTCTTTTGAATTTCCTGCGTAGCGTCCTCTGTAGCGACGCTAGTCAAGCATCGCCAGCCGCCATTCACAGGCAGAACCGCGTCTCGGTAAACAACCTGAGGTAAGCGCTTTCGTTGTCTCGTTTCATTTTCTGCAAAATTTTGCTGGTTTTCGCAGTATTTCTATAAAATAATAGCGTATGTGCGGCAATTATTAAAAATAGTCGAGTGAGCGGCCGTGATTCGTGCGTTTTGCTAGAAAATCGAGAACCTCTTCGCGGCGCGTCTATCGCCGCCGGTCGATTTATTGTAATTTACATAGTTTCGCTTATTGTAAACTGATGTAATTTCGTTATTCGGTTGTTTTCAGTGTTAATTTCTGGGGGTTTTACAGCGTTGTGGATCGTTTTTGGCTTGATCTTGACATTGTAACGGCTTTTGGTCGGCGGCGTCAAGCCGCCCGCCATACTTCAATGCCAGGGGCACGCTTTCGGGAAAATAATTAAATACGCGTAAATACCCCATTCTGACGCTTTCAAAATGTAGATCGACCAATGTTTCCTTGGGGAAAAATAGTTTATGTGGCGGTTCGCGCGGAGTAACGCCTGAATAAATTCGCGAAAAAAAATTCGTGTAATGTCGGCGGGGCGGTCGTTTACCCAGAGCTTGGCATCGACGCTTGTTATTTTAATCGAAGAGTGACTCACTGCTTTTGTTCTGTGAATTTTTGCGATAATACGTTTATTTTATTTTTTTGCAGTTTTACAAGTTCCTCAATAGTTTAAATAAAGATGTCCGATGATGGCCAAGCTGTTGTGGAGAAGAAGGGACGCGGAAGGCCCAAGGCCAATGGCGCCACAAAGGTACGTTTTTTTTTCCCGCGGTTTTTTCTAAAAAATATTTTATTGGAATTTATGGGTATAGCATCAGCACCTTTTTGCATTTATCAAAGAAAGGTACTACTATACTAGATTCGATCATTTTATTGATTAATCTGATAGGAAATATCCCCGGAAACACGCAAAATTTAGACATATTTTCAAACATACCATCTGAGGAAAAATATTTTTGTTAGTTTTGACGATCTGCATATACAACGGTGTTTATGAATCGTTTTAAAAAAACCTAACAGACCGAAATTTAGGTGTTAGTCACATTTTTAAATGCCTACTATATCTTGCTTATTTATTGAGGTTGAATAAAGATTAACATTTCGGAATCAGCATGGCGAATTTAGTCTGGTGATGTTAAGGCTGGGAAGACACGTCAGTTTTTTTTATGGGCTAGTCGAATCCGATAGTCTGATCGAACTATCGGAAGGCACTCTTGCCATACATTTGTTTAGACATTTAATACACGTCCGATCCGACAGTTGGATTGGATGTATATTAAATGTTCAAACGAGTGTATGGTAAGAGCGCCTTCCGATAGTGTGATCGGACTATCGGATCCGACTATCGTAGAGAAAAATCGACCTCGTATCGCCGGCCTTAAACATGAACAATGTGGAAAGGTATCCGGTATCTTACTAGAATAATACCAAAAATATGTTTATTTTATTAGGAAGTCAAGGAGGTGAAAGGCGATGCTAAGAAACGCGGAAGGCCCGCGGCGGCAGCCAAACCGGCCAAGGATTCGGCCAAATCCTCCGATGATGAGCAGCCCGCGGCCAAGCGAGGCCGAGGACGCCCCAAGGGGACCAAGAAGAAGGGCGGAAAAGCTAAGGTTAGTTTTGTTTTCGTTGCAAACGACACGGTGGTTAGGTAGCCTGATCTTACCCTGGAACCTTACATTGTAAGGTTTCAGGTTCGATTCCCGGCTGGGTCATCATTTTCTGTCAGGATAAAATTAACTGATTTGCATTTCAATTCTGTCGATCGAAACAGTAACAAGACGCACACTTCCACACATATGCATACGGGCTGTGCCAGATTTTTCCGTCCCTCGTCCGAATGCATGCATGCTTAATCACACGTATTGCATTTACCGAACGCCGATGCACTGAAATCAAAAAGAGATAGAAATTCTTTAAAGGATTAGGATTTTTATCCCTTTTTGGTTTCAGCGCATCGGTTTTCAATAAATGCGGTACGTGCGATCCGAGCATGCGGGTTAGGAACCGAAAAATTTGTCACGGCCTATACATATAAACACCTCATAGTGGTTAGTTGTAAAAAAATGTACAAAACACTTCATAGTGGTTAATTGTAAAAAAATGTACAAAACACTTCATAGTGGTTAGTTGTAAAAAAATGTACAAAACACTTCAGAGTGGCTGTGGTTAGTTGTAAAAAAAATTACAAAACTTCATAGTGGTTAGTTGTAAAAAATGTACAAAACACTTCATAGTGGTTAGTTGTAAAAAAGTACAAAACACTTCATAGTGGTTAGTTGTAAAAGATTGTCCCGTATAATAATAAATCCGCCCATTGTGAAATTCCACAATAAAGAGTAGAAACAAACAAACAAATCGATGTCATAAACCACGGTGTAGTCGGCACAATAAAGACTTTTAGGCCGGCAATACTTTTCCGATAGTCTGATCGGACTATCGGAAGGCACTATTTGTTTGAACATTCAATATGCGTCCGATCAGACTATCGGATAGGACATGTATTGAATGTTCAAACAAATGTATCGCAAGAGTGACTTCTGATAGTCTGATCAGACTATTGGATCCGACTATCGTATAGAAAAAATTGGACGGTGTGAGTTGTGCAAACCGCATTACATTTGAATAATCTTTAAACGATTGCCGTTGTGCTCTCGGAATGTTGCAGGAGAGATTATTGATTTATGTCTCGCTCAGCTTTTTAAAAATGTTTTAATGTCCGTTTTCAGAAAGCTACAACCGGAGGCGGAGAAGGGCGGGGCCGCGGCAGACCGCGCAAGGACACTCCATCCAAAGCAGCTTCCACCGAAGAAGAACAGGAAGAAGACGAGGAGGAAGAAGAAGAAGCCTCCGACGAATAGACGCATCGGCCCAGCGAAGCTCCCCAATCCTCCACTTTCATTACGCTCACTTTTTATTGTAAACAAAAAAAAAACTAAAATCACCGTAGATAAATCTAAGACAGTAAAATTTCCCTCGGTTGCCTCCATTTTTGTAATGTACAAAACTATGTTTCGATTCGACTCGGGCGTCGATCCGCCCCCCGGATGTAAAAATATTTTTAGGAAAAAAAACGAAAAAAGATTTCGAGAAAAATGCAGTATTAAGTTTTAATCGAACGGAAAGTACACTTTCGGCTAGTTTGTTTCGGTTTCGCTTTGGCTTGTACATAACGTTTTTGAAAATTTTATTTTTTTATTTTTTCCGCATTATCAAAAAAATGCATGAAGTAATTTTTAAGCTCAGTAGCCGTTTTGTAGTGAAACGAATAAAAATAGTTAAGTCCAATTTTGACACTTTTCTTACGGGATATTTTATTTTTAGAAATACAAACAACACTGTTTAAGAGCGCGATGAATGCTCGACACTAGATCTGATTGCGTTTTTTTTCGATTCTATATGCATTTATCGTTTACGGATGTACAATGTCTGAATACGCATCACCCGACGTGTTCTTTCTTACTGGCGTATCACACATGCTCGGACCATTTTTTCATAATTATGATTATGTATGTTTTTTAATATAATTAACCTACGTAGATTGGAGTGTGTGCCATCTGTCGAGACAAACGCAGTAATTTTATAATGTTTTATTTTACGATGACACGATACGGAAACAAGGCAATAGAATTGTACAAATATTACTTTGTAATTTGTGTTCTGGTTTATTTTAGTCTTATACTTTCTCGTCATGTGTGTATGTGCGCGTGGTTGTAATTTTTAGAATAAAAATAAAGATGAAGCCACTTTCTGAATTGTTTCTATATCCTTAACCCATCGGATGCCAATAGTTCCTATAGGCATTTTGCATCTTGAGATCCGCACGTAACCATTTCGGCCGGCCTCTATAGATAATACAGTAGAACTTCAATTATTCAAACTGCTGATTATCCAAAATTAGGACGAAAAGGGAAGAGACAAGAGGTGAGGATGATGTGCCACTTGAGGTATTAAAGGACATGGTTTTCAAAATTCCTGGATGTTTAGAAGTTAGCGCTAAAGATATAGGAGAGTGGATGGTATGTTATTCGTCAGACCCTGGGTTTCAAATCCTAAATGACGATGAACTTATTGAAAGTGTTGAGGAAGATTACTGTTCGACTATCAGCTAGTGGAGCATTTGGAGTATATATATATATAAATATATAATATACACGACACAAGATTATTTACTAGTTAACAAGATGGAATTCATGAAAAAACGATATTGTTAGTATTTACAAAATTGACCAAAAATTTGCGGTGCAGATTTTTGCTCGCGAAGGCTGGCTTTCGACCTGTTCGACAACAGATATAGAAATATATGCAGTATACCCGAATTCTACATTGATTTTTTAATGCCGCTCACTGTATTTCATCACATTGATTCCGAATCTAAAAAAACTTTACTCATATTTTTAGTTTAGCAAACTACCATATTACATATCAAATCAAAAGATTTAAAAAAACTAACAACATACTGCCAAATAGATGTTCATAAAGCTTTTTTAATAAAAATTAACAACCTACTGCCTTATAGGTGTTTGATGCGTCTTCAAATGATCTTGATCTTGCTTATTTAAATACATAGAGCAAATATTTTTAAAGATTCCGAATCATGTGATGAATATAGTGGGGTGGCAATGAAACCTTCAATCATTGATTATACAGTTGTATAACCAATGATGTCAATGCTTTAACGTAGACAAGTTTGCTGAACTGCAATAATACCAATTTATACTGGATATTAGGTACAAGATCCATAATGAGATAAATGTTCTAAAGTGCATTGAAAAATGGTTGTCGAAATAATTTCTTTTTTAAATATACACCTATCTTGCAAATTTATAAATATTGGATAGAGGAAATGTAGTTTTTTCTCCTTATCCAATAAGATATGGAGGCAGGAGCCAATCCATTCACCACCTGGGCAGTTGACTGGTCGTCTTTTCTGACCAGCTTAATAATATTTTAAGAGAATCAGGCTCCTATCCAGTCCTACAAAGTCTTAATAATTAATCTTATGCATTCAATATAGTTTTACATTTTTGCAAATATACATTTTTGCAAATTATTGTATTATACCATTGAGTGTAATGTATATTCAGTTATTATACGTTGGCAGACTTAGCATTTTACACAAATTTTGAATAAAAGAAATTAGTTTCGTGTAATAAGTTTACGTGCATATTCGAAGTTTCGCGCCACACAAAATGGCGGCGCGAAACTGCGGTACCGCCGTCTCGCTCGCTCTTAGAGACCAGTTTCTAGTGCCGGGCTTTGGCCTGGAATTGCCGTATAGTAATAAATACGGCATTTATGATAACAAATTATTCGTGTTCATTAGCATTATTTTTTTGAGAGTGACATTAATCCTTTATCTGACAGGCAGGTACATATTTTTTCTTACGAGCTGAACAGGCTACCAGTATATGTAAAGGCGGAACATTGTGGAAAAATTGCACTAGACATGTAAAAAGTACCTAATCCAGAAAAAATAGGGGCGCTATTTCGCCAAGTGTTGCTAACATCTTTGGAGCGAGCGACAGGAACGAATCCGATGTGGTTCAAGCCTAACGTGAATTTTAAAAATAACTTCATAATCAGTTGATAGGCATTCCTACACTTGGTTTAGTCAGATATAGCGATGCTATAAACTTTTAAATAATAACCAGTTTCAAGTTATGTAATGTAAGTAGGTACTCAGCAGAAATATACACACGATAAACTTTATCGCAACCACATTTATCTCCTGTGAATTGTATCAAATATATATTTAAGGAAAATTAAGTGTAAACATATGTAATAGAAATAATAATATTACAACAATTCACAACTAACACAGCTATCGTTAGAAAACAGTAAGAAAATAAAAATTATCAAAAAGGTCAGATTGATTGTTCCCATAAGGAAAGGAAAGTGATAATATACATAGTCATACAGTCGTACCATTTAAAATACTCATTTTTATAGAATGCACAATATAAATAAAATGAACGAGTGCATATTTATAAATAGTCATACCTATGTCATCGATGGGAATCCTATATCGATGACCTATGTTAATTAAACTAAACAAAAGATAGCAAAAAATGAGAATATAAATAGTCACGTAAACTGTGACAGGTCTGTACTCGCAAATTCCCTAATGCATTGTTTTTCGAACTTTTATAGATAGCGACCCCCTTTTTGATAAAATAAATAAACTCTCACGCGACCCCCCTTAGACAGTTACTTAGTTTTCTCGACGCCCTTAGTCTCCTTCAAAGCTGAAACTGTAAGCGTTCAATAATTATTCTTTGTAAAAACCAAGGCGAAAACCTCATTAATTTTAACTGTTTTTCACATTCGAAGCTATACTTACCTGTTTCCATCTTAGATCAACATAAAGTTTTGTAAAAGAAATAGTAAAAAACACATAATAAATACGTTTCTCTTCCGAAGCTGTAATATAATACATTTTCATGGTATAAGATTCGTCAAAATTTGACTTACTTACATAATAGAGGCAGATACAGTGCACAAATTTCTAGCTCTATTTAGCTTTTCAAAAAAGAGCTATTAAATTATTAGCTCTTTTTTGAAAACGAAATATCCTTGGAGAATGTGTGGTCATTCCCCAGAACACGAGGCCATAACCCAACAGGGAATGAAAATAACCAAAGTAGACAGACTTTCGGCTTGAAATCCATATAACAATAAAAAAATAATAATGGCGTATGTGACATTGTTCAATTTTACAGTTGCACAATCTATAATATGAGTTGGCCTTAATAACATTGTAAATATACAGTGGGTTCAGGATGGTCAGGCATTTTTTTGGGGGTGAAGGGGATTCCTTACATCAAACGATAAAACGAACAATACTTTATGTGTTCGTGTGTTTTTTTACATCAGGAGATTTTTGTGCAATTTTTGTCTAATTTTAATGTAATTCTTAGGAAAGGTTTTATTTATAAAAATGTTCGTCCCGTAAAAAATGAATTTTGCCCATTTAGAGAAAATAGTTCTGAATTATTGCCTTACTGAGGTGTCCATCGAAAAAATCTGTGAAGCAGGTACATATATCGTATGCAGCGGCTTGAGACCTGACAGGTATCGTAAGCAGATACAATGCTGTGCTTACGATATCAGCTTACGATCAATGATTCGACCGATCTTCTTTCAGGACGTGCCCTAAACATTTTATAGTTGTTCTCCGTGCCATGCCAATTTTCCGTTGCACGTAATTGGTCCTAGGTACATTGCAAACCACATGGCGCTTATATTCAAAACTGACGCCGGTCCCTGGCACACTTCCTTTTTTTTAATTTCTTCCACAATATCGGCAATGCATTAGTCAACTGCCTTGCTAGGATATGGTTTATAATTTACCTATGCCCCATTAAGTGCAACGGGGAATTGGCATGGCACAGAGAACAACTATAAAATGTGTTGAAGATCGGTTGAGTCATTGATTATATAGCTTATTAGATTGATCAATGTCGTACTACAATTCGACAACTTGATTTTTACTACGAAGCGCAACGTATATATGGCACTCGTAGTTAAAAATGATTAAACTACTATTACTAGCATCAATATGGCGACTAGTATAACAGTATGGTGGCACACTGTAGATAACGCTTTAAACACGACTATACGGTATAAAATTATAATATGGTAACAAACTAGTTATTAAATCATATCTCTTTTATACTATTTTATATTATTTACATAAGGACGTCAATTTTTAATTTGGTATACAGGTTTCAATACGTAAAAAATACGTACATTCGTTTAAATAGACTAACAGATGGCATGCTATCTCTCCGTATTATCATTGATTATAATGTTATTATTTCTGTGATGTAATCGCCTGTATATAAAAATGCGATAGAAGGCACTAATAATTGAATGCCATCGTTATTATTGCTATCGTTGGTTAAATTATTGGGGTTGTATAATCAATCGGTCCAATTCATTATCAATGTTATTATAGATGGCCAAATAAATTGCTATTAGTTTGACCGCCTATGCTATCAGCGCCACCTACACTTCTGCCTGCTGCAGATAGTAGTATTTCATTACACTTCGTTGAAAGCCGAATGAAGACCCGGGTGAATCAAGGCTGTCCCTTTTCCGCAATCACCCGCTTTGTGTGTAGTTGGACATCTCGCGAGAAGCATTATAATTTAATATTTTCTCGGCATGAGAGAAGGAGCTAAAGCATCTGAGCGAATTCACTCTGATGTATAAAAAGTACGGCAAATACTCGTATTTCGGCATTTTAAGTTATTAATTTCTTCCTTATTTTCATTATTATGTTTATTACGTAACTGTACTCATTTATTATGACCACAACTTTACTAAAATCACACTTGTTCCACTCGTATATAGATTTGCCTACAAAAACATTTAGGGCAAATACTTACATGTGTTTTGGCATTTTGGATTTTTATAAGGGACAAGTATTACACAAATAATCCTTTCCCTTTTACCCCTTAAGGACCATGGGAAATATGTGTCCCATAAATTCAAAAATCATTTTTAAATTATCGAACACGAATAATTTATAAATTATATTATTTTAATGTTAATGAAATTTTCATCAGAATCTTAACATCGTCAAAAAAATAAATTATTGTTTAAAAATATATCGTTTTTTTTAAAACATGAACTCGAATGAACTCGAATTACCAATGAACTCGAATGACCAAGGATAGATGAATTTATATAAAAAAATATGATATTTATCGCAAATTTTCGATTTAAAATATTTATTTTAGTACGTACGTACTGACTCTCATTAAGTTGATAAAACCATATTTATTAATATTCAAATGTTATTTATATCTCTTATGGAACACAGACACATAATATGTCTCATCAATTTATACAAAATCTATAGAACCAATTTTCATAAAACGACATACTTGTTACTTACAACGCGCTTTAATACTTTTATGTAATTAGAAATACTCTAGTATACTCTACCGCAAAGTTATGGTCCACAAAGGGTTGAAATAAATAAAGCAGCATATTGAAACTCAGTTATTATGGGATTCGGCAAATTTAAAGCATTTACGGCAAAAAAGTACGGCATATACTTATATTTCGGTGTGCTGCTCTACTCAGAAATCAACGAACTTTAGTTATCCGTCGGTAATAGCAGCGCGCGCGCGCATTCTGCATACGCGTCATCGCCTTGTTGTGTTTTGTGTTTTTAACGAGAAAAAGCGATGTTTTTCAATGGTATTTGTTTGGAATTGCCCGCCGCGTTTCAAAAGTGACGTTTTGTGCGCGTAATGCGGCCGCCGCGAGTGTGTAAACATTGAAATCGAAGAGAATCGGTGCGCCAAAAAGTTTTGTGTACAGTTTGAAAGTTCTGTGACAAGGATGACCTAACGTGTTATTCACTTCGGACTTTGGAGACTGGTCACGGCGCTACCCGGACTTTTTTCACCTGAGGTGCGTTTATATTATATTATTTAGACGCGTGATTTCATACTTGACTTAAAATGCGTTTACGGTCGCCGCTCGACCACCTAGTTGACCTTGCCGTAGATCCTTCGGCAACGGTTGTTTCGCGCAATTTTTGCATCTCTCCGCATTTTTTGAGTTGTTTTACCTGCTGGTTTGATTGCCGTTCCGCCGAGATGTTTGTTTGGCTTCTCGATAATCCTGTTTAGTCGCCAGACCTACATTATTCGACGCGCGCACCACCGGTTTTCAAACGTTATTTTATTGTATTGTCTCGATTAGTAATGACGTTTAACTATTCATAGGCATTTTTTAGAATTACTAATTACATGCCCATCCCTAGTAAGTTTCTTATAGGTAACCTCCTCAACATAGTCTCTTGATACTTTTCACAGGTACGGGCATATAATCTAGTTTTGAATGACTTTTTGGCGGGTTTCATGCATTGAATTCGGGAGATTCTTATAGTTGTTATTGATTTGTGGGAATTTATGCAGTTTAGCTAACTGCCAAATGTTGTTTTTATAAACTGACAACCTGCCGCTTAAAAGGTGTGTGCTATTTTTTTAAAAAACCAACCTAACCTTCCGCCATAGAGGTGTTTATGGATTGTTAAAAAAACTATAAAGATGTTTTATGTCACCCAACTAATCACACTGAATCCGAAGCCGTAAAAGATTTCGCTATTTGTCTTCAAATACGCGAGATATATGCGATTAACAAGTATTTAAATATATTAAAAAGAATAAAAATCACGAATGTCGTTACAGTAAGTGAACTTGTATTTATAATTATTTTGGTTTATGTATTTATCCATATATATATATATATATATATATATATATATATATATATATATATACATATATATATATATATATATATATATATATATATATATATATATATATATATATATATATATATATATATATATATATATATATATATATATATATATATATATATATATATATATATATATATATATATATATATATATATATATATATATATATATATATATATATATATATATATATATATATATATATATATATATATATATATATATATATATATATATATATCCATATATATATATTTCCGGAATGTACTTAATCAGACCTTTCATTTGATACTAAACACGATAAGTTTATGTTAATTTATTGACATTGGACATTTAGACAACTATTTACTTGATATTTGGACAATTCTAACACGCACGTCTAAATCGGTTCAAGCGTTTAGAAGTTATGGTGGAATAAAGAAGAAGACGGTAAGATTGCGGGACCCGTAAATCATTGAAAACCGCATGAATCTCGTAAATGTCATGCCTAAAACCTCCAATTACTCACTCAAGTGAATAAAGAACATCATCTAATTAAAATAATCAATAATATATTTTAATTCGTGTATCATAATAATGTGCTTTAAAAGCTGAAAAAGATATTATAAAAATATTTATTTATTCGTCTTTTTTATATTTTTGTTTTGAAGAAATTGTTACGAACTCACAGAAAAGACATCGCATCAAAAATGCCAGGAAATCGTCAATAACTATCGATTCCGCTCGAGAATGAAAGTGATCAAAAAAGGGTACCTCCTCTTAACGATCATAAACTAATGTTGGCATGAATAATTAAATTAGAAGAAAAACAAGACACGATACTTATTATTGTCTACCAAAAATGGAAACTTACACATGTATCAAAAATACTGCAGCCTATTGTGATTATATTATAAAGCCGACTATCCATTAGACGATTTGTATGACGATTACTACGCAAAAATATCCACGTATTTCAAGTCTCTTTCCTTATTCCCTTGAAATACGTGAAAAACGAAGAGGCAAACTCGCTAAAATTGTTTGAAGTCCAGGGTTGCGATGATGCCATTGAAGAAACTGGCGTTGAAGTACTGGAACATAATACTTCCCCGACCTTTTGCCCCGTGGTCAGTGCAGGATTTACGATTTACTTTAAAAGCTACACAAGCTATAGCTTAGGTCCCCCACTTTCTTAGGGCCCCCCAAAAAAAATACAGAGTCAGCAATTGTAATATACAGGATGTTTGGAAGATAAACGGACACAATTTTTTGGGGGATTGGGGCGGTCATTTCCTAGCTTCTACACATAGACCCTATGTCCTAAAAGCCACGGTATTGTTATTTTTTTATTTATTACCAGAAATTTTGCGTTTAAGTCGTCATAACTTTTTTGTTTGTGGTAGTAATTTACTTTTTTGGTTAACTGATTTAGTATTAGTTTGATATATTTTGTCATTTGATATATTTTGTCAATCGGCCTCAAGCATCATGCGATGCTTGAGGCAGATTCTCGGTGTCTTACTCCGCGACCGAATTCAAAACGAGACCATTAGAGAAAGATGTGATCTAGTAACAACGATCGAAGAAGAAGTACAAAAACGTCGTCATGTTTGCCGAATGAACGATAATCGCTTGCCACGTAAACTTCTTTGGCGAGACCGTCCGACAGAATGGAGAATTCAGCGATCGGCACCGAAGAAAACCTGGCTAAATAACATCAAAGACCTTAAAAATCAACGATTATCGGCTAGGGATGCTCGAGACGTGGCAAAAAATCGTCAAGAATGGAAGCGAATCGTGAATGGAGTACGAGATCCAGCGGCACCGACAGCAGCGTATTGACTGCGAGAGCGACCCCCTCCCCAATCGCCGGCTACGGAATAAATAATAATAATAATAATATGTTGTCATTACTAAACAATTTTCAGGTTTTAATGGAAATAAATAACTAAATAAATATAAACCTAAAAGATGACTATAATATCGAAAAATAAAATAACATTCAATACAAGTTAGCATCATCATAAGTCATTATCCGTAGTAAGTTGTCTAATATGCGCACGGACCTTTAACACCCATCACGAACCTCGCCAGTGGATCGGGGGCTTAATAATATTGATGCGTGGGTAGGCAAGGTAGGTCCGAAATTTGCATTCAAAACACGAGGCCCGCGTACAAAACGCGCCGCGCCGCGCCGGATACGACAGACGGGTGTGACACGAGAATTCCACTGCTCTGATGATTAAATTTTAATATAGGCACATCACGACAGGGCCGAACAAAGAATCGAGGACTCTGATGATCATTCATTCTTTCGGCGTGTGATCGTCGAGAAATGCCTTATCTGATGCTGATTGATGACAACTTTACTTAGCTATGATAGATAGGGAGAGTCACTACGAGCCTTGTTGGCCTGTTGACATACACAAGTCCAGGATCGCGTCTGAGGAGCTTTCAACGTGGTGTGAGGTGTCTTTCTTCAGATTTTATTAATTTAATTAATTAATTTATTGCAAGTTATGAGGGTAACATTATCATAATTATATTTTATATCACAATACATTAATTAGATTGCATTCGTATCCAGTTGTCGAAGTTACCCTTGGACGTGTCACATGTTACCCTTCACTTTAGGTACTAATATATACTACGGCGTTCAATAAAAAGTGATAATGAGTATGATAAAGTTATCTTTTATTGAATGGTCTTTTTTTTTCGACATACTCACCTTTTAGGTTTATACACTTGTTATATATCTTTTATAAACATAAAATATCCTTCCTAAAATACTCTTCATTCCGATCACCTAAAAAATCCTGCACTGCGGCTACTCTGTGTCATCATCTTCAAATTTTCAACCTCTTAGATGTTCCTTTAATATCGGAAATAGGTAGAAATCACTAGGGGCAAAGTCCGGTGAGTATAGAGATGTTCCAGTCAAATCCAGCTTCTTCAATGGCAACCATTGCACTCTTAACTTGCTTGCTGGGGCGTTATCTTGGTGACTTGGTGATTTTAACGAGTTTGCCTCTTCGTTTATCATTTTCATTATTCATTTTATTGAATATGTATTGCGATGAGTACGATACCCACAGGAAAACCCGTTTTGAGCTCTTTTACCGAATTTCGTCTATTGAATTCTCGCTACATACAACATCCTACTATTATTATAAACGCGAAAGTTTGTAAGAATGTATGTATAGATGTTTGTTACTCTTTCACGCAATAACTACTGAATGGATTTTGATGAAACTTTACAATAATATAGCTTACACATCAGAATAACACATAGGCTATAATTTATAAAGATATATAGTTTTCTATCATCATTATCCTAATTTTCCATCACCACGCGGGTGAAACCGCGGGGCTCAGCTAGTGTCGCAATAAGTAGAAAACGAATTTACCGCGTGAAATTTGTAGCACCCGACGTTTCGGTGACGTTGCAGCCGCCGTTGTCTAGAGTAGACTGAAGAGCTGTCAATCCGTTGTTTTGCGGGTAGGTCGCAAAATTCGGTAAATTCGTTTTCTATCCTATTTATAATGTCAAACAACCGCGATAGTCTTCGATTTTATATGTGTCATGAGTGTTTGATTACGTCCTAGGTACCTTGGTTCTTTGGCCTACCTAAAGCATTATAATTTGACATGAAGCGGTTGACCTCCTCATTCGACATTAAGCGGTCGCCCCCGAGCCAAGTTTTCAAGTTTAGGAACAAAAAGAAGTCACAGGGGGCCAGGTCTGGAGATTACTGGGGATGCGGCACCACCTCGTAGCCCAATTTAACCGATTTGGCTATTCGGGATGAACGGGCCGGAGCGTTGTCGTGGTGAAAGAGCACTTTTTTCCGCTGTAAATGAGGCCGTTTCTCCTTCAATGCGCCGTCGAATTGACCGAATAAATCACTGTAATATTGACCGTGATCCTTCTTCCCGTCTAAAAGTCGATGTGGATCACACCTTGCGAATCCCAAAAAACGGTGAACATGATCTTTCCGGACCGTCTTCGCCTTCTTCGGAGCAGATTCGCCTGGAGAAGTTCACTATTTCGACTACTGCTTGGTCTCTGGTGTGTAGTGATGATCCATGTTTCGTCCAAGGTTAGGAATCGGCGAAAAAACTCCTTTAGATTACGCTTCAACTTGGTCAAACACTCCTTCGAAATGGTCGCACGATTTCGCTTGTTTTCCACAGTCAGAAAACGCGGAACTTATCGCGCCGACAGCTTCCTCAAGCTCAAATGTTCGTGCACGATATTTTTCACACGTTCATAGGAGATGCCCGTGGCCTCTACTATTTAATTCGGCTATCACGAGATCATGGACTTTGTCGACCATTCCCTCATTTGTGACCGATTTCGTACGGCCACGTTTGAACTTGCTCACCCAAAAACTGATAGTCGAAAATGAAATTGTGGAGGTGCCATGAACTTTTTGCAAAATATGTCGTATCTCCGTCGCCGTTTTCACATCCACCCAGAAATGTTTAATCACTGCGAAAATGAAAGTGTGGAGGTGCCATGAACTTTTTGCAAAATATGTCGTATCTGGCGTTTTCACATTCACCCAGAAATGTTTAATCGCTACACGATATTCTTTTTTTTTTAATTTTTTCAATAGTGCCTAACTTGCTTCGCAAAACTGTCTGGTAAACAAGAACTGTGCGACGTATCTGTCTGAAAATTTGACAGCTTTCCTAAAATAGGTTGGTGTTGCCAACCATCACAACCATTTCGCGATACGCGCAATCTCTTGCCCATTCCGGAAACTTTTCAATCGACTCTCATACATGCCACATTAATGATATTTTAATTCCGCCATACATATTAATAAAATATTACGACGTCTGTTAGGGTGCAGCCAAGAAACGAACCGCGCCGTCCGAAGCGGTTGCAACGTAACCCAACCGGGTTCGTCCGCCGGCCGAGACAGGGCTCTCATCGATATCATTTATGAAATTAATATTCAGATGATATCAGTCCTTATCTACTTGCCGGTAAAGTCTTGGAGTGACACAACCGATTTTTTTCTCCGAATTCTAGCTATCGTTTGAAAGAATCTGCCATTTTGACAAAAAAATGATTTTTTGCAATAATACATCAAGCATATTTTGTTTCTCATACATACTATACTATCCTTTGCAGATCTAAATGTTAAAATCCACCCATAAAAATAATGTATCGTTCATAACGTGCTAATAACCCCTTTTACGACTGCTAATAAACTGTCGTTATTTTCGACTGTTCACACTTGATAGTGATCTGTGACAGGTGAAAGCCAAATTTTAGGCTCCCATTTAGGTAGAAGATATAAATAAACACGCATTTCATTCCTTATCGATCGCTTCCTATTATCTTTCTAAATATAGATGTGCTGTAGATTGCTTCGATAGAACAACAAACACATTAAATAATAATAAGAATATTTTTTTTTTACGAAATGAAGTGCTTGAAAATGTGATATACAAAGTTTCCTAACTAGGGCGAAACCAAGGTAGACTCATTGTGCGCACACTTATCAATTTAATATAACTAAAAAAGGAAAAAAATCTAATAGCTCTAATAAATAAGCAGTATGTATACGTATCTCAAGTGTGTTTATAACTGAATTATGTGTAATGGATACCTAATAGTTCATAATTAAGTGAGAGTAAATAATAATTAATACAAAAAATAACCAATAAATTTTAGTAATAATAAAAAATAATAAACTTAAAATTAGACTGCATTTACAGAAAGTGAACTATTGAATTTATAATATATTTTTTTACGGTTTTTGAGGAAAACCATTAAAAAATCTTATAACTGAATTATGTGTAATGCCTAATAGTTCATAATTAAGTGAGAGTAAATCTTATCAGTCCTTTGTTCCCCATATTTCATCGCTTGAACAGTGTACCTACATGAGTAGTATTTTTTTTTTTTTTTGTTTGTATTTTTTTAAAAATGTATTTTTGGTACAAAATAATTAATATTGTTTATAATCTGAACGTAAAATAAAATTTTTATTTGTTGTTTGTTCTTTCACTTTTTGATAATATTAAATCACTGCTAAAGAAATGTATATATAAATAAGGTAAAATATCGGAGATATGTAGGTACAGATTAACGATAAATAGTGTTAACATATAATTAGTCATAGTTTTATTGTTATATTTTGTGTTTGTTATATATAAACGCTGTTTGTTAACCAAATTATAAAAAAAATATATTGAAAAATTTATAAAAATGATAGACTGTAAGTAGATTAAATCAGGTTTATAGTTAATAATTATAAGAGGACAATTAAATATATTAAAAAGAATAAAAAAACACGACTGCCGTTACAGAAAGTGACTATTGAATTTATAATAATTTTTAGTACGGTTTTTTTATGAAATATTTGTGGTTTATGTAATTATTTATCTATCTACAGCTGAGTTTTCAATTAGAGACATCCTTGAGGTGGGCGAATAAGCAAATAAGAGCAAATAAGAAACTTTAACAAAAACCAATAGGAAAAACACATAAAAAAGATGAAAAAAAATATATTTTTCAAATGTTGTTTTGAAAAATAGTATAAAAATAGTTAAGCGAGTTGCGCTATCTAGCGGTAGGTAAAATATCGCAAATTTTGTTTATTCGCAATATTTTACCTATTGCTAGGTGGCGCAGCAAATTCACTTGTCAAACTTTTATTTATCAATAAAGTGTTTAAAATTTTAAAAAATATTATATATTTTTTTGTTGTTTCTTATTTTTTTAATCAAAACTTTTTTGCTCGTACTGATTCACCCACTTCAAGGATGTCACTATTTAAAAACTCAGCCTGTAGATACATGTATATTTCCGGAATGTACTCAATCAGACAATACATTTGTCACTAAACACGATAAATTTGTTAATTTGTTGACATTTAGACAGCTACTTACTTGATATTTAGACAGTTAAGACACCCTATGACACTCATGATGACATAACGATTCTAATAATACCACACATTTCTAAATCGGTTCAAGCGCTTAGAGCTATGGTGGAATTAAGAAACGGAAAACATACATATATGAACCCTGAACACATTACACTCCTTTTTTGTTGGGCAGTCGTGTAAAAAGGATAAACTAAATTTCATGTCTACCAAATTCAAGGAGTAATGGACTAATGCGTTTACTAGTTTTTTCACATTGATGGTCTTTTCTTGAAATTCACTAAAAATCTTGGGCGCTAATATATGAATAATATCATTGCGCAATATATGGGTGTTTTCTATTTTCGTCGCATCTGAATACTGTTTTACAACCCAATAATTCTGTAACATTTCGAATTACAAATAGTGCAGTCACTTTAGCAAAAAAAAAGTGGGTAAATCTCGGAATGAGAGATAATAAGCTGGAAACTCGTATACACCTTCATTTTGGCGTTCTATAAGTTGTCTCAAAAGTCTCATAAAATCTCGTTATTCAAGGTCAAAGGTCACCAAAATTGGTTTTTCGCGATTATCTAGGTTTCTATAGCTCCAATGATGTTAACATCTACGGTAAAAAATGTAGAGCATACGATTTGCGTCAAATTTTTTATCAAACTTTTTTTCATGCGCTCAACCGTTTTTGAGATAGAGGGCGTAAGGCGAAGAGCGCGCAGCGCTCAGCCATACCTACATACTGCAATGCAAGGTCAACTGTGAATCTCGGTGAATAATACCATTGATTTTATTAAAATCAATGATTATACTCTGTATAAAGTTATTAAATCATTTAAATATCATTAGCAATGAATAATTCGTATTATTTATTAGCTAAAACATTGTATTTAATAACATTTTGCATATATTTAATATATTCATTTATTAGTACTTACCTAACAACTTTGTGTTATAAAAACTCATTAAATAAAATACTTCTTATATATCTTAATAATATATAATTATTCATTTAAAATAGATTTTAAGTAGAAAAGTAATTAACCATTTTGTCTTTAAATGTGTAAAACCTTAAATACTTATTTTTCTATTAGGTTTATAACTAGGAAGGCGAAACTCTATAATACGGCCTTTTTCTTTGAAATCTATACCTGAGAATGCAGACCCCTAATAATACGACTTTATTTATAATTAGATCTTGAGACAGATGTTCCTTTGTTTCGTTTAGATCTCGGCAACGACGAAAGTACAATTTTGAAAATTATGGCTGATTTGTGTTTTATTTGTGAGAAGTCGCTTTTAGAAGGTGATTCTGTTAATGTAGTTGAATTCTGTTAATGTAGAAATGACGGTTACATAGACTTCTTAAATACTTTAACCCCTCTGATTGTGCATGTTGAGTGACGAAAAGTGTACATTAGTAAAAAATCCATAGCAGCATCGAAACGACACCTAGAAGAAGATAAACCTTTACCATCATCCAGTTTATTTCGTAAAAAAGGAATGAAGTGTTTGATTTCAAAAAACTGTGTTTATTATGTGGCCAAACAGCTGATGGAGCAGCAGAGTCAAGAAAAAAGAAAAGTACCGACTCACGATCAGTAACGTAAGTACTCTGGAATTTAAAGATAATGTCATCAAAAGAGCAGAAAAACAAATGGATTCTTTAGGAGAATTAGTCAAAGATCGTGTACTTTATGAGTATGACTTCATCGCAGACGAAGCAGAGTACCATACCGCTTGGTATACCTACTCATTTTTTGAATCGAGAACCATCTACTAAGAATAAGCCTCGCCGTATTTTCACACTAGTGGTCACTTTCTATATGTGAAATCTGCTCATTTATATCTTCAAGATATGATGAAATTGGAAAATATAACGGATAGAAAAACTTTTGAGAACTTTAAAAATGGATTCTTCACTGTAAAATGAACAGAAAAAAACTATTCTGGCACATGGGCGGATATGGTAATCGAACAAAGTCTTATGAACTCTATGAAGACAAAAGGGGGGAGTATCTCGTGGTCGAAGTACCCAAGAAAGTGTTTTATATAAAAGGTTTATGCTATGTACGCTACAAATACAATTTGTGAGGAAATTGAGAAGTTTTGTAACATTTCGTTAGATTCTGCTAAACAACACGTTCATGCAAGGATTTAAAAAAAAGAGATAACATTAAAAAGTTTAAAGATTTGTAAATTTTCACCACTTCAATTTAAATTGTAAGAAATATACAGCTGCTAAATAAAGAAAAAAAAAATATATATCCTTGCTTTATTTCTACTTCAAATCTACTTTCAATAAATTAATAAAAAAATAAGATATACAATAAGTATTTCATTAAATGAGTTTTGAATTACACACAGTAGGTAAGCAATATTAAATGAATATATGTATTAGCTAATAAATAAGACAAAATATTCCTTGTTAATCATAATTTAATGATTTAATAACTTTATTCAGGGCATTATTCACCAAGATTCACAGTTAACCTTGAATTACAGTACACCTTGAATTGTATGTATGGCTGAGCGCTGCGCGCTCTCCGCCCTCTATCTCAAAAACGGTTGAGCGCATAAAAAATTGTTTGGTACAAAATTTGTCGCAAATGTTATGTTCTATATTTTTTATTGTAGATGTTAACACTATTGGAGCTATAGAAACATAGATAATCGCGAAAAACCGATTTTTGTGACCTTTGACCTTGAATAACTTACGACGCAGACACGAGATTTTATGAGACTTTTGAGACAACTTATAGAACGTCAAAATAAAGGTGTATACAAGTTTCCAGCTTATTATCTCTCATTCCGAGGTGAAACCCTAATTTGACTGGACTAAAAGGGCGATGTCCTCCTTAAATTCTGAAAAATTATGAGGCTTACTTTTGAAAGAAAGATAAGGCACACGGGACACAGGTAGAACCGATTATCTGCCATCGCTCTACAGGTCTTATTGACCTGTTATCTGAGGTATTTCAGTGATACCCATAACTGTATACCCAGTCCGCGTCCGCGAAGGAAACTGATAAGGTAATATAAACATTAACTAAAGTACTCGAAATACAATCATAAACCGTTTACAGACTGATAAAGATAAGGGTGGATAAGGACTCAAGTGTTCTCTGCTAAAGTATTGTTGAGGTTTTTGCCAGGTTGCTCACGTGGTGCGAGGGACTAAGTGTTACCAGGTAGAAACGTCATAATTCCATCAATTTTTGATATATTTTTTTGAAAATTTCAGATAATACTTATTCCAATACGTTATTTTAAAAAAGCTGAACTGAGCTGATTAAACTCATTACATTACATTATAATCTTAATCAAATGGTGAATTTACCGCTGTCGGACGTGTCATAAGATTCTATAGGTAGCAATATACAAGCTACTGTGGTAACAATTAGCTATGGCAAGCTTCTTGCATGATAATAGTTTGAGTATCCTACCTATTTTAAAGGCAAATAGAGCATTAAAATACAAACGGAGCTGCTATGGAATTCACCGACCGGAGTCGGGCCCATAAAATAGTATTATTACACTTCTGGGGGGTGAGCAGTGGATTCCGGACTAACGACCGGCTGTGGTAGGTTTAGGACAGCTGTCTTGCCATATGTGAGCTTTCACCTTACCACGTATTCTCTCCCCCTTCGAAGCCATAGAATTTGAGATGCGCAAATCGCGGTTTTAGATATTTTTTCTAGGAAAGAGTTGATTATTTTTCTGGAAAGACTAAGATATTTAAAGATGTGAAACAGAGATTTAACTGGCAGGCCACGAGCGCCAACTTTCACCGCGTGAAGGTGAACAGTGAAGCCGTTCCGGGTGACGGCATTTGCGAGATCATGGTATTTATTTAATTTGTACTTGTGGTCTTTGGGATATTTAATTCCCATGGAACAGTTAATTCTGAATCTAATCAGTTCAGTAAACCTGAATAACATAATCGTGAATTCATAGAATTAGATCATTTTAACAGTGAAAATATTTAAAAAATCAATTACTAAAATACTAAGAAAAAGATCCCAATAATATATCTAACAATGTCAAAAATAATAAATAAAAAAAACAATATCTGTACTAATATTATAAAGAAGTAATGTTTTGTAAGTTTGTATGTAGGGGGTAATCTCCGAATTACCCCCTACATACAGTAGGGGGTAATCTCCGAAAATACTCATCCGATTTCAAAAAATCTTTTACTAATGGAAAGCATTATCGACGAGTGCTATAGGCTATATTTTATTGTGATAAATATTGGTTTTCAATACAAAATTAGGATAATTGTAAATCAAGTCGGAGAAAAATGAGCTCATGAGTTGCTTTATCGGCGTACGCTGACGAAACGGTTTGATATAATATGTGAAAACAATATATGGCAAAAACATCGGCCTCAAAAAGATCTATAAAAAAATCGGCAACAGCAGGGGGGCGTCTTGCATCTATATATCTAAAGGTAGCGTCTAAAAAAGGCAAAAAAAACGCCACTCTACTTAAATTAACAAATCGATTCGAAACTACGCGAAGTGAAGCCGCGGGCAACAGATAGTAATCAATAGGTAGCTACTTATATAGATGCGATATTTCAATTACTGTTGCTTTATGTAATACTAGCTGACCCGTGCCCACTTCGTTGGGCGGCAAAACGTTTTACTTGTGATGAAATTATGAGTGTGGTTCGGTTAGTACTGAGTGCTATGATTTATTTCCTGCCTGCCAAAAGAAGGGTTATATTTTTACTGCATATGTATGTATGTATTTGCATGCCAATTTGACTATATTACCGTTATTTGTGAGTGTCTTCTTGTGAGTGTCTTATCTCTTTAACCATTTATGCAGTAAAAGGGAAATTATTTGCAGTAAACGGGAAAAGTCTTTTTACCAAGCTCTACAACTTTTCTCTAGAACTCAATCATATATCTCTCATCGTTAAAGCAGCGTTCGTAAGAAACGTTTTCATTCGACCGTTTTTCCTCCGACTTACTTACTTTGCAAATCCAACTACCACGAAAAAGTCTTCATTTTTCGGATTAATATATAGCCCTATGACACTCACAAATAACGTGGCTTTCTATTGGTAAAAGAATGTTCAAAATCGGTTCAGTAGATCCAGAGATTACTTCCTGCAACCTCACAAACTTTAGCTCTTTATATTATTAGTATAGATGAAATCAATGTAATCAGTAATGTATTTCTATAAATATCCCAAAATCATCCTAGCAATAATCTAAACAATTGTAAAACAAATCCCCCAACTGTTTCTATGTGATCGCGCTAAACTTAATAACCACTTAACGGATTTCGATGTGGTTTTCACTGCTCGTGTGAACCGGAAAACGGTCACACGTGGTATTACTTTTAAACGTTTGTTTCAAAGCTAAAGCAATTACTCAATTATTAAAAAAAAAACATATAGTTAACATACCTATTTTTCATAGCAATCCTTATAAATATGCTGCTTTTTACAAGCTTTATTTTAATTTGCAATGTTCGTATGTAAGTTGTTCGTTTCAAAATTGGCAAACCATTTTTCCACCACTTGCTGGTATCCGATTGAGCTGAAATCTGGCATATTTACGTAAGTTCGGTGACAATGCAATATTATGGTACCATCGAGGTGATTTGATGATGGAGCTGGGATGAAGGGACTGTCGAATTCGGGCTATCATGTTTTGTTACCATGAGTACTTTCCATTACACATGATGACAAGGGTCTGAAGATGGAGCCGGAAGATTGCCACTACAACTCCCTAATGTAAAGTGCTAAGATAGTCGAGTTTGGGCTCGTTTGTTTTGCTATCTTCAGTACTTTCCATTACTCATGGTGACGAGGGTCTGGAGATGGAGCCGGGATATTGCCACTGTAACTCCCTGATTGATAATAGTTTAGATAGCGGATAGGTTTGGGATCGTTTGTTTTGCTGTCTTCAGTACTTTCCATTACACTTGATGGAGATGGAGCCGGGAGATCGCCACGGTAACTCCCTGATTGATATTGTTTAGATAGCCGATAGGTTTGGGCTCGTTTGTTTTGCTGTCTTCAGTACTTTCCATTACACTTGATGACGAGGGTCTGGAGATGGAGCCGGGAGATTGCCACTGTAACTCCCTGATTGATATTGTTTAGATAGCCGTTAGGTTTGGGCTCGTTTGTTGTTTTGTCATGAGTGTTTTCCATTACACATGGTGACGAGGGTCTGATGATGGTTCCAAGAGATTGCCACTGGAACTCCCGGAGGAAATGTAAAGCTTGTTTTAAAAAACTTTACTTTTTATTATCAGCTCAGGCATCTAATGGACAAGACGATAGTCGTTGCTCGCGGTCAGTTAAATCCAAAAGTATCACTGACACGAAATATGGATTATCTTCAGTTGTCGCCATTGTTTAGTAGACGTCCGTCTATTTATAAGACGTGCCCTTGTGCTTTATTTAACCAACAATCCGATTATTAAGTAGACACGGGGCAATGGCGTCGAGGCTCTCGGCTGGCTGTTTGTTACTAATGTAAATAGATCCATACCTACGTGCACACCTTATACAGGCGCCCGTAGTAATCCAACACCTACGCATTCTTAGAGCAGACCGCGAGGCCTCACAATAGCCGCGTGCGCCGCATTACATACAAAAAAACTCACACAAACATTGATAAATAAAGCGCACTTGATGCCTCCCAGGAATTTGGTCTAAAAACGAAAGGGGGACATCGAAGATAAGAGAGCAGTAACATAAATAAGAACCCCAATACCAAAAGCACCAAATCCCATCGAGTATTCACATTCTCGAGATATCTTCTTCTTCTTAGGGTGCTTCTCCAATTAGTGAAGGTTGGCATTCAGCTCTGCATACTTGTTTTTGTCCTTTGCCGGGCAAAACAATTCGGTGACACTCGTAATCCCGAACTATTCTCGAATGTTCCGCAACCAAGATTTCCGTCTACGGCCAGGTCTCCTCTTCCCTGCAACTTCCCATCATAATGAGTTGCAAGAGTTCGTACCTGTCGTACCTAAGCACGTGACCCAGGTATGCAGCTTTGTGCTGTTTGATGGTCTGTCAAAACTTGCGTTTGTGGCCGACACGCCGTAAAACTTCTTCATTGGTGACTTTCTGAGCCCAAGATATCGACACCATGCGTCTGTATGCTTTTATCTCGAATGCTTCTATACGTTTCCTAAGATCTTCCTTAATAGTCCAGGCCCACATCCGTATGCGCCAGATGTAGCACTGGAGAAAACGTATTCGAAGTGGGAATTTCAGGCTTCCGTTGCAAAGCACCTTTTTCATTTTTCCAAAGGCGCTGCGTGCGATTTCGTTGCGAGGCTTGATCTCCACTTCCCTGTCCCAGTTTTGTGTAAGCCAGGTGCCAAGGTATTTATATTTATTAATTTGTAAATTTTTTGGCCCTGCATAAATATGCTAGGTTGGATTTTGAGATTATTGGAAATTACCACATCGAGATATCTACCTACTGAAAGCAACTGTACAAGTCCGAATGAGAAACAATATATCGTAAAGTTTCATATTTGGCCATTCCAGGATGACTGATGAAATATTACACCGGGAAAATGGGCAAAAAAGACACTTAAAACCATTTACCATTTAGCCACTATCCTCAAAATCCGGTATATTGACATACGCCTCAGAATATGCCTACCGCTGCTTAATTTATGCTAACGAGCTCCACCCCATCGACAAAAAAGTTCAAGTTTTGTAAAAGCTGATTTTTTTAGATCAGACAATATTTTAAACATAGAATGTTGGGGTAGAGTCAGCAGGCCAGATTCCGGGACACCTGGCGCTGGCTTACTAGGAAAGGTGTAATTTTAATTAGTACCCCCAAAGTGTTTTGCTCTGTTTTGATCCAGATTGAAGTCTGTGTGTGTGTGTCTGGATTTGTGTATTCCTCCACGATAACGCCCAAACGCTTCATCCGATTGAGCTGAAATGTGGCATACAGGCATCATTTGATCATGGCAAGAGTTAAAAAGATTGTGGTTGAAATCGGTCCATCTCGAAATATTGGACTTGGAGACTTAAACTTTGGTACAAAGATGCGTCGTTAGGCTGATACCGCATTGTGAAATATCATTGGTTGGAACGACAAAAATAATATTAAAATTGCACTATATTTAAGAAAATATATCATGATGGAAAATACTCATTTTTACACCACCGAAATACTACAAAGATACTACATTTGCGATCATAATCACGACGAAATCACTATCGAGGTGGGGGGGGGGGGGGGAGGAGGGTGAATAGCGGACGGGTTATTGGGGGTGGGGCCTGTCTGTCACCCTAAGACTTTTCCGCTTACCGGAAAAGTCTTAGGGTGACAAGTTAAGGTTTTTGATTGGGTCGTTATTATTATTATTATCAAGTTCAAATGAGAATTAGTATCCGTATCCGGATATCGTAGCCAATTTTACTTTACCGGCCAACCACCGGTTGGCCTCAAAAAATTAAAATTTCTGAATTACTAACTTCACTAACAAATTTTCACGTACACAGCGATTGCACAAGTGTTTAGTCACTAAATTAGTTACCTAGAACATCTTGTAATGACGCATTCCACAACCCACCGCAGCGTCGACTAATTTCCCAGGCACCGCTCGATTCAATTCAAATAATTATTCGTCATGGCGTTTCTAACAATGATTGCTGGTCAAATTCCAACTCTCCGTGAGAAAACTAGTATTTGCGCTGAAAGAGACGTGATAGCGTTGTTTTCAGCCAGAGCACAAGAATAAGGTCGAGCGATGCTCAAGTTAACATAAAAGCAAGGTCGTAAACTATGACCTTAAGAGGTTTTTAAATGGTGTTTTCCTGTTTGGACAAGCGAGGCCGCAGGCGATGTTAAAATATGAAATATCGTGTATTCTTACGTCTTAAACACACCCTAGGTATTCGAGGACAACAGCTCAATAAGCTTCTACTACGAGAGCAAACACCGCGCCATTTAGTAACGACTCGTGTTCAAGATTAAGATCTTAACACGTTGAACGCCATGATAGACACCATGTGTCCGACAGCATAATTTCCCCAGGGCCGCACCAATATAATCTAGAATCGTCCGAAAATCGTTGAGGTGCTTTTTCGCAAAAAAATCAGTAAATAACTCAAAAATAATGGGTGACTTACGGAAACAGCGATTTACTCATTATTTTCCGAGATGTCAAATGGCAGACACCAGTGTCCGTCTCGGCCTGTGAGAATGTCCCAAATGTCCCATTAACCCAACCGTCTTTCCTTTTTTGTGCCAATTGGTCAGGTTGTACTGTGGGGCCGCGCGGGTCACTTGCCTTAGTAAAACCAGTCGAAATGATGTCCGTTGGCCGCCTACAGGCTTTTGAAGTGATCAAGGGTTGTGATCGCGTCGGACACATGGTGTCCGACGCGGCCCCCTGGACCCGATATACTAGCAGTCACAAGGTGTCCGCCGCGGCCCACTGGGCTAAACATGGTTTTTAGTTTGGCGTTCAACACGTTAAACGAATTCATATTCACTGTAATCAGGTTGTTGCAACTCTATATATCAGCTCACTGGCGCCCTTTGAGATATGAAGACAACCTACTGCTCTCGTTCTCTGGTCACAGTAGTGTTTTTTTTTAGTTTTTTTAATTATTTATTTATCCTATTTTTTATAGTTACATAAAAAAGATTGCGTCCATTTTTTTACCATATTAAAAAAATACATATGATGAAAATCGCGAAAGGGCAATACTTGTCAGGATTACATCACCCCACTAGGTATACGCCTGTGTTGGGGTGATGGATACAAAGTTCTGTGGTATTTGCTGAGCCTATACGCCTTGCCTGCTGTCCTTCTTCCGTCTCATAAAAAACAATACGTAATATAATTTAGCATAATATAATATAAATAATATAATATAAATAATATAATATAACATAACATATTACAATATAATATCATATGTTATAACATATAAAATAATGTATCATATTTATATATAATATAGTATAACATAATAAATATAACATATTGTAATCTGTATATCTGTATATCCATAATTTACATCTATATATCCTATAATTTGTAGTTAGAAATAAAATATTTTAATATATCATACGTTCGCATTCATCTCTAGTATAATTTCAACTCGTACTCTCTCCGTACATGGAGCTTGTCTCTGGAATGCTTTACCCACACATTTAAGGGCAGCACCGAGTTTGTATTGCTTCAAACGCAGGCTCAAAGTACACTACACGCGCTCATAAATTTATCTCTGTGTATTCATGTCTAAACAACTATTTAAAAGGTTTAGAAGACAATAAACTTGATTTGATTTAATTTGTTGAGTTTCAGAGTAGTTGCCCAAAAACTTTTAAATGTCAATCGAACGATTGAGTTCTTTTGGTAATCATCCTTCGACAACATAACAGAAAATTCTCATGAATATGATACGTTGCAGATCAATTCTGCATCGTATTTCCTAGTTGAAGACAGCGGAAACACAACAATAATTATTATATTCGCTTTAACGAGTTCTTATATGCATCGCTCGCTGTCTGTATTCTTAATAATAAGCAGTTTTGCGGCATAGTGAGTTGTCGCAGCGAAGGCAGGGAGCGGCTGTTGACATCGCGCGTAACGGGAATCCGTCTCACTCGAAGGGACTCCCGACTGCGTTTAGGTCATTCATTTGAACAGAACACGCGACGCATCCAATCATTCTATCTAACCAATCATATATTCTAATGTTGAAAGACCGTGAAACGTACGAATAATAAGGAGTTTTCCGAAGAAATATGCAAAGCGCGAGGATAGAATAGAATAGAATAGAATAGAATTATCTTTATTTTATATAATTTATGATACAATTTTGTGGCTCGCCAAGTTCGAGCAGTGTTGTTTACATGTGTGTCTTGGGGTAAGATCTAATGTAATTATATATTGGGCTCAGTCCATATGAGAACTGGCTCATGCTTACGCTATATGTCTTATTTCTATTTCTAAGGCTAAAGGATAGGGATGCGAGGAGGGAGAGCGGAGAGCGGGAGAGGGAGGCTTGGAGAGCGGTTTACCTCTTTCTTTTTTACAAATATGATCAATTTCGCCGGTACGCAGGCCGGGCAACATAGGATTGTGACGGCTCAACTTATTGTATCTATCCCCGGGAAGAGTAAGTCCTGGGATTTCTTGGTCTTTCAATTTGCGAAGCATGTCTTCATGAAGGTCTCTGGCACGTATGTACCAGGGATTCTCATCGAGCATGTCCCAAATTACTTCAGAGCTTGTATTTCGTGGAAAATTACCGGCTGTTTTTAATGACATTCGATATTGCGTCTCTAATTCTGTTAGCTTGGACTTGCACACCCTGGGGCTCGGTAGCAAGGTGGTTTTTATTATTTTTATTTTTAGAGATACTTTGCTATACCAGCCTATGATGGGAGCTAACAAACCTCGCACCTGATTCACTGATATTCGAGGACCATGCCCTTCTTTATAGGATTAGTTTTTAATTAGTGACATCCTTGTAGTGGATGAAGCAGTACGACGAAGTAAGGAACTTTCAATAATATTTTTTTTGAAAATTTGTTTATTTAAAAAAAAAATAGTATAAAAATGCTATGAGCATGATGCGCTATCTAGTGGTACGTAAAATATCGCTAATATTGTTTATTAGCAATATTTCACCTACCGCTAGATAGCGCAGCGCGCTCAACGCTTCTCAAAGTTTTCTTCAGTATATAAAATTGACAAAAAAAAACAAAAAATGTTAAACATTTTTTTTAATAGTCCTTTTTTGTACTGATTTGCCCACTACAAGGATGCCACTAATAAAAAACTTAACCTGTATATACAGGATTGTTACAAATTTATGAAAAACATTCTAGTTATTTATATATTACAAAGTGACGTGCACACAAGATCTATGAGAAATAATCACCTCGTCAACTGTCCACTAATAAGGACTGAATTAAGCAGGAAGGAACCGAAATTCTGACGCATTAAATGTTATAATAGTATTCCGAAAAATATGCAATCAATGAAATAGCCAGCATTCACGGACACTTAAAAAAATGGCTAAAATATAAATGTAATTATAGTGTAAATTAATTTTTATCCGACAATGGAAATCTAGCTTGATCATGCTTTCGCTTTTCATTATTTTAAATATTTATTTTATTGTGGCTTCTTTTTATATTTTTTAAAAATATATTTTTTGTCAAATCGAAGAAATTAACGTATCATTAATTCTTATCATATCTTGGACTACTAAAATATTATTTTTATTGCCATTGGATTGCTTTAAATACTACTTTGATTATTTATTGCAATCTTAATATAGTTTTGATTAAATTTCATTGATTATTTCTGACTGGTTAACTGTGAGCAAATCTCAAGAATATCATTTCAGATTGTTAATACCATAAATGAAAATAATAATTGTTCTGTAATTACTCTACTGCGCTTTATGTCTTGCGGATATACAGCAAGGAAAAAATAAGCACAGAGAAAGTAATAAGCACCGAGAGTGTTCTGTTGTAATAAGCGTGTACTTGTTGAAATTGTACGTCCTGCTTGTGGGCAATCTGTAGCGAACTATTTGTATTAAAACATCTGTACTTCTAACATACTGTTATACAATAAAGATCTATATATCCGTCTATCTATTTATCAGCCGTTGCATTCCCTGCAAACGAGCGCAAAAGGTTCGCGCAGGGCTGGATCACTAACCTAACTATAGGCCACTTTTTTTTTGAAGTAATCACTTTTCGACACTTTGTGAGAGACAGTCACTAAAGCCGCTATTTCGGACTTTTATTCTCCTAATAAACGATTTTTTCCTTGTCGAATTCGTTTTGTCTAAAATCGCGATTTTCCTTGGGAGAATATTCTTCTTCTTCTCCGTCGTTCCCTCATTACTGAGGATCGTGGCCACTAGACAACAGTTTGCCTACGAGGCTCCTCCACTTCGACCTGTCTTCTGCATGGCGGGTCGCAGATTGTATTGACCCTTTTGTAACTTCTTTGATGAGGTCGTTCCATCTGGCCGGTGATCTGCCTCTGCTTCTTCTTCCCTCCACTTGACCCCCGGAAAGCATTTTCTCCAGATTCTCTGGGTTTCTCCTGGCAACATGACCGAAGAACTGCAGGACCCTTCTCATGCATACGGTGGATAGCCTCACTTGGATGCCGAGTTCTTCCAGGACAGATTTGTTAATGAGGCATGGAATTCCTAGCATTTTACGCCAACACCACGTTTTCAGTGCATCGATTTTAGTGCCTTCAGGGTCCATGTCTCCGATGCATAAAGAAAGATCGAGAAAACCAGAGCTCAAACCAAGAGGAGAATATAGGTAAATCTAAAAGACATCATTTCGTAGTATCATTTCTGTGGCAATTTAGTGAGTTATTTATGTTTAATGTTATATGTTTACTAGTAGATAAAGATCTAAAGTGCATTTTGATTAAAGTCAAGTTTTGTAAAACTGTGAAATTTTCTTAGTGAAGTCAGTGAAAATTTTCAAAAGCTATTTTTTGTTCAAGTTCAAACCTATCACTTTTTTACCGATTTAAATATTTGCTGTCGAACGTAGCCGATTTAATATCCAATTTAATACGTCTAATAACGTTTTAAATAATTTGCAAACTGTCCAGCCTGTACAAATTTTGCAATTGTTGCCATACTTACCTACTTAGGCGGCGGACTGTGTTGTCCATAAGTCTCTGCGTTCATTCCATTGGAGAAATAATGTTTTAATGTAGTTTTAACTTCCTGTGTGTCTCAAAAGTGACCCAAAGTTTTGGCGACTCATGTCAGGGTGAAAACATCCGTAGATTGCGGGTCCGCCCTCATCATCGACCGTCTCAAACACGCGTCACCAATTGAAAATATTGTGGCTAGCCTGCAGGGAGCTAATGGGCCCTTGCTTTCGTGAAAAGACCCACGTCCACGAAGACCCATTCTGTTCAGGGTTGGTCACACTCACGGGTCAAAACCCATCCGGCGGCCTCCACGCATGAAGTGCGAGCCCAGGAGCGCCAGAAGGTTGATTTCCTATCAACCTTCTGGCGCTCCTGGACGGTCTGCGCACCGTGCGGCGTAAGCAAATCGATTGTGCACTCTCACTAATAGTTGGGAGAGTCTGGAAACAGTACTTTTTCCTATAGAGCGGGGATGGTTACGGACCTTACGGCGACTGCTCTTGAAACGACCATCGGCTACCCGATCCTGGGTGAACAGCCGGGCAAAGGATGCCGTAGTCCGCGGTAGATTCGGTATACACCGTTTCACCGATTCGTAAGGGAGAGGACCGCGCAAGCGACCTCGAACTCCTAACCAATCGAGAGACGAAAGAATTGAAAGTAAGGGCGTGAGTGTAAGCCCGCTGGGTAACATACCTGGTTATCTGACGAATTCTAATGTGCGATAATTAGCTTTAATTCATAATTCATGCTTTTATTGCATATTCTAAATGAATAAATTGAATACTGAATCTCGCGGATAAGGCGTTGGCCACTTACGGGCATGTGGCGGAGCTTGACGGTGGACTGTTTTGTCCAAGTCTGCTCTCACTTCACGATAGATAGAACGACTTATCGTTAAAACTTCCTGAGGTAACGGGTTCACCCGTTGTAGTTGACAACTCTATTTGTGGCTAGTCTGCAACAAGTAAATACGTATATTAAAAAGAATAAAAACATGACTGCCGTTACAGAAAGTGAAAAATTGTATTTAAAATTATTTTTATTACGGTTTTTTTTGATGAAATATTTGTGGTTTATGTCTTTATCCATATACGAGTAGATACATGCAGGTATTTCCTGAATGCACTTAATCAGACCTTTCATTTGACACTAAACACGATATATTAATGCTAATTTATTGACATTTAGACAACTATTTACCTGATATTTGAACAGTTAAGGTACCCTATGACACTCGGGATTTTAACAATACCAACACTTTAAAATCGGTTCGACTTTAGATGTTATGGTGGAATAAAGAAACGGGAAACATACATAGATGAACCCTGAACGCATTACACTCTTTTTTTGTTGAGCAGTCGTGTAAAAAGAGCAGGTGTTCTTGGACTTTTTCTTGGTATGAGAATCAGCGTCGCATCGCCAGGCGTTTCTCGAGTGGTTGTCCGTCCAGCTTGCACTGGTTTCATATCGCATCCTTCACGGCGAGCAACGCGTTGCAACACACCGCCATGTGCGCTCTTGAAGTTCGCTTAGCTATTTTTAAAAATGGTCCGTAACCAGCGCTGGGCGGAATGTTTTCATTGGTCGATCGGTCCATCTGACAGTGGCAGGTTCACGGAACCACCTCCATATATATTTTCAAGTAAACATATTGCCGGCCATGTGGCTTCGGTCACGGAATTATCGTTAATTCGCCAGATACGCAGAGTAATAAAAATAGTACACGCTGCTAGGAATAATAAAAGTATATACCTATGCGGCCTATAATACCTATTATTGAGCGGATAAAGCGCAAGCGTACATATAAAAAGAAAATGTAATTATAATTCATTCACTGCTAGACAGGCTTACAACTCACGGAGCGGCTTTCCCCCGCATCCGCCGCGGTCGCAGGACAACCGTTTTGTTTAAAACTCTAAAGGACACACATATGCTCATAAAAGAGCATGCTTTCGAGTATGCTCAAAACAAGTATTTTGTTCAACTGTACACATTTGCTTATTTTATGCATACTTGTTTTAAACATACTCTTTAATAAGTGTGCTCAAAACAAACAATTTTATTTATTTATTAATATTTGACATACATTTATAATACTAGATTAATAAGATTAAAATCTACCTTGCTGGGGTAATGCCCGTACTAAGGTAGACTTTTATGTATTCTTTTTTTCCTTTTTTTTTTAGTTGGTAAGTGTTACATAATGTAGCATTGCTTTACGTGGTAGCTCTATATTTACACAAATTTTACATATACCTACTTATAATTTAGTAACATAATACACATAATAATATTAAATAATCATATATACACATACACATATAAACATATACATCTACACATATACATACACATATATACATATACATTTATACATATAATCTATACATATACATAAAAGTAGTAATTTTATGTAGTTTGGTATTCTTATACAGCACTATAATTAACTAATTTCTCCGTTTCGTTTCTTCCTTGCTCAATCAACCATTCCGTCATAATTTTTCTTCCTCGTATGGTATCTAACTTCACTTTTAATTCCGAATGTATTCTATTGTGTAGTCGGACAGCTAGAAAAGAAAAATGTCGTTGGGCGAATTTAGTTTTCATAAGGGGAACATCATGTTGCATGGCTGTAACTGCGCGTGTTCTGATAGTATGAGATTTAATCATATGCCGTTCTGTGTGGGTGTAATAAAATATTGTCGATACTTTTACATATAATTGGCGTATGTCTAGGACTCGGAACTCTTTAAATAAGTGGTCGCTGGAGAACCTAAAAGGCTTTTTATTTATTACCCTAATTATTGACTTTTGAACCTTAATTAAGGGATCTAGAGCTGAAAGTGACGCGCCACCCCATCCAAGGATCCCATATGATAGTATACTATTGACTAAAGCGTAATCGATTGTTTTGATTAAGGGTTTTGAGATTACACTCCTTAGTACCTTAAATATGTGAATAAGTTGGCGGACTTTTGATGCAGTACCCTGTATGTGGTCCTTCCAGTTGAGCTTATCATCTACAATAACTCCAAGGTACTTTATTTTACTCACTTTCTCAATAGTCGTATATGGACAATAAGGGCAATTGTAGTCAGCATGTACACAGTCGAGTAAGTGAAGGTTTGGCATACTACCTTGGAGGCGATTGATGTTACTGATGGCGAATGTCATTTGTTTTGTTTTAGCTATATTCAAAGTAAGTAGGTTGTGATCGAGCCAGTGCTTTACTCGGCAAAGACCGCGTTCAGCCTTAATATATGCCTCTTGCCATAAAGATAATCACAGTATCATCTGCAAACATCAAAGCTTCGCCCCCTTCTAAGTCGACGTTAGGTAAGTCATTGATATATAGCAGAAACAGCAACGGACCGAGTACGCTTCCTTGTGGAACGCCAAATTTAATTGTGGCTTGAGAACTTAACGTCTCTCCTAGTCTAGTCTTCTGAGTCCTGCCAGTAAGGTAACTAATCAACCATTTTTTGGACAAATTGCGAATTCCAGCGTTTTCGAGTTTAGCAAATAAAATACGATGGGAGACGGTGTCAAATGCTTTCGCAAGATCTAGAAACACAGCTAAGCATTTTTCTCCCTCGTCAAGCGCTTTCACCACTTTTTCCGTGAGAAATGCAATTGCGTCCTGAGTACCCATACCTGATCTGAAGCCGTATTGCGCTGGTGAAAAAATATTGTTTTCGTCGATAAACGCAACGATGCGTTTCTTTACTACCGTTTCCACAATTTTCGATATTGTACTCAAGAGACTGATCGGTCGGTAGCAGCTTACATCGTGCTTCGCTCCGCCTTTGAATATAGGGCAGACAATTGCAATCTTCAGATCGTTAGGGAAAACTCCTGTTGACATGCTTAAGTTTACAATATAGGAAAGTGGCGAAGATAAGCTGAATTTGCTGTTTTTGAGGTAGAATTGTACCGGTAGAATTGTTTGGTTTCAGATTGTTGATAATATTGTCAATTTCCGTGGGGTTTGTAGGTGAAAACGTAAGAGATGGTTGCGTATTAGCCTTATTGTACGAATCTGCCAGCTCATCCTCAGACCTGTTTAATTTGCGCATTGTTGCATTAGCCAAGTTATAACCAATGTCGGTGAAAAAAGTATTAAAATAATCAGCAATTTTATTTTTATTATTATTGTCACAAGGTACTACTTCATCATTAATAATAATTTCTTGGATATTTGAAGAGTGATCTTTTTTCCTATGAGTAATCTCATTGATTAAATTCCATGTTTTTTTAGCATCGTGTTGTGTATCTTTAATTTTTTGGCTATAATATTTGTTTTTAGTAATGTTTAAGACTTTTTTACAAATATTCCTGTATCTAATATAAGAGTCTTTAAGAATGCTATCGCCCGGGTTGAGTTTAGATTGCCGATGAAGTCGGTCTCTTTTACGAATTGATTTTAATAGTCCATCAGTTAGCCATGGTTTTAATTTACGTTTGTTATGAGGGATAATCGTTATGTTTGTATTTGTATTAACTAACATTTCGATTGTATTTATAAAGAAATTAGTTGCCTCGTTTGTGTCCGTTAGTTCGTATAGATCTTCCCAATTCACTAAATCGATTTCTCTTTGCAGTTTGTCGGAATCAATTTTTTAAATATATTTCCTCGGATTTTTGTTATTAGTGTTTTTCAAATCAGCCGTGAAAATTGTTGAATAATGATCTGTAATAACTGAGTCGCAAATAATACCTTGAACTGAGTCGCAAATAATAATTGAACACACGTGCTAGTTAAATGCATGCTCTCGGCCAAAAGCTAGTTCCAACAGTCTCATCGACACAGAACTCAACGTAATAATCCTGATGCTTGCAACGCGATTGTACTATTGGCAATAAATTAATAGTTTAAAAAAAGCACTAAAAACATGCTTTTGGGCTATGATACGATATTCACATACACACGGCTATGATACGATATTCCATCATGGAATGCCAGTGCCTATCTTCCGGCTTCATCATCAGACCTTGAAACCTAATCGCGGTCAAAGTTCATTTTAAGACTTTTCTAACAAGTCCAAACACAGCTATGATACGATGTTCCATCATGAAGTTTCAGTTCATATCTTCCGACTCCATCATCATATCAGTTCGACAGTACCATATTATTGTATTGTCATCAGAACTACATACAGCTGCCAATTTTCATGACGCTACGATCATTGGAAGATGGTTAAATTAGTAACCTTAGATTCCATTACATAGTTACATACAGGTCGACCTAATAAAAGCGTGTTAAAAAAGGACGATTTGGGAAAACTCTATGAGCAAGTAAGCGATTGTTGGTAGATACCAGAAGATATCAGCGGCTATTAATGCTGCCGCAGAAATTTGATGAGCTACACTCTAAAATTGAATCGCCATTAGCATGCTCATATAAGACAAACCTGTTCGCAGTGCTCAAGAGCATACGCCTTTTCACCCGGGCCCCAGGTAGCATTCTCCAAAATCAAACAACAGTTGATTTTCGAGCATACTCTTAATGAGTATGCTCATTACCAACAATGTTCTTAAACGTATGCCACTGAGTGGCAATTGCTCAATAATAGTATGCTTCTGTGCTATTAATGAGCATGTGTGGCAGTACTTTAAACACCGCAGATTAGCCGCCTCAGCAACCGTGCCCGCCACGGGCGTAAATCGCGTCTTGAAATGTGCTACGCAATTTTACATTATATCTGCATACTACGGCGGCCGCGGGCCCGCGACCGCGGCGAACGCGCGTGAAAACCGCTCCGTGGCTGACCGCGCCCGCGCGGTCCTAAGTATCCCGCAGATGTTGCGTAAATCGCAACATCTGCGTTTTTGATAATTGTTGGTGTTAAGTACTTCGGTCGTAATTTTATTTTAAATAAATATGCGGTTTTAAAATTATATGACCATTTTTCATTTTTGTGCGAAAAAATCGAAAATAAAATTATGAAAACAAAAATTTTTGCTCACTAAATAGGCACTTTTTTTGTATATCATCTTTAAACAGTGTTGCTTCATAATTTGGACTGAAAAGCTATCAAGAAACCACAATTAAAAAATATATTATTTAAAAAAAATGATATTTTCAGTCTGGAAAGATTTCTGGGCTCGCTACTGTATTAGTCTATCTGGACTTTAAAGTGTGTATACAAAATAAAAAAATTGACGTCTTTATGTGAATATTACTAAGAAATTCTCAGGAACTCGACCCGTAATGAAAGTTGAGAACGTTTATCCATATAAATGCGTCCAGATCGCTGTCACGTCGCGTACTGAATATGAAACCACCTTTACACGCATGGCTTGTTTGCGAAAATGTCCAATACCCAGCTGATTCGCTGGTCGCCGCTCGGTGCGATGTGATCTCCGGTGGATCGCCGCATTTGGGAAAAGTCAATAAACGCGATGGACATGAGACAAGCCACGCGCGTCAATAGAAATTCCGCCATCTTTCTTCACTTTTAATTAAAACTGGACGAGATCGGGCGTCGCATGCACGAATAACTATGCACTCTCGCGAGTCTCCTTACTATTAAAGAGTGCGAAGAAGAAAGTAGTAACAGATTGGCGTGGCGAGTCGAGTGCGCGCATTCCCGCGAAAAGCGGCTCTGCAGCATTGCTGTCTGTCTGGCCGGTGGCGGTGCGGAGTATCACTTTTACTCGTATGAATCTGTCAAAGTGAGTGACGAACCTTTCACGAAATACTGACAAGAGGCGGCACGAAGGTGGCTTGTCACTAATGACGATTTCAACAGATTCGATGCGAGGCGGTAGATTCCCAATCTTTCGATGTGCTCTAGTATATGAGTCTGGCTTAGAACTAAGGACGCGTTTTTCACGCGCGCCCGCCGCGGTTGCGGGCCCGCGTCATTCCTATAATGCCGATATGTATGTGAAATTGAGGCGCACTTTTTACAGCGCGATTTACGCCGCAGTGGGTGCGGTTAAATCTCGGCGGCCGCCGCGCCCGCCACAGTTGCGTCCCCGCGGTATCCGTAGAACGTATGTAAAATTGAATCGCAATTTTCACAAAGCGATTTTTTGTTTGAGGCGGGCGCGGTTAAATCGCAGCGCCCGCAGCGTCTGCGGGCAACTAGTGGAACCGCGCGGGACGCGGTCAACTGTAGAACTCACAGAGCGGTTTTCACCCGCGCGCATACATATCTGAGCCGCGGGCCTGCACCTACTACAAATATACTACATTTGCGATCATAATCACTCGACACACCTGCTATCGGGTGGGAGGGGGATGGTGGTGGGGGGGTTGACTCGTCGTGGGGGGGGGGGGGGTTGTCTACTTGCCGGGAAAGTCTTGGGGAGACACAACAGTTTTTTTTATTTTACATGTTCTTTGAGAGCTTGTGCGGTCGATTCGGCAATGGTGTAATGGTGTGATTCACTCCATAGTCATCCACTCAAATATTCGGCTAACAGGTCGTAAAGATTAGTTGAAACATACAGCACAGGAAAATGATCAAACGCTTCGGTGCGCCTATCGTGGAACCGCGAACCATAACATAACCGCAGTCAAGATTTACGATCGAATGACAGGAAGGTTAAATTAGTTGCAATCATTGAATGCCATGGTCTACCATCACCTCGTGGCCTTCTATGTATCCCCTGCATAATCGATTAGCTTCAAGATATAGAGACTGTTCAGACAATACAAATTCAAGTTTTTGGCTATTACATTTTCTTTCACGAGATTATTCTGACCTAAATGCTGAGTTAAAAGTAATCTACGACTCATTTGATCTATATTTATAGTCTAGTAAAGTTCTTATAAAATCGAACATTTAGAAGCATTTCATATTACTTTTGGGCAAAAGGTACTTTCCCCCTAATTCGACCCTAATGAATCGGAAAATGGCGTTTTCCCAAACGAAATTCTGACCGACAGCACAGTATACCAGGCAGTAGCTTCTCTTAAAACAAAATTGAAATCAAAGCGAATACGACACGAGTCGTAAGGGCTCGGATATGGTCGCCAGATGTTTTGCTATTCGGCCTAGGCAGATATCCGAACGCTTGAAAAGGTCGGCAGTCATTACCTGCCCGTAATGGGTACCGTTTGCGTTCGTCGTGACGAACTCCTCTGCCCACATGCCTCGCACCCTCTTCCCGCATTGCCTTGTAGCTCGAGAGTAAATCTACTGGGTGGTATATTGTGCCGACAGTGAGACATCCAATATAGCGGCAAAAATGGCGCCGAAACCCGAAATCGGTAACCCGAATCGGTCGAAATCGCTGTAAAGCAGCCTATAACATAGGAACGCGTCCAAAATGTCGAGTTGTTTGTTTTAAACGTAAGGAATTCAAAAATACACTGTAAAATCATTGGTTAGGTTTTTCAAGATGGTCTTTCGATATATGTTTTTAAACATGAACATTTCAAAAATTAACTCTAAACGACGTTTGGACTAAACTTTAATTCAAATCTTTTCGAAAATGAACCAAAGAAACGACTTTTTTGGCCACAAAAACTTACAGAAACTATAAACTATTACTGTCTGTGTCCAGAATTAAGGCTGGTACGTTTGCAGGGAGTACAGAGTTTTAAGCAAGGAATTTTCAGATTCGGCAGGGTCGATATAGGAAATAAAAATGACCTTTTGCCCAAAAGTAATATGAAATGCTTTTAAAATTAAATGGAGAGCTTTTTACGATATTTCGATTAACTAGACTATAAGATCAGCGATTCCTAAATTGATTTACGGGCCTTTTCTCAAAATGTGCTTCCTCTCCTTATTTTTTTTTTGTGATTTAGTAATATTTTGTTTTGTATTTTTTCAATGTGTTTGAACTCCCTGACAACTCTATAAATAACATTATGGTTGGCTGTAAGATATTTCCCTAGTGTGATAATTCCGATATTGTCAAGATACTTGTTTAATTAAGAGTTTATTATTATTATTTTTAGCTTGTATCTGTCTGCAACTTTAGTTTTTGCTTGACCTTTGGATTAAAAAAATATTTAAAAAATCATTGCGTTTTTTATTACATTTCCTAATAACAATACTTTACAATATACTAAAAAGCTTTTTTACACAATAGACCCAAATATGACCCTTATTTATATTTAAAATCGTAGAAACAATTTTACGTAACACGTACGCTTTGTGGGTTTCGGGGTTTTTTTTTGTACCTGAACGTACGTGATACGGTTTGTTCGGGCAATAATGTAGCAGACGTATCACGTACGTTCGTAAAGGTAGGGCGGTTAAACTAACAATATTATTATTTAAATTCTAATGAAAAATAATAGCTAAGAGTTGCCCTCTCGGCAGCAATTACAATACGCCATTAGTACCACATTAGTCCGGGTTATTTCCTAGTGATATAGTAGACCGTTATTATCGTAATAACTGAACTTCTAAACAGAAGCATATACATACATGAAGGCTACATTCATGCCAACTTTCACGCGTTTTGCTAGATGGGACCGTATTTCGTTTTAACACTATTTTTTCTTAGTTATAAGTAAAATGCAGGACTATTTTGTTTAAATTCTTATTCTAATTTTGACTATTTTAAATTGTTTTGTTTTTTTCTGATTTGAATTTATTTGCTGACATTTTAATTTTCCACTTCTAACTTTTATTTAATTTAAGTATTTAGTCATTTTTAATATGGTTTTGCAATTCTATAATTTTGTGCATACATGGAATATATGCCATTTATATAAACACGGTATTGTTGCCAGCACATTCAAAAATAAATGTTTACCTTAGAACAGGTCCCGGCCTAGTTAGGTGACGTTGCCACTAGACTATGCGACGTATTCTTTTTTCTGCTATTGATTCAATTTTGTAAGTATTTTTGTGCATAATTCCTACGCTGAAATTGTTTACTCTTTTTTTAAATATTTGCATTACTTATAAATAAATTTCTAGTTAAAAGCTAGATTACGTTTGCACTTATGGATCAATAAACTTATGTCAACCAGCAATCAATAAAACCCCGATGATAACCAGTGCTGAAAACTGATTTTCTTTCGACAGTAGCATAAGCAGGCGCTCCTACCGTTTCTAATGCCCAGTCATTTGCCCTAAAGAATTTTATCACTAACTAACGAGCTCCTTGATGGCCTCATAAAGTATCTACTACTACTATTTCCGATAATGCATAACCACCCAACCGTAGAATCGAGCAGTGAAGCGAAAACGTCATACATCAGCCTATTTAGGACAATGCCACTAATGGAATTAAGTTTACAACCTCTCATAACTACAAATAAATCACATTATATTATTATTGTTATGAATACGCACAATTATAATTGAACCGCTAATCATTTGTTTCAGTCCTATAAGGTAAAACCAGTTTTTAAAGGCGCTATTTTGCGATTGATATTGATTTGTTACAGCAGTTAGCACACCTACGCACTCGTTTGTTGTTAATTAAGTTATTTGATTTCTGTTGAATTCTTGAGTATTTTTTTCAAGAAAACGCGAACTATACCTTTATTATGACGTACATTCTGTTTATGGCTATGAAATGAATATGAATATCAAAATATTAAAATACGCTTATATCGAATAAAGAGTTTCGTTGGGTTTACAAACTGCTTTGTCATCGTTTGTTACACCATACCATACTCCGGCGTTAAAGATGAATTAGGTACATAATGATCATTATAATTATTTATTAGAAAAAATACATTTCAGTGGTTATCATTGCAGAATTTGCCTAACTAGGTCATGGAATTCTAAATAAGATAAAAAACGAATTTACCGCGTGAATTTTGTAGCCCCGACGTTTCGGCGACATTGCAGCCGTCGTTGTCCAGGGTAGTCCACCCTGGACAACGGTGGCTGCTACGAAATTCACGCGGTAAATTCATTTTTAACACGCTTTTATTAGGTCGACCTGTATGTAACTAACTATGTAATGGAATCTAAGGTAACTAATTTAACCATCTTCCAAGGATCGTAGCTTCATGAAAATTGGCAGCTGTATGTAGTTCTGATGACAATACAATAATATGGTACTGTCGAACTGATCTGATGATGGAGTCGGAAGATATGAACTGGAACTTCATGATGGAACATCGTATCATAGCTGTGTTTGGACTTGTTAGAAAAGTCTTGGAATGAACTTTGGCCAGGATTAGGTTTCAAGGTCTGATGATGAAGCCGGAAGATAGGCACTGGCATTCCATGATGGAATATCGTATCATAGCCGTGTGTATATGAATATCGTATCATAGCCCAAAAGCGTGTTTTTAGTGTTTTTTTTTACTATTAATTTTTTATCTGGTTTATAATATCAAATAACCGCGATAGTCTCTGATTTCATAGGCCATATCAGTTTGGCGGTGTCGACTACAACGGATGAACCCGTCACCCCAGGCTGGTATAACGATATGCGATCGTTATTTCAGCCGTGGGATGACCGTAGACTTTAGGACGGTATAAACCTACAGTCAAGCAAAGCCACGAATCGCCAGAGTCCAACGCCTTACGCCGAGGCACTAGGAAGGTAACCAGTGGGGCCACCTCGCCCCCTGGCTGCCAGTTTTGCAGGATACCTCCGTCTGGAATTAACCTTCAGGATACCTCCTTCCTCCCGGCTGGTTACGGAATCGAAGTCGCTTACGCGGCCTCTACCCGCTGTAAATTCAGCGGTGATACAGTTTGAATCTATCCCGGACCGAAGGCATCTTTTGCCCGGCTCTGAAATCAGGATCAGGTAGTCTAATGCTCGTTTCAAGAGTGGTTGACGACAGGTCAACATCCACATCCGGTGCTTAGTAGACAGTATATTTCCATAGTCTCCAGACTCCTTCAGCAATTAGTGAGTGCACAACCGATTGGCGTCGCCGAACGGTGCGCAATCCGTCGCATATCCGAAATAAGGCGAAATCGCACAACGAACCTAGAAGGTCTGTATCTGGCTGTGCTTATTTATATTTTATGTTTTTTGACGCGCAAACTGACGTATTTGATTAAACTTTTCAAAGATTTTTTAATTCTAACAAAGGGGTTAGTCTAACAAATGTGTTTTTTTACACAAATTTAAACTAAAAATAAAATATGTACCTATGCAATTAGAATTATTACAAAAAATGTTATGTACAGAATAATAATTGTCGATTTCGATTTATCTGTAAGGTTTATTATATTATGTTTTGGTAAATGAATAACTAACAGTTGCATCACAGGTAACCTAAATGGCGACACTAAATTTCGCCTAACTTGGCGACACTAAGGTCACTAGGACTAGGTAATAGAAATCCTTCTATACGCTTTGGTACGGAACCCTAAAAAATGGGATAAAATCGATGTATTCCGCTTTTCTGCTGGCCTCGGCGCGAGAGTGATTCCTGAGTGACCCGTGGAGATGCCCTTCTGGGCTGGACGTGCTGCGCTTTCGCTTTCATCCGTCTGGCAGCGCGTAGAAAGCAATGGTCTGCCGCGTCGACTTTTTACCGTCCTCTTCTCCGAATGTCCGCTGGAGGCCGATGACCCGTGACTCACAGCATCAGTATGGGGCGCCCGCTCACCTGCGCTTCGCGGACTACTGCAGACCCAAAGCGGGGGTACCCCGACCGGCCTCAGTACGAGAGGCCGCTGGGCAGCCGTAGTTACTGTGCTACTCAATACTCGCGCCCAGCAGCATTGACATTTACGCGGCCCCGTGGTGCGTACGGCGTCTGCGAAGTTGGCCCGGCCCAAATGAATTAGACGCTCCGACACAACACATATTACGTAATCACGTTTTTGGGATTTTCGGACCCCTCCCCCTCCCCTCCCCCATGTCAACAGACGTAATCAGCGGCCTGACACCCCCCCCCCCCCAAGATTACGTAATCAATCAAATTTGCGGAAAATGTGAAGAATCGTGAACCCAGCTTTTGTAAAGTGCTTTTAAAAAGGTACTTTATTAATTTAAAGTATTTACAAAATCTTTTAACTCCTTGGTTTATTTTACAAATCCCAATCTTCAGACCGAAGCGCTTTCAGGAACAAGCCCGGGCGACAATCGCAGACGAGCGCTTGGAGTATCTACGCACATCGCGCGTGTGGAGGAGGGGTGGGTATCTTCGGCGTGGAACTGCGGTATTTCCGTGCAGATTTAGACCAAAAAAATGCGATGCGGTGACCAAACGTGATTACATAATCAGGACGCCCCCCGCCACGTAATCAAGCGTAAGCCTTAGCTCCAATCGCCCCTCACCCTCGGGGATTACGAAATATGTGGATATCCCCTTATCTAGTCTTTGATGTTATCTGCGCAATGTTATGCGTTATGTTATGATTACATTGACGTAAGGCAACAAGATTGCCTTTTTATTGAAATAAAGAGTTTTATTATTGGTATTATTTATCACAAATTGTTAGTTGCTAAGCTAAGCGAGACGTTTTCACGCAAAAATGATTACGGTAGTTATAGCTATACTTAAATTACCCACACATTTTTATTTTATTGGAAAGTAAATTACACAATTTTTAATTAATTATAATACGCAGTGAATACTAAACGAATGCCGATTATAATACTCATGGTAGATAATATGTAAAACAGATTATACATATACATTCCAAACATTGGGAAGAATAACTTTATTGTCACGACTATCCGACGCGATCTCGTAACCAATTGCGCATATTCAACCACTCGCTGTCGAGGTCCAAGAGACTTGCCGACCTTGTCATACCAAAAGATGACAACAAGCTAATTCATTAAGCAAGCTCTAACTACTCATGTGTTTTAGAAACAAGTTGAATTTATTTCTAATTCAAAATACATTTTATTATTTAGAAGTTTTTCGAATGCCAAATTATTAATTAGTCAGTATTAAAATCAGTGAGATGATCCGGATTTCAGTTTATGCGCTCCCAATTTTTATTTGAGTCTGCCCTACTTGCCATAATTGTTCGTCCACTCATCGTGCGCAGGAAAAAAACACAGGTTGAGCCAAGAAGTTGCGTGCTTGGTAGATCGTGCTGCTGACAAATCGGCACTAGCGCTTCGGACTACTATTATAATTACGTAGATATACAAGACGATTATATTGGAATATTTCGATATACCCATCATCTTTAAATAGAACCAAAGTTCGATAATGATGGATGGGGATTCTTACTAAAAATAGGCTGGTGTGTTCCATGATGATGGATGGGGAATTATTACTAAAAAAATGAAACTTACCACCTAAAGAAGTCCTTTTATAATGGTGTATGTAGGTACTGAAGCTTTGCAGTATCAGGTTTTAATTATCAATTCTTCGCAATAATACAACTATAGTGGATCATGCAAATTTTAGGAAAACATATATTTTGACTAGCAAACTAAAAATTGAAAGTTGGTTTATTTTTATGTATGTGGGTAAATTAAAAACCGATTGCGATACACCATGTACGAACAATTGAATAATTTTGATTTGATCAAATTTCAATCTGTATTTCATGCGGAGATATTACGAAACTACGACTCGACATCATTTTATTTATTTTTTATTTTATTAATAAACCAGTGGATAGGAATTCCTACACTTGGTAGAGTCAAAATTATTAAAAATGACTACTTGAATATGTATACTAACCAAAATAACTACTCGAATATGTATACACTTACGTACATTATAAGGTATACCAGAAGGTTGAACATTCAAGCACAGATTTTCTAGGTTATTTGTAATAAGTTAACAAAAATTTTAATTCAAAGTTCTTTGATAATTCCACAAATTTACTTACTATCGTACATATCGTAATAATAATCAATTCCAATTATTTGATCATTTCACAAATTATCATATAGACAGAAATAAAAATAATTAGAAAATACGAATGTTGACAAATTGGTAATTATCTAATCAACCGCCAATAGTTCGAATAAAAATGCATAGTGGTATACTAGTCAATAATACAAAGAATAAGGATAGCCAAGAAAGTCAAGAGAACTGAGAAAATTCGATATTGTCAAAATCCTTAAGGGGCATACCGAGTGTGAACTCCTAAAAAAGGTGATTTTTGTTTTTTTTTTATAAGAAAAGTATTAGGTACATCGAATGTTTTAAAATTTTAAGGATATATTTGTGCATAAATAATGTATACGTAGTAATTTTTTTTAAAGAAAAAAATCTATTTTCAGCAAGTTATTCGCCATCTCCGAAGTATCAAAAAAGTCCCCCCCCCCCATTGCTGCAGTGATTCATAGCGCCTGAAATAATAATAATAAAAAAACACAATAAACTAAAAGGTATTGCCTACACAGTGACCAAGGATTGTGAAAAAAAATTAATTTAACGAGAAAAAAAATAAAATTCCGCTCAAATATCTCATGATTTTTGAGCGAAATTTTTAACTTTTTTAAAACTGCCATTTTGTTAAATTTATTTTTATTCACAATCCTGGATCATTTTATAAATAATACCTTCTAGTTTACGAGTTTTTTAAAATTTATGTCAGGCGCTGTGAAGGCCACAATTACTCCAGCAATGTAGAAGTTGTTTTTAGAGACTTCTGAGATGGCGAATAACCTGCTGAAAACAAATAAATTAAAAAAATACTATGTATACATTATTTATGCACAAATATATCCTCAATATTTTAAAACATTCAGTACAATATTTTTCTTTAAAAAAATGCGATTACATTAAGTGTGCCCTTTAATGCCATAAATTGGATTTTTAATTAACCGCCAGGCAGGACCCCATATTTCAAGAATCGGCTCCCTTTGCGACTAGATACGCGACGAATGCATTGGCGTCAAACCTTATCAAAATCGCACGGCTTGTTTTACATTACATCAACCGAATCGCTTTCTTCTATAGGTTAGATCGGATAATACGATTATTAAATTATGCCGGTATTCGATAAAATCGTCGCCGTCAGCGGTGGATGATTTATGGGCGATTTCTACGGCAATATTTCCTCTTACTCTATCTACCTCCTCTAGCAACAACTGTATACTCGCAGGCGAGTCACGGTTAAGTAGCGCGGAAGCATTTAATTGTGCACGCAGGCAAATTGTCTGTCTCTCGACTCTATTGTCTGCGAGTTTGTGTCTCTCAGTTTCTGACTCAGCCGCGGCAGCTGTGCCCTCAAGAATGTCTCGCCGTGTTGCTCCTATTTGACAGTGACTCCGTTATTCCAAATTATAGGTACCATTGGTATCTTACATTATAAGAAGAATCGCAGATGAGCCGCAGAGATCGTCGAACAAAATATGTAACCTCAGAAATATTCGGAGAGGTTATGTAGAGCGGCTTAGTTAAAAAAAAACATTTCGAGTACCATAACCATATGAGTTATAACTAATAATAAATAAATAATAGTAACAATAGGAAATAATAAAAAAAACAATACGGAAAATATATACATTAAAATAGAATACGGACAATAGATTAATGAGTGAAATTAAATAATAGTCATGTTTATATTAGTAAAATGTTCAATAATCATGTTAATATTGTTAAAATGTTAAAATCTAAACTAAATATTAGGACCTTGCATTGAAAACTTCGATTTCCTAAGAAATACCGTAACTTATATTTCTAGTCATTTACCAAATTGCAAAATATTTCATGTCAAAGCGTCATCATCAGACTTCAATTATCAGTCTGTATCATTTCGTTGAAGTGTCGACAACGGTAATTTTGTTAGCTTCGAAGATGTCGAAATTTGAGCCGACAAAACGTCATTTGCGGGAAGCAATGCTTTTCTGCTTTCATCTGTCATAAATTGCTACTGGAGGCTTACGAGGAATTTACTCCGACAGAAAGGACTGTTAAGACTTGGTTTCTCCGATTCAAAAGTGGTGATTTCGACGTGCAAGACAAAGAGTGCCCAGGCCAGGAGCAAAAAATTGAAGAAGCCGAATTGGAGTCCATACTCCATAAAGATTCGAGTCTGACGCTGGAAAAGATAAGTGAAGTGCTTTCTGACGCTGGAAAAGATAAGTGAAGTGCTTTCTGACGCTGGAAAAGATAAGTGAAGTGCTTAATGTTCATCCCTTAATCGTTTCGAGACGTTTAAAATCTATGAGAGTCATTCAAAAGGAAGGGCATTGGGTTCCTCACGAGTTGAAGCCAAGAGACATCGAAAGACGTTGCATGACTTGTGAAATGCTCCTTCGTCGTCAAATAAGAAAAGGTTTTCTCCACCGAATAAACACCGGCGACGAAAAGTGGATCTGTACTAGAGAAATCCGGCCATATTTAGTAGTGAGGGCGTGAGGTCAGCCCGCTTGTTTCACTTCCCATTGCCTCGCAGTAAAGCGTTGGACTCTCACGGGTTCGTTATTGGAGCAGAGTGCACCGTCTTTGTCCGCTAAGTTCACGTTCACTCCATGAGATAGAACGATCTGAAATTCCCCGGGGTGACAGGTTCGCCGTTGTGTGACACCTCTAGATGACGTTTCTCCATAAGCTTTTACACAACCGAATAGACAGCCCAGCTAGCAAATGTTCAATTTCGTGTGCCACCGCGACTAACGAGGAGCTCTCATATGCAATAGTAATATCGTGTCAAATAGACCTCCCCCCAGAATCTGTCGTGTGTCATATTAGTTAGAGTTAGACATATTGGGCTCGATTGCGTTTCTTCGTGAACTAAAATCGGAAATTAGTCCGTGTGAACGAGACAGGGCAATGCGCTAGAGCGGAGTGTGAGATGACCGGTTGTCTCTTTTTCGCATTAAAACTGCCCGCCAAGGTCAAATCTTACACCGCACGAAATATGCTCGAATTTATTCGGACGAGTATAAGTTCGACAGGTAGTATTTATCGACGATCGTTCGTTTTATGTTCCGCTCTAACGTATTGCTCTGTCTCGTTCGCTTGGACTAATTTTAGTTTTAGTTCACAAAGTAACGCAATCGGACCCATTTAATGATTCCATGATTCTTTCAAATCTAGTCTATCTCCTACTTCATTTCAACTTCAACTAAATGTAAATAATTTACTATCTGTAAGTTCAAATAAATAAAAGAGCCTTTTGATGTAGGAATTTCGTTGTAACATTTTTTTGAAAATGCTTGTAAGTTCTCCCTAGTTAGTTAGTTAACGTGATAGGTTAGGACATGTCTCTCCAAAAATATGCGGCCTGGGTGGTCTTAAGTTCTCTTAAAGTAGCAGTACTGACTTGTGGTTTTATGGCCATATGCTAGCGCATAAACTAGATACCTATTTCCATATGCCAACGCATAAACTAGATACCTATTGCCATATGCTAACGTATCAACTAGATACCTATTGCCATATGCTAACGCAATAACTAGATACCTATTGCCATATGCTAACGGATTAACTAGATACCTACTGCCATATGCTAACGCATTAACTGGTCACAGAAAATTTAATCGTGTATCATTAAAACATCATTTCTTGGTATGCTTTTTGGTCAATTTAGTTAGAAATGCGGTTTAATAGCGATACTGTACCAATTCTGATTTTTACTACAGAATCGCATCAACATTAGTCTACTCCTTCTATATTACTTCAATAGGTTCTAGATCAATGCGGAAAAACACGGTCGGTCCTATCTTTCTTTTTCTCCATTCACAATCACAATGCCGCCAGCGGTCCCCGACCAAGTCGCTGTAATTTCGCTATCTAAATTACACTTATTTATCGTATTCCGTTAATAACACTATCACTGGATTCAAAATGATGGGCGAAAAGTTAAATTTAGGCTGCGTGACTCGGGCGTTTTTTTTGGCTTCTCGCACAGTTTTGTGCATGTTGATCGATGGGCGAAATATTCACGGAAAAGTAATAAAATCGAGTACTCACTTTAAATAAGGGGCTCATTGAAAAAAAAATTTCACTTGACACAAAAAAACCGTTCTATGATTTATACATGGAATTTTAAACCTTCGTTATTATTAGAATTATAGCCTTGTATAAGCTAGATTTAATGTTTTTTTTTCTTTATTTCAATTATTTGGGAGTAATTCCCTTTTTTCCACTTGGTGCTTTTTTAGATTTAAAACAAAAAAATAGGGATTTTAATGACAAGAAAAATTGAGGCCTAAATTAATCCTCCATTGGAATTTCTTGTGCAGTCGGCCAGAACTAATTAATCGTAGAAGATTTTATTATATTTATGTCTGGAACGCGATTATTATATTTATACATACGCATTTGTTTTTAAAGCATTTGGCTTCACAAAATGACTGGTTGCTAAAATCAACTTACAATGGCAGTCGAATAGCGCGGGGAGCTCGCGAATCATTTTACGTACGATGAAATAATATAATCTATTCGGAGAACGAATTGAGACAAGTGATAAAAAAAAAAAAATTTGGACACTGCTCCCCCATATCTGTTACGTCATATGCCAAAAATGGTAACTTTTCAAGGAGAGAGAAAGAACATAACGTTGTTTCTATTAAATCTATTCTATTTCTATTAGTTTAGTCATGCCAACCATGTGAAATATATTTAAAAATAAAATAAAAACAATTAGACTCGCTTTAAAGAGATATATGAGAGTTAGAATTATAAAAATGAAGATTAACTTTAGTAACATTTCCCTAGCATTTTTTAAAAATAAAGTTCCAAAATTTAAAGAGATTGTTAATATGTCGAAATATGAATGGTCTCCTAAATCCCGTTTTTAAATCGAGATGAAGACGGAAAAATCCATTTTGACACCCCCTGAGACGATTAGGACCATTTCCACAATGATGTATGCATGTGTGTTTGTGGGTCTGTGTTTGTGTGTTCCTCCACGATAGCGGCTAAACGCTTCTTCCGATTAAGCTAAAATATGGCATGCAGGCATCATTCGGTCATGGCAAGAGTTAAAAAGATTGTAGTTGAAATCGATCCACCAGAGGGCTCGCTAGTCATACTTAAATCTCGATGCCTTTCCTCGGTATTCAGATGCCTTGTTGGCCCGCCGGAAGGACAGATAATACAATGTAAGCGACACGCGTATTTAAGAAAATACATAATTTTCTAAAAATACCATTTTAATACCGTGGATGTATTTAATACAAAACTAAAATATGCTACCGTTGCTGTCATAGTCACTTGACACATCACTATCTTGATGGGGGGGGGGTGTCTGCTTGCCGGGAAAGTCTTGGGGTGACACAGCCGATTTTTTTAGTTTGTTCGTAAAATGACGATAAATGTGTAACCCCTTCCCTTAGCAACCCTTCTTTGAGGTACGAAACGGGTGAAACTCGCTCCTGACAGATTCTATTAACAATTTAATAGCCATTCGCCAGAGAAAAAAAGAATTGACTTGGATAGCGTTGAATGTCAACTGACTGGTCCATCGGCGCTGTTAATATAAGCGCAGTGGACGAACTCTCCCGTTTGCCCCCCATTGAACCTGTTAACTAATTGAGGGGTCAACGACGGATAAATTATTTATCAGCCGAGATGAACTAACTGTTCCCGCAGTTACCCATTGGAAAGCTCGCCGTCCTGTCTCACGCTCAATTGCCATGTTCAGGACTAGTTTAATTATTATTGGTGGGCAGGCGATTCACTACCAAACGCATACTACATAGTTATACTTGCACATTTATGTATTTCTTAGGTATAATGTTAGAAATTATTCTCGAACAACCGCCATGCAACGATATGTAACATAAGCATTTCCCATGCATAATGCCCGAATGCCTCTCATTTTAACCCTTTGGGTACATTTGACGGCTGATACTCG